>CAKXYN010000073.1:13095000-13467097 GCA_935064755.1 Tragelaphus eurycerus | reverse complement strand
TCTTCATCTACATGACACCCACCTTAGTCTATTAAGACCTGAACAAGACCAGATTGGAACTGTTCTTGGTACCAGAGGCACTCCCATGCTCAACCCACTCATCTACAGCCTGAGCGAATAAAGAAGTGGCGGGGGCTCTGAGGAAGTGCTTGAGAAAGTGTTATAATTGAGGAAATATCATATTCTACAATGTCACTGTCAGAAATGCTCTACTGTCAATATTAAACATAATCATGGTCACTGGACTGTCATATGGGAAATATAACAGCATAAAGGAGCAGAATGACATTAGGATGCATACATATTGACATATGTCTATTGAGATGGAGCTCTTCTTAGTTCTATAGTGATGACTCTAGTTGAGTACAAACAATGTGTTACTTGGCTTTAGCTTTGGGGGAAATTACATGGGTTTACACAGATAATCTCCATCCTCTGGAGCAACTTCATTAAATCCAAAACTGATTGTCATCCTATAACTACTTTGTTGATGTTTCTTTTCTTACAGTCATTATTTCTGTGTTTTCTTTCATCATCAATTCATTCTTAATGGCCTTGACTGAAGCTCCACTGTACAAAAGACCAAAGATCACTTCTTCCATGAAATAGTTCTATGTAATTCTTCTTTTTTTCTAATCTCCTATGCGTATTCATACATAATTTTTTAAGTTTACTACATATAATTTATGTAATTGCATTATGCCCACTTCTCAATTTTCACCATTTTTCATTCTTCAGTGCTACATTAATTGTTGTTATTTTTCAAGCCAATGAAATAGTTCAATTTCATAATTTATAATCCAATTCAGTGTGACTACTAAGACTGTAGTTAAAAATAACTACAGTTAACTTAAACTTATGATTATGTGGTCTTATTTCTAGTAAAATGAGCAACAATAAAAATTTTAATTTATAAAATTATCACTCACTGTTCTAGTTAACTTCAATTTTCTTATTATTATTGACATCATCAATATCATCATCAAAATCATGTCCTCTTGTTCTAGGTTGTCTATTTTAATGGCTATAATTTTTTGTAGTAATCTCTTATGATCCTTTGCATTTCTGTGGTATAAGTTGTAACTTCTTTTCATTTCTTATTTTACTAAGTCCTCTCTAAATTAATAAAATTGATGCATCTGTACAAAGTTTTATCAATTTTATTTATTTTTTTAAAGAACTAACTCTTAATTTTGTCTATCTCTTCCATTTTTATTATCTATTTCATTTATTTCTACTCTAATCTTTATGGTTTGTTCTCTTCTATAACCTGTGTTCTGTTTGTTTTTCTTCTTTTAGTTTCTTTAGATGTAAGGACACATTGCTTATTTTAGATTTTTCTTTTTTCCTGAGGTAGGTTTGTATTGCTATACAATTCCCACTTAGAACTGTTTTGCTGCATCTTATAGATTTTTGGGTCCATTGGGTGTTTGAGTGTTTCATTTTATTTGTCTCCAGGCATTTTTTAAATCTCTTCTTTGATATCTTCAATAACTCATTGGTTGTTTAGTAGCATATTTTTTTAGTGTTTGTGTTCTTTGCGGTTTTTCTCTTGTCATGTAGCCTTGTAGTGGGAAGAGATGATTAATATGAGTTCAATTTTCTTAAATTTACTGAGATTTGTTTTGTGCTCTAGCACATTATCTATCTTAGAGAATGTTTCATGTAAAATTGGAAAAGAAGGTCTATTGTGCTTAGTTTGTATAAAATGTTGCATATATGTGTGTATGTGGGTGTGTGTATTCAATTAGCCTACTGCATATTAAGGCCTGTGTTTCCTTCTTTATTTTATTTCCGGATGAAATTCAGAAATTCATTCTTTCCACTAGTTTCTTGTTAAGTCCACTGCTGTTCCTGTGCTCCTGCTCAATTTCTACCTTTATGTCTTTCAATTTTTTGTGTGTGTACTTAAGTAGTTCTCAATAGCATATTGAAAAGCAGAGACTTACTTTGCCAACAAAGGTCCGTCTAGTCAAGGCTATGGTTTTTCCAGTGGTCATGTATGGATGTGAGAATTAGACTGTGAAGAAAGCTGAGTGCCAAAGAATTGATGCTTTTGAACTGTGGTGTTGGAGAAGACTCATGAGAGTCCCTTGGACTGCAAGGAGATCCAACCAGTCCATTCTGAAGGAGATCAGTCCTGGGTGTTCATTGGAAGGACTGATGCTAACGCTGAAACTCCAGTACTTTGGCCACCTGATGCAAAGAGTTGACTCATTGGAAAAGACCCTGATGCTGGGAGGGATTGGGGGCAGGATGAGAAGGGGGACGATAAAGGATGAGATGGCTGGATGGTATCACCGTCTCCGATGGACATCAATTTGAGTAAACACCGGGAGTTGGTGATGGACAGGAGGGAGGCCTGGTGTGCTGCAATTCATGGGGTCGCACAGAGTCAGACATGACTGAGCGACTGAACTAAACTGAACTGAGTCCTATTTGGGGTGCATATATATTTAAAATTGTCATGTTTTCTTGAATTGATCTCTTGATCATTATATAATGTTCTTCTTGTTATAGTCTTTGTTCTAAAGTCCATTTTATTTTACAAAAGTATTGCTAGCCCTGCTTTCTTTTCATTTCCATTTGCAAGGAATGCTTTCAGTTTGTGTGTATCTTTAGATCTGAAGTGACTCTCTTAAAGGCAACATATATTGGATCTTGTGTTTGCATCTGTTTAGCCACTCTATATCTTTTGACCAGAGAAATTATTCCATTTGTAATCCTTGATAGGTTTGTACATATTGCTATGTTGTTAATTGTTTGTGGGTTACTTTGTAGTACTTTTTTGTTCCCTTCTGCTTTTGTTCTCTTTCCTTGTGACTTGCTGACTCTATTTAGGGTTATATTTGTGTTCTTTTATCTTCTGGATGTGTGTTATCTATTATAAATTTTGATTTATTTACCTAGAAATTTGTATAAAGCAATCTCTATAAATATATGATTGTTTAAAGTTGCTGATCTAAGTTTAAGTACATTTTTAACAACCTTGCAATTTCACTACCCTCTCTCCATGTTGATTTTTGATGCCATATTTTATATCTTTTTGCTTTGTGTATCCATTACTACTTATTGTGGATATAGATGATTTTGCTATTTTCATCTTTTGGCCTTTTAATTAGTTTTATATACTGTTGATTTGCTATCTTTATTATATATTGACCTTTGTCAATGAGATTTTTCCTTTCCTAATTTTCACATTTCTAGTTGTATCTTTTTCTTTTTCACTTAGAGAAATTCCTCTAATATTTCTTTTAAAATCATTTTTAGTGATGCTAAACTCCTTTATATTTTCTTAAAGTTTCTGATATTTCCTTTAAACTTGAATAAAAGCCTCTAGGTAGAATATTCTTGGTTGTAGGTTTTTCTCTTTCATACTTTAAAAAATATCAAGTCACTTCTTTCTGGCTTGCAGAGTTTCTGCTGTAAGTTATCTGACAGCCTTATGGGAGTTCCCT
The DNA here is from genome assembly GCA_935064755.1 of Tragelaphus eurycerus. NCBI lineage: Eukaryota > Metazoa > Chordata > Mammalia > Artiodactyla > Bovidae > Tragelaphus > Tragelaphus eurycerus. Next base: position 13,463,639 of record CAKXYN010000073.1, on the reverse strand, counting down.
TGTATGTAACTCTGCTTTTCCCTTGCTGCTTTTAATATTCTCTCTTCTTCTTTAATTTTTGTCATTTTAATCATAATTTGTCTTTGTGTTACCTTCTTTGGGTTTGTCTCATTTGAGATTCCCTGTGCTTCCTGGACCTGGATGTCTGTTTCCTTTCCCAGATTAGGGGAAATTTTCAGGCATTATAACCTCAAGTATTTTCTCTGTCCCTATTCTTTCTGAGACCACTATAATGTGAATATTAGTATGCTTGATGTTGTCTCTGAGATCTCTTAAATTGTCCTTATTTCTGTTGATTCTTTTCTCCTGTCAGCTCTCATGATTTCCACTACTGTGTCTTCCAGCTTGCTGATCCGTTCCTCTGTATAGTCTACTGTTGACTCATTCTAGTGTATTTTTAATTTCTATTGTTGTATTATTCAGCTACATTTGGCTTTTCTTTTTAATATTTCCTAGCTCTTTGTTAAAGTTCTCACTGTATTCATCATTCTTCTCCAGAGGTCCCTGAGCATCTTCACAATCATTATCTTAAACTCTTTATCAGGTAAATACTTATCTCAATTCACTTAGTTCTTCATGCAGTTTTAGCTTATTCCTTTGTTTGAAAAATATTCATCTGTCACCTCATTTTGCCTAATTCAATATTTTAATTTCTATTTATTTGGTAGGTGGTCTATGTTTCCTGATCTTGGCAAAGAGGCTTTTGTAGGAGACATCCTATGCATCTCAACGGTGCATTCCCCTCTGGTCACAGGAGCTAACTGCTAGAAGAGCACCCCACTATGTGGCTTGCATGAGTCCTTCTGACTAGTACTATTATGGGTGGTCTTGTAGGTGTGGCTATCTCCTAGTCCTGTTAGTTGCTAAACTCTGCCTTGTATGGAGTCTACTGACAGATAGGTGAGGCTGGGTGCCAAGGCAAATGGCTTTAGTTCTCCAAGAGGTCCCAGGACCAATGCTGACCCACTTGTGCATGGAGTCAGGTTTTGTTGTGAGTGGTTGTTTGGTCTTGGTTCCCAGATCTAGTATCAACTTGTGGGCAAAGCAGGTCCTTGACATTGCTGATTGAAGGGTTCAGGGAATCCCAAATTTGGTGTTGAGCCACTGGTGAGTGGAACTGAATCCCAGGGAAGCTGGCTGAGAGATTCAACATGTCTCAGAGTTGGTGCTGTCTCTTGATGGGCAGAACTGGGTCTTTGGGAATTCCAGAGCTGATGTTGGCCTGCTGGTAGCAAGGCTTATGCCTTGCAGTAGGGTGGGGTGATCCCAAGGCTAGTGCCAGTTCACTAGTCTGTGTAGTCAGTCCTGAGGTCTTTGGCTAGCTGCAAGGCTCTGGAAGTCCTGGAGTTGGTATGTTGACCCACTGGTGGGTGGGGCCCAGTTATTCCTGGAGCTGATGCCAGCCCACTGTAGGATGACGCTGTCCCCAAGGCTAGCACTGGCCCACTGGTGGGTGAAGCCAAATCCAAGATTTTCTGTCTACAAAGCCATGGGTAGCTCAGAGCTAATTCTGGGTCATTGGTGTGTGGGGACATGTTGAGCCATAAACTAGAGGGGGATTACAAACTGGCATTTGCCAACACCAGCAACCACGTGATAGAACTTGCTCCCCAAAAGACTCCCACCAGAGTTCATGTCCCCAAGGTGATTTCCAGCTGCTTCCTGCCTTTCTGAGAGATTCTCCAAGATCAGCAGCTGGGTCTGGCATATGCTTCTTTCAAATTAGTGGCTCTTCTCTGTATACCAGAGCACGTGAGATTCTTTGTCAGCCCTTTAAGACAGATATCTCTATTTTCCACAGTCCTCGGGTTTTTTCTAAATCAAGCTTTACTGATCTCACAGCCTGGTTGGGGAATTCAATATGGGGCTTGGACCCCTAACTCGTTGGGGAGAACCTCTGCAATTGTAATTATTCTCCCATTTGTGGGTGACCCATATGAGGATATGCATCCTGTCTATATTGCATCTCCATCCTTCCCATCCATATTGTTGTGCTCCTTATTTATATCTTTCATTGTATGAGATCTTTTCTGTCAGTGTTATGGTTTTTCTAATCAATATTCAATCTGTAAATAGTTGTAATTTTGGTGTGCTCAATAAAGGAGGTGAGTTTAGGGTCTTCCTACTCAACTGTCTAGGCTACCCACCAAAGATCTCTTTTCATTTAGTCCTATGACTGTTACTTTTTTGGCCCAATCAAGGAACATTTTCACTATAACAAATCTCTTAAAATATTAGTTAATTTTCCACTAATATTACTGGGATCTACTTCATTATCTCAAGGTCACAATAACAAATCTGCTTAGAATAAATGTTTTACCTGGGTTTTCTGTGAAGCTTCTATAGAAAAAATTATCCTTAAGATTTATAGAAATTCAACTATAGAAAAGACTTGCAAGATATAACATTAAATTCCTAGAAGGATTTTTTAATACAGCAGTTTCTATATTCCAAATTCAAAGCTATGATTTTTCCAATAGTCATGTATGGATGTGAGTTAAACCATAAAGAAGGCTGAGTGCCCAAGAATTGATGCCTTTGAATTGTGGTTTTGGAGAAGACTCTTGAGAGTCCCTTGGACATCAAGATCAAACCAGTCAATCCTAAAGGAAATCAATCCTGAATATCCATTGGAAGGACTGATGCTGAAGCTGAAGCTCCAATACTTTGGCCACCTGATGCGAAGAGCTAAATCACTGGAAAAGACCATGATGCTAAGAAAGACTGAAGGCAAGAGGAGAAGGGGATGACAGAGGACAAGATGGTTGGATCACATCACTGACTCAATGGACATGAGTTTTAGCAAACTCCGGGAGATGGAAGGACAGGGAAGCCTGGGATGCTGCAGTCCATGGGGTTGCAAAGAGTCAGACACAACTGAGTGACAGAATAACACTAGCACTATACACTAACAGTAAAAGATCAGAAAGAGAAATTAAGGAAACAATTCCATTTACCGCCACAACAAAAAGAGGAAAATACAGTAAACCTAGGTAAAGAAGCAAAAGATATATACTTTAAAATTGCAAACACTGATTTTAAAAAATTGAAGAGAGCATTATAAAAATCTACAAAAAATAAATACTGGAGAAGATGTGGAGAAAAGGGAACCCTCTTGCACTGTTGGTAGGAATTTAAACTAATATAGCCACTATGGAGAAAGTATGGCAATTCCTTAAAAACTAGGAATAAAACTACCATATAACCTAGCAATCCCACTATTGGGCATGTACCATATGAAAACCATAATTTTAAAAAGACACATGTACCGCAATGTTCATTGCAGCACTATTTACAATAACCAAGACTTGGAAGCAACCTAGATGTCCATTGACAGATGGATGCATAAAGAAGTTGTGGTGTATATATATATATATATATATATATATATATATATGATGATGAAACATTACTCAGCCATAAAGGGAAACAAATGTGAATCAGCTGAACTGAAGTGGATGAACTTAAAGCCTGTTATATAGAGTGAAGTAATTCAGAAAGAGAAAAAGTATCATATATTAATGCATACATATGGGGAAATGGTATTGATGAACCTATTTGCGGGGCCGTAATATAGATACAGGCTTAGAGAATGGACTCATGGACATAGTGGGGGAAGGAGAAGGTGGAACAAATTGAGAGAGTAGCACTGACATATAAACACTATCATGTGTAAAATAGTTAACTAGTAGGAAATATATAACACAGAAGCTCAACCCAGTGCTCTGAGATGACCCAGAGGGATGAAAAGTTGAGGGTGGGGGAATGGGAGGGAGGCTGAAGAAGGAGAGGATACACATATAGCTATTGCTGACTTGCATTGTATGGCAGAAATCAACATAACATTGTAAAGTAATCATCCTCCAGTTTAAAAAAAATAAATTTAAAAATGACACAAACAGATAAAAAGATATACCCTGTTCTTGCATTGGAAGAATCAATATTATTAAAATGATGACACTACCAAAGGCAAGCTACAGATTCAATGCAGTCCGTATCAAAGTGCCAATGGCATTTTTCACAGAGCTAGAATAAAAAATATTAAAATTTGTGTAGAAACACAAAAGTTGAACAGCCAAAACAATCTTGGGAACGAAAAATGGAGCTGGAGGAATCAGGGTCTCAGAGTTCAGTCTAATAGTACAAAGTTATAGTCATCAAAATAGTATGGTACTGCCCTGTGACCCCCACCATGCCCCCCCCCCCCCCCCGCCCGGCCCTGCAAAGAGCAGAAATCAAGATCAATGGAACAGAATAGAAAGCCCAGAAATAAGTTCACTCTCCTATGTACAAGTAATCTATGACAAAGGAGAAAAAGAATATACAATGGAGAAAGGACAGTCTCTTCAATAAGAGACTGGGGAAACTTGGTGCTGGGAAAACTGGGCAGCTATATGTAAAAGAATGAAATTAGAGCATTCTCTAATACCGTGTGTGTGTCTGTGTGTGTGTGTGTGTGTTAGTCACTCAGTCATGTCTGACTTTACGACCCTATGGACTGTAGCCTGTCAGGCTCCTCTGTCCTTAGAATTCCTCCTGGCAAGAATACTGGTGTGGGCTGTCATTCCCTTCTCCCACTCTAACACCATACATAAAAATAGACATAAAATGAGTTAAAGACTTAAATGTAAGACTGGATACTATAAACTCTTCAAGGAAAACATGGGCAAAAAAATCTTTGACATAAGTCTCAGCAATATCTTTTTGACTCATCTCCTAGAGTAATGCTATGCTATGCTAAGTCACTTCAGTCGTGTCCGACTCTGTGTGACCCCATAGACGGCAGCCCACCAGGCTCCCCCGTACCTGGGATTCTCCAGGCAAGAACACTGGAGTGGGTTGCCATTTCCTTCTCCAATGCATGAAAGTGAAAAGAGAAAGTGAATTTGCTCAGTCATGTCTGACTCTTAGCGACCCAATGGACTGCAGCCTACCGGGCTCCTCCATCCATGGGATTTTCCAGGCAAGAGGACTGGAGTGGGGTGCCATTGCCTAGAGTAATAGAAATAAAAACAAAAATAAACTAATGAAGCCTAATTAAACTTAAAGATTTTGCACAGCAAAGGAAACCATAAACAAAACAAAAAGACAGCCTATAGAACTGGAGAAAACATTTGCAAATGATGTGATTGACCAGGGATTAATTTCCAAAACATACAAACAGTTCATACAGCTTAATATCAAAAAACAAACAACCCAATCAAAACGTGCAGAAGACCTAAATGACATTTCTCCAAGGAAGACAAATAGATGACAAAAAGGCACATTCATGATGTTCAACATCACTAATTATTATAGAAATGCAAATTAAAACTACAATGAAATATCAACTCACACTGGTCAGATTCTCCATCATAAGAAAATTTACACAATAAATGCTGGAGAGAGTGTGGAAGAAAAGGAACCTCCTACACTATTGGTGGGAAGTAAATTGATGAAGCCACTATGGAAAATAGTATGAAGATCCCCTAAAAAACTAAATATAGAGCTACCATGTGATTTAGCAATCCCACTCCTGTGCATATACCTGGTGAGAAACATCATTCAAAAATATACATGTACCTCAATGTTCATTGCAGCACTATTTACAATAACAAAGACATGGAAGCAACTTAAATGTCTATCAACAGATGAATAGATAAGAAAGTTTTGTTTTTTATATATATATAGGATTTCCCAGGTGCCTCAGTGGGTATGGAATCTGCCTGTAATGTGGGAGACATAGGAGACACACATTCTATCCCTGGATCAGGCAGATCCCCTGAAGGAGGGCATGGCAACCCCCTTCAGTATTCTTTCCTAGAGAAGCCCATGGACAGAGGAGCCTGGCAAGCCACAATCCAAAAGATCACAAAGACTAGGACACTACTGAAACAACTGAGCTTGCACTCCTATATATATAAATATATATATATATATTTTAACCCCTGCATGTGTGTGTGTGTGTGTGTGTGTGTGTGTGTGTGTGTGTGTTAGCCACTCAGCTGTGTCCAAGTCTTTGCAACCCTATGGACTGTAACCTGCCAAGTTTCTCTGTCCGTGGAATTCTCCATGCAAGAATACTGGGGCGGGTTGTCATTTCCTTCTCCAACACACACACACACACACACACACACACACACACACACACACACACACAAGGTACTTGGACAAAAAAACAAGAATGAAATAATACTATTAGCAGCAATATGGGTAGACCTAGAGATTATCATACTAAGTAAGCCAAAGACAAATACTATATGATATCACTTATATATGGAATCTGAAACAGTGATACAGTGAACTTACTTTCAATACACAAAGAGACTCACAGACACAGAAAAAAAAAAAAAAAACTTACGGTCACCAAATGGGGTGTTTGGGGAAAGACAAATTAGGAGTTTAGGTTTAATATATGCACAACAATATATTTTAAAAATTGTAAATGACTTACTTTATATTCCATGGAATTGTAACATTTATTATAATATATATGGAGTCCAACTCTAGATCTCATAGACTGTAGCCCACCAGGCCTCCTCTGTCCATGAGAATTCCCCAGGCAAAAATACTGGAGCAGGTTGCCATTCCCTTCTCCAGAGGATCTTTGCATCCTAGGGACTGAACTGAGATCTCCTGCATTGCAGGCAGATTATTTAATGACTGAGCCAAAAGGGAAGCATATGTATATATATATATGTAATTACTGTGAGTCAGTGTACGTGGTCAGTATATACAGTCACTGACTATATACATATACATAATCACTGTGCTATATACCTGAAACTGCTGCCGCTGCTGCTAAGTCACTTCATTTGTGTCCGACTCTGTGCGATCCCATAGACGGCGGCCCACCAGGCTCCCCCATCCCTGGGATTCTCCAGGCAAGAACACTGGAGTGGCTTGCCATTTCCTTCTCCAATGCATGACAGTGAAAAGTGAAAGTGAAGTCACTCAGTCGTGTCTGACTCCTAGCAAACCCATGGACTGCAGCCTACCAGGCTCCTCCATCCATGGGATTTTCCAGGCAAGAGTATTGGAGTGGGGTGCCATTGCCTTCTCCAATACCTGAAACTAAGACATTTTAAATTAACTATACTTAAATATTTTAATATTTAAATTCTAAAAATAAAAGCTAAAAACATAACTACCATTTGATCCAACAATTCCACTCCTGGGGATATACCTGGAAAAACTGAAAATATTACAGTTCGTGAAATAAGTAAGGCAGAAAATGACAAATGTTGTATGATATCACTTATATGATATCACTAAAATAATACTTGTGAATTATATATGCAAAACTGAAACAGACTCATAGATATAGGAAAAAGTATTTTTGATTTCCAAAGGCTATAATTAAGGGGTAATAGACAAATTAGGGGTATGGAAGGAATGAAAGTGAAAAGTGAAAGTTGCCCAGTTGTGTTCAACACTTTGCAACCCCATGGAATGTAGCACACCAGGTTTGTCTGTCCACGGGATTCTTCAAGCAAAAATACTGGAATGGGTTGCCATTTCCTTCTCCAGGGATCTTCCTAACCCAGGGATTAAACATAGGTCTCCTGCACTGAAGACAGATTCTTTACTGCCTGAGCCACCAGAGAAGCCTAGATACCTGAATGTTTAATATGACAGAACAACCCTTGAGACTTACAAGAAGTTAATACAACATATCTGGTGGAATATAATGTTAGTTCAAAAAGTACATGTTGTTTTGCATAAATGTATAATACATTATTCATTGTTTTCTACTCTCCAGTAAGCTATAAAACTTCAGAATATCTTTAAATTTTCCATTATGATTTATTCTTTTTCTTTTGCAAAAGGTTTATAAAACATTATAAAGAAATTAAGGTGATTTTTATATTTTAAACTAAATAAAATCAGGTTTCTGCTTGTAATTCCACATTTGTAATCAGACAATGCAAATTTAAGAGTGTCAGGTGCTCAACTTGGTACTCTGTGAGGACCTAGATGGGTGAGATGAGGATGTCCAAGAGGGAGGGGTATATATGCATACATATAGCTGATTCACTTCATTGTACAGCAGAAAGAAACACAACATCGTAAAGCATCAATTGTCGTTCAGTCAACAAGTCGTATCCAACCCTTTGGAACCCCATGGACTGCAGCATGCCTGGCCTCCCTGTCCTTCACCGTATCCCAGAGTTTGCCCAAGTTCATGTTCATAAAAGCATCCAATACAAAACAAAATAAAGAATGAAATATTTGTTTACTCCCATTATACTGAAAAAAAGTTAAACTGTCTACAAATTGAGTTGTTGGCAAAGATACGGGGAAATGCTAACTCCTAAATTGCAAGTTAAGAGTGGAAACTGATAAATCACTTTAGAGAACAATTTTACAATATTTAAGCAAAGTTTGTAAAAGACTAAAGAAAGACCTGAAAGAGAAACTCCCTAGGTCAGTAGAGGCCCAATATGCTACTGGAGATCAGTGGAGAAATAACTCTAGAAAAAATGAAGGGATGGAGCCAAAGCAAAAAGAATACCCAGCTGTGGATGGGACTGGTGATAGAAGCAAGGTCCGATGCTATAAAGAGCAATATTGCATAGGAACCTGGAATGTCAGGTCCATGAATCAAGGCAAATTGAAAGTGGTCAAACAAGAGATGGCAAGAGTGAATGTCGACATTCTAGGAATCAGTGAACTCAAATGGACTGGAATGGGTGAATTTAACTCAGCTGACCATTATATCTACTACTGCGGGCAGGAATCCCTCAGAAGAAATGGAGTAGCCATCATGGTCAACAAAAGAGTCCGAAATACAGTATTTGGATGCAGTCTCAAAAATGACAGAATGATCTCTGTTCGTTTCCAAGGCAAACCATTCAGTGTCACAGTAGTCCAAGTCTATGCCCCAACCAGTAATGCTGAAGAAGCTGAAGTTGAACAGTTCTATGAAGACCTACAAGACCTTTTAGAACTAACACCCAAAAAAGATGTCCTTTTCATTATAGGGGACTGGAATGCAAAAGTAGGAAGTCAAGAAACACCTGGAGTAACAGGCAAATTTGGCCTTAGAATACGGAATGAAGCAGGGCAAAGACTAATAGAGTTTTGCCAAGAAAATGCACTGGTCATAGCAAATACCCTCTTCCAACAACACAAGAGAAGACTCTATACATGGACATCACCAGATGGTCAACACCGAAATCAGATCGATTATATTCTTTGCAGCCAAAGATGGAGAAGCTCTATACAATCAGCAAAAACAAGACCAGGGGCTGACTGTGGCTCAGACCATGAACTCCTTATTGCCAAATTCAGACTTAACATGAAGAAAGTAGGGAAAACCACTAGACCATTCAGGTATGACCTAAATCAAATCCCTTATGATTATACAGTGGAAGTGAAAAATAGATTTAAGGGCCTAGATCTGATAGATAGAGTGCCTGATGAACTATGGAATGAGGTTCGTGACATTGTACAGGAGACAGGGATCAAGACCATCCCCATGGAAAAGAAATGCAAAAAAGCAAAATGGCTGTCTGGGGAGGCCTTACAAATAGCTGTGAAAAGAAGAGAAGTGAAAAGCAAAGGAGAAAAAGAAAGATATAAACATCTGAATGCAGAGTTCCAAAGAATAGCAAGAAGAGATAAGAAAGCCTTCTTCAGTGATCAATGCAAAGAAATAGAGGAAAACAACAGAATGGGAAAGACTAGGGATCTCTTCAAGAAAATCAGACATACCAAAGGAACATTTCATGCAAAGATGGGCTCGATAAAGGACAGAAATGGTATGGACCTGACAGAAGCAGAAGATATTAAGAAGAGGTGGCAAGAATACACAGAAGAGCTGTACAAAAAAGAGCTTCATGACCCAGATAATCATGATGGTATGATCACTGACCTAGAGCCAGACATCCTGGAATGTGAAGTCAAGTGGGCCTTAGAAAGCATCAGTACGAACAAAGCTAGTGGAGGTGATGGAATTCCAGTTGAGCTATTCCAAATCCTGAAAGGTGATGCTGTGAAAGTGCTGCACTCAATATGCCAGCAAATTTGGAAAACTCAGCAGTGGCCACAGGACTGGTAAAGGTCATTTTCATTTCAATCCCAAAGAAAGGCAATGCCAAAGAATGCTCAAACTACCGCACAATTGCACTCATCTCACACGCTAGTAAAGTAATGCTCAAAATTCTCCAAGCCAGTCTTCAGCAATATGTGAACCGTGAACTTCCTGATCTTTAAGCTGGTTTTAGAAAAGTCAGAGGAACCAGAGATCAAATTGCCAACATCCACTGGATCATGGAAAAAGCAAGAGAGTTCCAGAAAAACATCTATTTCTGCTTTATTGACTATGCCAAAGCCTTTGACTGTGTGGATCACAATCAACTGTGGAAAATCCTGAAAGAGATGGGAATACCAGACCACCTGATCTGCCTCTTGAGAAATTTGTATGCAGGTCAGGAAGCAACAGTTAGAACTGGACATGGAATAACAGACTGGTTCCAAATAGGAAAAGGAGTACGTCAAGGCTGTATATTGTCACCCTGTTTATTTAACTTATACGTAGAGTACATCATGAGAAATGCTGGACTGGAAGAAACACAAGCTGGAATCAAAATTGCTGGGAGAAATCTCAACAACCTCAGATATGCAGATGACACCACCCTTATGGCAGAAAGTGAAGAGGGGCTAAAAGCCTCTTGATGAAAGTGAAAGTGGAGAGTGAAAAGGTTGGCTTAAAGCTCAACATTCAGAAAACGAAGATCATGGCATCTGGTCCCATCACTACATGGGAAATAGATGGGGAAACAGTGGAAATAGTGTCAGACTTTGTTTTTCTGGGCGCCAAAATCACTGCAGATGGTGACTGCAGCCATGAAATTAAAAGATGCTTACTCCTTGGAAGGAAAGTTATGACCAACCTAGATAGCATATTCAAAAGCAGAGACATCACTTTGCCAACAAAGGTTCGCCTAGTCATATGTGGTCATATATGGATGTGAGAGCTGGACTGTGAAGAAGCCTGAGCACCCAAGAATTGATGCTTTTGAACTGTGGTGTTGGAGAAGACTCTTGAGAGTCCCTTGGACTGCAAGGAGATCCAACCAGTCCATTCTGGAGATCAGCCCTGGGATTTCTTTGGAAGGAATGATGCTAAAGCTGAGACTCCAGTTCTTTGGCCACCTCATGAGAAGAGTTGACTCATTGGAGAAGACTCTGATGCTGGGAGGGATTGAGGGCAAGAGGAGAAGGGGACGACAGAGGATGAGATTGCTGGATGGCATCACTGACTCAATGGATGTGGGTCTCAGTGACCTCCAGGAGTTGGTGATGGACAGGGAGACCTGGCGTGCTGCAATTCATGGGGTAGCAAAGAGTCAGACACTACTGAGCGACTGATCTGATCTGATCTGATCTGAAAGACCTTTACTTTGGTTAAATCACACTGGAATTTTCTCCTTGAAGAGAGAAATCAATCCACAAAATGTCATCAAGCAAAAGCAGTGATTTTATTAAAGAACACCAATCTAAAAGTAATAATTAAGTGAGGAAGAAAAAACATGCAGCTTAGGAACAAAATTTCAGGATTTTAGACCTTGGCTAAACCTCTCTTAGGAGAAGACAATGGCAACCCATCCAGTACTCTTGCTTGGAAAATCCCATGGGTGGAGGAGCCTGGTAGGCTGCAGTCCATGGGGTCGCTAAGAGTCGGACACGACTGAGTGACTTCCCTTTCACTTTCACTTTCATGCATTGGAGAAGGAAATGGCAAGCCACTCCAGTGTTCTTGCCTGGAGAATCTCAGGGATGGGGGAGACTGGTGGGCTGCCGTCGATGCGGTCGCACAGTCAGACACGACTGAAGTGACTTAGCAGCAAAGCTCTCTTAACCTTTTTTGCAAAAGGCTTGAAGCTTTTAGCAAAGGAAAGCTTTAATCTAACCAAAAATTTAACAAACTTTTAAAACCTGTCAAAGATTTATGATTTGAACAAGTAGAAAAAATCTTAGTAAAGCTGCATTTACAATTTTACTGGGAAATGCTGTGTAGGAGTCTTCACACTTACTTTGACATTGTTTCTAGAACAATGATCATTCCTAGTAAGGCAGATCAATTATTATTGATCTTCATCAGTAAAGTTTCTTCAGCAATAAGTTTCCAACATTGAAGAAATGTACGCTTGCCATTGTTTGGAGAAGGACTTGGATGCCACCCAGCGGCCATCTTGGGGATGTCAAAGCTCATTGTGCACAGGACAGTTTTGCAAATCATTGACATGCATTTAATTAATCGCATTTCAGTAAGTCCTTTTGGATTCAGCAAATCAAACTGGACAATTATTATTATGAAGTCATTGTAAAACAAAAAAAATGTTGTTTTTTTATAGAGTAAGCTTAAACACATTGTCCTTAGTTTTAAAAAGCCATTCTAAGTATGGACAAAAATCTTAATTTTGTCAGACATCATATGTTCACTATTAAGTAGTTAATTTATTTCTATTTTTAATTAAGATGTTCACAGAAGTCAAAAACTTCATTTGTCTCTACAATATGTCTATATCACAAACAATCTCAAAGGCATCTCTGCTGAAGGTATAACTATCCTCCTAATCTATTTTCTATTAGGCAGACTTTGAATATAACAATATTCAATTATTCATATACTATTTAGTCATCCCCACAGAATGAATTATAAGTATTTTTAATGTATTTATAAAACAGTTTTCAAAGGTCGTAGCAATCAATGTATCTTGATTATTCTTAAAATATGTGAATGAAACCACTCTAATTTCAGAAGGCCAAGAGGACTAAAGAGCCTCTTGATGAGGGTGAAGGAGGAGAGTGAAAGAGCAGGCTCAATATTAAAAAAAATAAGATTATGAAATCCAGCCCTATTACTTCATGGCAAATAGAAGGGAAAAACGTGGAAGTAGTGACAGATTTCCACTTCTTGGGCTCTAAAATCACTGCAGATGGTGGCTGCAGCCATGAAATCAGAAGATGATTACTTCTTGGCAGGAAAGCTATGGCAAATCTAGACAGTGTGTTGAAAAGTAGAGACATTACTCTGCCAACAAACATCTATATAGTCAAAGCTATGGTCTTCCCTGTGGTCAAGTACAGGTTGTGAGAGCTAGACCATAAAGAAGGCAGCACCCAAAGAATTGATGCCTTGATGGGGAAACAGTGCAAACAGTGTCAGACTTTGTTTTTCTGGGCTCCAAAATCACTGCAGATGGTGACTGCAGCCATGAAATTAAAAGACGCTTACTCCTTGGAAGGAAAGTTATGACCAACCTAGATAGCATATTCAAAAGCAGAGACATTACTTTACCAACAAAGGTTCGCCTAGTCAAGGCTATGGTCTTTCCTATGGTCATGTATGGATGTGAGAGCTGGACTGTGAAGAAGGCTGAGCGCCGAAGAATTGATGCTTTTGAACTGTGGTGTTGGAGAAGACTCTTGAGAGTCCCTTGGACTGCAAGAAGATCTAACCAGTCCATTCTGAAGGAGATCAATCCTGGAATTTCTTTGGAAGGAATGATGCTAAAGCTGAAACTCCAGTATTTTGGCCACCTCATGTGAAGAGTTGACTCATTGGAAAAGACTCTGATGCTGGGAGGGATTGAGGGCAGGAGGAGAAGGGGACGACAGAGGATGAGATGGCTGGATGGCATCACTGACTTGATGGGTGTGAGTCTGGGTGACCTCCGGGAGCTGGTGATGGACAGGGAGGCCTGGCGTGCTGCAGTTCATGGGGTCGCAAAGAGTCGGACACGACTGAGCGACTGATCTGATCTGATCTGAACTGTGTTGCTGGAGAAAACTCCTAAAAGTCCCTTGTACAACAAGTAGATCAAAGTAGTCAATCTTAAGGGACATCAACCCTGAATACTCATTGGAAGGACTGATGCTGAAGCTGAAGCTCTGGTATTTTGGTCATCTGATGTGAACAGCCAACTCATTGGAGAAGTCCCTGATGCTGGGAAAAATAGAGGGCACCAGGAAAAGAGGGCATCAGAGGATGAGATGGCTGGATGGCATCACTAATGCAATGGACATGATCTTGGGCAAAATTCAAGAGATGGTAAGGGACAAGGAGGCCTGCCATGCTACAGTCAAAGAGGTCGCAATGCATTGGATACAACCAGGTGACTGAACAAAAACATTCTTAAACTGTCCTTCAAAATTAATAGTCTAAGGAACCATCTAGCATTTGAACAACCATTTAAATAATCAAGAATTCATCTTCATCAGAAAAGAAACTATGGTATCTGAATTTACATTTAGAGCAGACATACAGTTCTTAGAAAGTAGGAGGGGAAGTCAAAATCTCAATGTGATATGACTAGATGGTAAGTGTTTGTGTTCAGTTCAGTCACTCAGTCATGTCCGACTCTTTGCAACCCCATGGACTGTAGCATACCAGGCTTCTGTGTCCATCACCAACTCCTGGAGCTTACTCAAACTCAACTCCATCGAGTCAGTGATGCCATGCAGCCATCTCATCCTCTGTCATCCCCTTCTCCTTCCTCCTTCAATCTTTCCCAGCATTAGGGTCTTTTCCATGAGTCAGTTCTTTGCATCAGGTGGCCAAAGTATTGGAGCTTCAACTTCTGCATCAGTCCTTCCAGTGAATCTCCAGTTGCAGTCCAAGGGACTCTCAAGAGTCTTCTCCAACACCATAGTTCAAAAGCATTAATTCTTTGACAACCAGTTTTCTTTATAGTACAACTCTCACATCCATACATGACTATTGGAAAAAACGTAGCTTTAACTAGATGGGCCTTTGCCAGCAAAGCAATGTCTCTGCTTTTTAATATGCTGTCTAGGTTGGTCATAGCTTTTCTTCCAAGGAGCAAACATCTTTTAATCTTGTGGCTGCAGTCACTATCTGCAGTGATTTTGGAGCCCAAGAAAATAAGTTCTGTCACTGGTTCCATTGTTTCCCCATTTTTGCCATGAAGTGATTGGACTGGATGCCATTATCTTAGTTTTCTCAATGTTGAGTTTTAAGACAACATTTTCACTCTCCTCTTTCACTTTCATCAAGAGGCCCTTTAGTTCTTCTCTACTTTCTGCCATAATGGTGGTGTCAGCTGCATATCTGAGATTATTGATATTTTTCCCAGCAATCTTGATTCCACAACACTGGAATCAAGATTAGAATCAAGTGTTGTGTAGTAAGAAGAAAATCTTCCAACCCAGAAGTGACCCATCCTGTTAAAAGTAGAAATGTAACCTTGAACACCAACAAGTCCAAGAACAATTCGCACAATTTTTAACCTATTAACTGATGGTTACAATTGTAGTTCATTGTGTTGCAAAGTCAAAGCCAAGATCCTAGGAATTATGTTAAAGCCATAGTACAGGTAAACCAGGCAGCGCTGGAGGTAAAGAATCCACTTGCCGATGCAGGACATGAGATGGGGCTTTGATCCCTAACTCAGGAAGATCCCCTGGAGTGTGAAATGGCAATCCTCTACAGTATTCTTGCCTGGAAAATTCCATGGACAGAGGAGCCTGGTGTGCTACAGTCCATGGGATGGCAGAGTTGGACATGGCTGAGGGACTGAGCACCCAGCATACACACACTACACATCAGAAAAGTAGCATTTTAAAGTTTTAATCAATGTAAGTGGAGTAACTAAATCCTTAAAATTTAGTTTTATGGATCTCACAATTCAATAATTTATAATTATATTTAGAATATACAATACTTGCATTTCTTATCATTTAATTAATATTAGCCTATCTGATCCAAAAATGGTAATTTGTATAGCAAATTCAGAACTTTCAAATTAATTAGATAGGAAAATAAAGCAAAATTGTAAGACAAGCATTTTCTAGGATATTTTTCAGAATACATACATAAATTACATGTTGCATACACACACAATAGACTGGAAAAGCTAAGAAAACGTTGACAAGCAAGTTACACAGAGGAATAAAGAGTTTTTAAAACTGCAGATAACATATATTTCTGTGATAAGGCCACTCGTATGACCAAAGTTAGATGTATTCACAGAGAAGATATGAGAAATCTTCAGTTGCCACCTCTGTCTGATCTTCAGGCTCTACAAAAACAGGAACGGAACATTAAGGCAGAGGTGTTAGTATATGGATGAGAGTTGAAACTGTGTTCTAAAACAAAGCTAATCTACAAATATATATTTTCTCCTCACTTTCTTTTAGACTCTTAAGGGAACTCTATAAAAACTAGCTTACTGCTGGCTAACAGAACAGTTCAGTGACTACCCATGGCAAAGATATTGAAAAGTGTTAGTCACTCAGTCACGTCCAACTCTGCAACCCCATAGACTATAGCTCACCAGACTCCTCCATCCACGGAATTCTCCAGGCAAGAATACTGGAGTAGGTAGCCATTCCCTTCTCCAGGGATCTTCATGACCCAGGGATTGAACCTGGGTCTTCTGCATTGCAGGCAGATTCTTTACCTTCTGAGCTAACAAGGAAGCTCATGGCAAAGAATACAAGCCATAAAAAAAAAGTTTAGAAAAGTCACTACACAAAAAACTGCATTCACAAAAGCAGCCAGCAAATTTGGAAAACTCAGCAGTGGTCACAGGACTGGAAAAGGTCAGTTTTCATTCCAATCCCAAAGAAAGGCAGTGCCAAAGAATGATTAAACTACAGCACAATCGCACTCATCTCACGCGCTAGTAAAGTAATGCTCAAAATTCTCCAAGCCAGGCTTCAGCAATACGTGAACCGTGAACTTCCTGATCTTTAAGCTGGTTTTAGAAAAGGCAGAGGAACCAGAGGTCAAGTTGCCAACATCCACTGGATCATCGAAAAAGCAAGAGAATTCCAGAAGAACATCTATTTCTGCTTTATTGACTATGCCAAAGCCTTTGACTGTGTGGATCACAATAAACTGTGGAAAATTCTGAAAGAGATGGGAATACCAGACCACCTGACCTGCCTCTTGAGAAACCTGTATGCAGGTCAGGAAGCAACAGTTAGAACTGGACATGGAACAACAGACTGGTTCCAAATAGGAAAAGGAGTGCATCAAGGCTGTATATTGTCACCCTGCTTATTTAACTTCTATGCAGAGTACATCATGAGAAACGCTGAGCTGGAAGAAACACAAGCTGGCATCAAGATTGCTGGGAGAACTATCAATAACCTCGGATACACAGATGACACCACTCTTATGGCAGAAAGCAAAGAAGAACTAAAGAGCCTTTTGATGAAAGTGAAAGAAGAGAGTGAGGAAATTGGCTTAAAGCTCAACATTCAGAAAACTAAGATCATGGCATCCTGCCCCATCACTTCATGACAAATAGATAGGGAAACAGTGAAAACATTGGTTGACTTTATTTTTCTGGGCTCGAAAATCACTACAGATGGTGATTGCAGCCATGAAATTAAAAGACGCTTACTCCTTGGAAGGAAAGTATGACCAAACTAGACAGCATATTGAAAAGCAGAGACATTACTTTGTAACAAAGGTCCATCCAGTCAAGGCTATGGTTTTTCCAGTAGTCATGTATGGATGTGAGAGTTGGACTGTGAAGAAAGCTGAGTGCCGAAGAATTTATACTCTTGAACCATGGTGTTGGTGAAGACTCTTGAGAGTTCCTTGGACTACAAGGAGATCCAACCAGTCCATCCTAAAGGAGATCAGTCCTGGGTGTTCATTGGAAGGACCGATGTTGAAGCTGAAACTCCAATACTTTGGCCACCTCATGCGAAGAGCTGACTCATTTGAAAAGACCCTCATGCTGGGAAAGATTGAGGGTAGGAGGAGAAGGGGAAGACAGAGGATGAGATGGTTGGATGGCATTACTGACTCAATGGACATGAGTTTGGATACATTCCAGGAGTCAGTGAGGGACAGGGAGGCCTGGTGTGCTGAGGTTCATGGGGTTGCAAAGAGCCAGACACGACTGAACAACTGAACTGAATTGTACTGATGAGTTTCTCCTGTACAGCAAAGTGAATCCATTATGCATATATCCACTCCTTTTTATATATTCTCTTCCCATATAGGTCATTAAGAGTATTGAGTAGAGTTCATTGTGCTCTACAGTAGGTTCTTATTAGTTATCTATTTTATATATAATAATGTGTACATGTCAATTCCAAAACATTAGTATGCTTACCTTGTTAAAGGAAAGCACAAAAAAGGACTAAAAAAAATCAAGAAATGACATATGAACAAAGTGAGAATATTAAAAAACTAAATAGAGATTTTATATAAGAATAAGCTAGAAATTTTGCATTAAAAATTCAAAAACTGAATTGAAAAATATAGGGATTCAACAAAAGCTGAACAGGCAAAAGAGAGAAACAACAAATCTAGGAAAAGTTCATTTGAAATTATTGAGTCTGAGAAGCAAAAAAGCAAAAGAATGAAGACAAATTAATGGACTCAGAGATTTATGAAACACCAAGAAGTAGAAAATATATGCATATGGAAGTCCAAGAAAAAGAGAGAGAGAACTGAAAAGAGATTATTTGAACAAATAATATCTGAAAATTTCCAAATTTAAGGAAAAGCAAAGACTTACAGATCCAAAGGCTCAATGAAATCCAAATAAGATAAACTCAAATATATTTACCATGAGAAATATAATGAAATGGTTGAAAGACAAAAAAAATCTTGACAGCAACAAGAAAGAAGTGATTGATCACATACAAGGGACCTTTCATGATTTCTATCTGAAGATGTCTCAGCAGAAACCTTGGAAGTCAGATGGCAGTGGAACAATACATTTACAGAGCTGAAAGAAAAAAAAAATCACCCCAAAATTTTACTTCTGGCAATTTTCTTTTAAAATGAGAAATAAAGTAAACACTGTTTTTAAAACAACTTATGAGTGAATTTACTACCACTACAATTGTCCTACAAGAAATCTGAGTCCTTCAAGTTGAAATAAAATGAAAATTTAAAGCTCTCCAGTAGAGATAAAAACACAGGCAAATTTTTTTAAAAGAGTACTGCTTAAATTTGATTTGTAATCCTACTTTTTATTTTTTACAGGATTAAAAAACAAATGCACAAAACATCTATAATCTAAGTTAATCAGATCAGATCAGATCAGTTGCTCAGTCGTGTCCGACTCTTTGCGACCCCATGAACCGCAGCACGCCAGGCCTCCCTGTCCATCACCAGCTCCCGGAGGTCACTCAGACTCGCATCCATCGAGTCAGTGATGCCATCCAGCCATCTCATCCTCTGTCGTCCCCTTCTCCTCCTGCCCTCAATCCCTCCCAGCATCAGAGTCTTCTCCAATGAGTCAACTCTTCGCATGAGGTGGCCAAAATACTGCAGTTTCAGCTTTAGCATCATTCCTTCTAAAGAAATACCAGGATTGATCTCCTTCAGAATGGACTGGTTGGATCTTCTCGCAGTCCAAGGGACTCTCAAGAGTCTTCTCCAACACCACAGTTCAAAAGCATCAATTCTTCGGCGCTCAGCCTTCTTCACAGTCCAGCTCTCACATCCATACATGACCACAGGAAAGACCATAGCCTTGACTAGGCGAACCTTTGTTGGCAAAGTAATGTCTCTGCTTTTGAATATGCTATCTAGGTTGGTCATAACTTTCCTTCCAAGGAGTAAGCGTCTTTTAATTTCATGGCTGCAGTCACCATCTGCAGTGATTTTGGAGCCCAGAAAAAGAAAGTCTGGCACTGTTTCCACTGTTTCTCCATCTATTTCCCATGCAGTGATGGGACCAGATGCCATGATCTTCATTTTCTGAATGTTGAGCTTTAAGCCAACCTTTTCACTCTCCACTTTCACTCTCATCAAGAGGCTTTTTAGCCCCTCTTCACTCTCTGCCATAAGAGTGGTGTCATCTGCATATCTGAGGTTATTGATATTTCTCCCAGCAATCTTGACTTCAACTTGTGTTTCTTCTAGTCCAGCATTTCTCATGATGTACTCTGCATATAAGTTAAATAAACATGGTGACAATATGCAGCCTTGACGTACTCCTTTTCCTATTTGAAACCAGTCTGTTGTTACATGACCAGTTCTAACTGTTGCTTCCTGACCTGCATACAGATTTCTCAAGAGGCAGATCAGGTGGTCTGGTATTCCCATCTCTTTCAGAATTTTCCATAGTTTATTGTGATCTACACAGTCAAAGGCTTTGGCATAGTCAATAAAGCAGAAATAGATGTTTTTCTGGAACTCTCTTGCTTTTTCCATGATCCAGCGGATGTTGGCAATTTGATCTCTGGTTCCTCTGCCTTTTCTAAAACCAGCTTGAACATCAGGAAGTTCACGGTTCACATATTGCTGAAGCCTGGCTTGGAGAATTTTGAGCATTACTTTACTAAGTTAATATGTAGGCAATAATTAAAGATTAATTTTTGATATAGATAGTATAAAATGGGAGCTAGAGCTGTAAAGGAAAAGTTTTTCTTTAAGCAAATGAAGGTATGTAGTATTAACTTAAAATAGATTATTAAAACTTTAGGATATTATACTGCATTGTAACTACATAACAAAAAAAAAACTATAAAAAATGCACAAAGTAAGAACAGAATTTAAATGTGTCACTACAAAGATTAATACAAAGAAGACAATTATTGGGGAAATGAGAGACAAAAAAAAAAATTAAAAGCTGTATGATGTAGAGAAAACTATTTAGCAAATTGGCAGAAGTCTCTCTTTATTTACTTTAACCGTAAATATTCATCCCACAGACACACTAAGGTTAGAGCTACACCTAAAACAATATTCTCTAAAAAGGGCCTGAAAACTAGCTGAACAGCTCTTGCACAACAAGGGGCAGAAAAATCATATCAAGACGAGTTAAGAGAGCCAGAGATGCACTCTTTCCAGCACCCTACTCCCAGTTCAGAGGGCAGGGGTCTACTGGAACTTTTTGTGGGGACAGATACGCAAGCAGGTGCCATTCTACATTCCACCTGTGTTGCTAGTTCATTTTCATGGAGTCCAAGTTTACACTCCTCCCCATCTACTTTGTTAATATCACTTGCTCTGCCCTATTGTGTCACTGCAGCCATGAAATTAAAAGACGCTTACTCCTTGGAAGGAAAGTTATGACCAACCTAGATAGCATATTCAAAAGCAGACATTACTTTACCAACAAAGGTTCGCCTAGTCAAGGCTATGGTCTTTCCTGTGGTCATGTATGGATGTGAGAGCTGGACTGTGAAGAAGGCTGAGCGCCGAAGAATTGATGCTTTTGAACTGTGGTGTTGGAGAAGACTCTTGAGAGTCTCTTGGACTGCAAGAAGATCCAACCAGTCCATTCTGAAGGAGATCAATCCTGGACTTTCTTTGGATGGAATGATGCTAAAGCTGAAACTCCAGTATTTTGGCCACCTCATGCGAAGAGTTGACTCACTGGAGAAGACTCTGATGCTGGGAGGGATTGAGGGCAGGAGGAGAAGGGGACAACAGAGGATGAGATGGCTGGATGGCATCACTGACTTGATGGGTGTGAGTCTGAGTGACCTCTGGGAGCTGGTGATGGACAGGGAGGCCTGGCGTGCTGCGGTTCATGGGGTCACAAAGAGTCGGACACGACTGAGCGACTGATCTGATCTGATCTGATTGTGTCACCGTGCCTTGCCCTGAACTGCCAGATGTGGCACAAAGACTCTCCCAACCCTGGCACTCCAGCATGGCCTAGCCCCACTCTGCCAAACCCAACATGCAGGCTGGCCCTGCTCAGCTGCCCCAAAATGGGTCAGTCTCACTTCATCAAACCTGGTGAGCAGCCTCAAACCCTCCCATTGCTCCACTGTGGCCTGGCTCTGTCCCACAAAATGCACCAATTATGTGTAGTCCACAGGCAACACCCCTTGAATGCCTGGCTCTGGTGGTCAGAGGGGCTAATGTTCTTGAAGTCTCTGGGACTGAAACAATCAGAGAGGCAGTTCTTAGCAGGTTAACATCTCCAGGGCACTGCACAGACATCAGAATCAAACTTCCTCATGCTTTCTCAAGCTTTTTGTGACCACCCCTTCAGTCTTGGGAGAGATAGCTGTGTATACACAGAGAGAGAGAGAGAGAGAGAGAAGGTCAAGCAAAATGAGAAAACAAAGGAATATGCTACAAATTAAAGGAAAGGATAAACCCCAGAAACAAACTTAAGGAAGCAAAGATAAGTATTTTAGCTGATAAAGAGCTCAAAGTAATGATTATAAAAATGCTCACTGATCTCTGGAGAAAAATAAACACAGTGAGGACTTCAACAAAAAGACAGAAGTATAGCAAATTTCTGAACAGAAATCACAGAGCTGAAGAATACAAGTGAGATGAAAAATATGCTAGAGGGTGTCAACAGCAGATATCCAATCTGATGCATTTAGAAGCGGAAGAGAGGGAACAATGACCAGGAAGACCAGGAAGTGAAACTCACACAAACAAAGTAGCAAAAACAAACAAACAAAGAATTTAAAAGAGCAAAGCGAGCTTAAGGTACCTATGGGACAACATGGAGCAGAACAATGTTTGCATTACAGAGATTCTAGGAGGATAAAAGAAAAAGGAACAGAAAAATTATCTGAAGAAATAATCGCAGGAAAAAAATTTTAATATAAATTTATTTATTTTAATTGGAGGTTAATTACTTTACAATATTGTATTGGTTTTGCCATACATCAACATGAATCTGCCACAGGTATACACATGTTCCCCATCCCAAACCCCCCGCCCTCCTCCCTCCCCGTACCATCCCTCTGGGTCGTCTCAGTGCACCAGCCCCAAGCATCCAGTATCACGCATCGAACCTGCACTGGCGATTCATTTCATATATGATATTACACATGTTTCAATGCCATTCTCCCAAATTTTTAACCTGGGGAAGAAAAGAGAAATCCATATCCAGGAAGACTCAGGCAGTTCAGTCACTCAGTCATGTCCAACTCTTTGCAACCCCATGGACTGCAGCACACCAGCCTCCCTGTCCATCATCAACTCCCATAAGCTACTCAAATTCATGTCCATTGCATTGGTGGTGCCATCCAACCATCTCATCCTATGTCATCCCCTTCCTCTCCTGCCTTCAATCTTTTCCAGCATCAGGGTCTTTTCCAGTGAGTCAATTCTTCGCATCAAGTGACCAAAGTATTGGAGTTTTAGCTTCAACATCAGTCCTTCCAATGAACATTCAGGACTGATTTCCTTTAGGATAAACTGGTTAGTCCTTTCCTTTAGGAAGGACTGGAGATCCTTTTGGATCTCCTTGCAGTCTATGGAACTCTCATGAGTCTTCTCCAACATCATAATTCAAAAGCATCAATTCTTCAGCACTCAACTTTTTTTATAGTCCAGCTGTCACATCCATAAATGACTACTGGAAAACCATAGGTTTGACTATATGGACCTTTGTTGACAAAGTAATATTTCTGCTTTTTAACATGCTGTCTAGATTGGTCATAGCTTTTCTTCCAAAAAACAAGTGTCTTTTAATTTCATGGCTGCAGTCACCATCTACAGTGATTTTGGAGCACCAAAAATAAAGTCTCTCACTGTTTCCATTGTTTCCCCATCAATTTGCCATGAAGTGATGCCAGGAAGACTGCTGCTGCTGCTGCTAAGTCGCTTCAGTCGTGTCCGACTCTGTGCGATCCCATAGACGGAAGCTCACCAGGCTCTGCTGTCCTTGGGATTCTCCAGGCAAGACCACTGGAGTGGGTTGCCATTTCCTTCTCCAATGCATGAAAGCGAAAAGTGAAAGTGAAGCCGCTCAGTCATGTCTGACTCTTAGCGACCACATGGACTGGAGCCTACCAGGCTCCTCCGTCCATGGGATTTTTCAGGCAAAAGTACTGGGGTGGGGTGCCATTGCCTTCCCCGGCCAGGAAGACTAGAGAGTTCCAAATAAAATGAACAGAAAGAGATCCACACAGAAACATATTCCAATTATAATGCCAAAAGATAACATAAGCATAATCTGTTAAAAGTGAAAGAAAAACAACTTGTCATGTACAAGAGAAATCCCATAAGACTATCACATGCTTCAGCTGAATATTTGCGGGCCAAAAAGGATAGGCAAGATATAGCCAAAGTGCTGAGAGCAAAATACTTCAAACCAAGAACACTTTGCCCACCAAGGTTGTCATTCATAATTTAAAAGAGAGATAAAGAGTTTTCCAAACAAGCAAAACCTAAAGGATTTTACTACCACTAAATTAGCCTTATAAGAAATGTTAAAGAGACTTCTGTAAAGCTGAAAAGAAAAGACAGTAAGTCATAACAGTAAAACATAAAATTAAAATCTCACCTGTAAAGGCAAATACATAGTCAAGGTACTAGACTAATTAGGGCTTCCCAGGTGGAGCAGTGGTAAAGAATCCACTTGCCAATGCAGGAGTCACAAGAGATGGTCCAATCCCTGGGTCGAGAAGATCCCCTGGAGGAGGAAATAGACCCACCCCAGTATTTTTGTATGAAAAATTCCATGGAAGGGGAGCCTCGTGGGCTATAGTCCATGGGATCACAAGGAGTTGGACACACTGAGAAAAGGGCAACAGGATGAGATGGTTGGATGGCATCACCAAGTCAATGGACATGAGTTTGAGCAAACTCCAGGAAATAGAGAAGGGCAGGGAAGCCTGGTGTGGTGTGCTGCAGTTCATGGGGTCACAAAGAGTTGGACATGGGGTCACAAAGAGTTGGACACAACTTAGAGACTGAACAACCACAACAGAGGGGCATCAAGAATACATCTACAAATGGAATGATTCTCAGAGCACCTGCTGAACATAATCAGAGGCCTCAGACACCTAAAAAGATAAGAAAAGACCCTCATGTAACCAAGTGAGATGAAAGAGAGAAAAGGAAAAAAAAGAGGAAGCAAGAAGGGACCTGTGCCCCTATGGGGAAGTGCAGCTAAAGGTGATGAGACATTTCTGTACCCAAAGTACATCTTTACTGGTGGGGGAGATCAGCTGGGACAGAAAGAGAGCTTTCAGAGCCCAGAGGAGAGTGCAGAAACCAATCTGTGTCGGGAAAAACAGAGTGAGACCTACACAGATGGTCCATGCCACAGCCCTGTGTATCCCAGCCTGAGGCATGTGGCTGCTGGCATGGACAGAGGCTGAGTGCTAGAACGTGGAGTTTGGAGAGCAGATCCAGGGAGAGGACTGTTGATGGCTGTGCAGAGACAGGCTGAGGGGATGGGATGAGGAACTCCACAATTGGAAATGTACCTAGAAGAAGCCCAGAAAACCAAAGAAGTAAAGTGCCATTGTTGAGTAAGCACAAAAGGCGGGGGAGGCAGGGAGCATTACAATCTCTCTCCCCATGCACTGGTCCCTGCCTCCACAGACTAGAATAGGTTCCCATCAGAGGGGTTTGATGCATCCAAATCAGTAACTACCTCCCCCTTTCCCTCCTGGGTGAGTACGTGCGTCCTAGTCAGTTGCCCCCTCTGCCCCTCCCAGCAAAGTGAGCCGTTGCAGCCTGTGCTGTCACCTCCGCCCCCTTTTGCCTGAGCAGGGAGCAGATGCCTGTTGGTGGCCCATACACAGAGGTGGGGCTAAAACCAAAGCTGAGTAAAAGGGGCTGCGTGACTAAGGAAGAAGAGCTGAAATCTCTCCTTATATCTGTACAAACTGTGGACTAAACCCCTGAAACTGGCTGAGTATACTCAGTGCTTGCAAAACATCCAAACCCACCACAAGTGCTCCCACAGCAGAGACATGTCTAGTTTTAGCAGATGTGGACTTTGTGGACATTTACATGTGAGGGTTGGACCAGTTAAAATGCTGAGCAGCCCCAGTAGCACCCACAGCTGGTAAAGAGCCCGATTACTACAATTCTGGGATCTGACTTCCATGGATCTATGCTGAGTGGCCTGGTGAAAACAATGCCTGAGAGACACCAGGGCCAATAGCCAGCACACCCACGGTTAAGGTAGAGACAAGAGCAGTATCAAAAAAGGAGTAACTTGTGAGCACGCACAGTGGGTGAAAGGTGATGCAACAGAGCATGCTCACAGGTCAGCAGTTCCAGAGGAGGCATACTCAGTGGCTTTTCTCCCAGTGGCAGTGCTTTAATCCCATCTAGCTCACACCACAGATCAGAAATACAGGTAAGAAACAGATCTGGTGGGGGCCTCTACTCCAACCACTAGAGAGCAGCCCTCATTCCTGACAGAGGAGTGAAAGTCAAAATGGAGCAAAATGGAGACCTCACTCAATTTTCAAGGCAGGGTGAGGTCACCACCACATCAGTCAGACCACATGACAAGGAGATAAAGGCTGACATACATTGAGGAAAGAGGTAGCAAACATTCACGCTAAAAATAGCCCTTGAACCTAGCCCCAAATTTAACCTGCATAGGCTATACCTGGACATTCCCATGTAAAAATAGCCCTCCAAGATAGCCTGGGTGTGTGGCATGTAGAGGAAGAATTCCCAGATAATTTAGCCTTGAGGGCCAGTGAGACTTGAGTTTAGGAGCTCCACAGGACTGGGGAAAACAGAGATTTAACTCTTGGAGGGTGCACACAATTTCTCATGTGCAGTACAACCCGACACAAAGCAGTATCTCCATAGGCTGCTAAGTCACTTCAGTCGTGTCCAACTCTGTGCGACCCCATAGACGGCAGCCCACCAGGCTCCCCCATCCCTGGGATTCTCCAGGCAAGAACCCTGGAGTGGGTTGCCATTTCCTTCTCCAATGCATGAAAGTGAAAAGTGAAAGGGAAGTCGCTCAGTCATGCCCGACCCTGCAAGACCCCACGGACCATAGCCTACCAGACTCCTCCATCCATGAGATTTTCCAGGCAAGAGTACTGGAGTTGGTTGCCATTTCCTTCTCCATAGGAACCTGGACTAAATCTACCTAGGGGTCTTGGTGAGTCTCCTGGGATGGCAGGGGTTGTGTATAGCTCACCATGGGAGCAAGGACACTGGTAGTAAAGGCCCCAGGGAATATTAACCATTGTAAGCTTTCCTGGAGGTCCCCATTTTGGCACCAAGATGGGCCTTGGTCTCGGGAACACCGCTTCTCACACTGAGCACAGGAAGTTCTTTCCCTCTGGCAGGTCCATCATCTCCTGCTCTCTGGTCTGTCCCAAGAGACCTCCCAGGTCCCTGTTACTGTGTGGAGTTGCTCTTATGTAACATCTTAGCCGGGAGTGCCCATACCCGACAGCCTGCATGCTCCAGTGCTAGAACACCTTAGAGCAAACAACTAGCAGGACAGGAATACAGGCACACTCATCAGCAGACAGGCTGACTAAAGTCATACGAAACTCACAGCTGCTCCATAACACACTGCCTGACAGGTCACGTCCACTGGAAAGACCAGACCCAGCTCCATCCACCACACGGCAGGCACCATCCTTCTCACCAGGAAGTCTGCACGAGCCACTGGAACAACCTCATCCACCAGGGGGCAGACACCAGAAGCGAGAGGAAGCACAGTCATGCAGCCTGCAGAAAGGAGACCACACACAAACACAGCAAGTTAGACAAAATGAGATGATAGATAAATATGTTGCAGTGGACAGAGCAAAATAAAAGCCTACAAAAATAACTAAATGAAGAGGAGATAGGCAATCTACCTGAAAAAGAATTCAGAGTAATGATAGCACAGATGATCCAAAATCTTGGACTATATTTAAATTGTCTATAAATAAAGTTTTTCAGTGGCTAAGACATCCCATTAAACTGCACTTAATATTAAAATCTTAAATTGCTTGACTAACAGTATGACTTCATATAAATCAATTCACCTCATTGCACCTGCATTTCCATAATTTTTAATATTTCTTAGCAAGTTGTAGGAAAATCCTTTTTTACTTATGAAAAAAACAGCATCCTTACTGAAAAATACTAATTCAAATGTTAATCTTGTTGTGGAAGTGGGGTGTGATCTTTACAATAAATAGCATTTTTGAAACAGAAATTTATGGAATAATTAATCACAAGGATCACAATGAGAGCGTTAGGATTTATTCTTGCTAATTATCATTTTCAGTGATGTCCAATATTCTACAGAGTGGATTTAACTCTAATTTAGTTACCCTGCCCCATTGCTTAATGTTGTATTTACTGTTGTGCCTTATTGTGGCTGATCTATAATGAGAGTATGCTTATATTTTTTTTTCATTTTTGCCAAATATTTCCCTAGCATAATTTTTTAAAGGGACATATAGAGCAAAATGATGAAAGTGAAAGAGGAGAGTGAAAAATGAAAAAGTTGGCTTAAAGCTCAAAATTCAGAAAACAAAGATCATGGCATCTGGTCCCATCTCTTCATGGGAAATAGATGGGGAAACATTGTCAGACTTTATTTTTGGGGGCTCCAAAATCACTGCAGATGGTGACTGCAGCCATGAAATTAAAAGACGCTTACTCCTTGGAAGAAAAGTTATGACCAACCTAGATAGCATATTGAAAAGCAGAGACATTACTTTGCCAACAAAGGTCCGTCTAGTCAAGGCTATGGTTTTTCCTGTGGTCATGTATGGATGTGAGAGCTGGACTGTGAAGAAGGCTGAGCACTGAAGAATTGATGCTTTTGAACTGTGGTGTTGGAGAAGACTCTTGAGAGTCCCTTGGACTGCAAGGAGATCCAACCAGTCCATTCTGAAGGAGATCAGTTCTGGGTATTCTTTGGAAGGAATATGCTAAAGCTGAAACTCCAGTACTTTGGCCGCCTCATGTGAAGAGTTGACTCATTGGAAAAGACTCTGATGCTGGGAGAGATTGGGGGCAGGAGGAAAAGGGGACCACAGAGGATGAGATGGCTGAATGGCATCACCGACTTGATGGACGTGAGTCTGAGTGGACTCCAGGAGTTGGTGATGGACAGGGAGGCCTGGTGTGCTGTGATTCATCGGGCCGCAAAGAATCAAACATGACTGAGCAACTGAACTAAACTGAATTGATAAAGCAAAAACTCAAATTTTAAAAAACCTATATAATTATTACCTGATTCTGCTCCAATGGAAGTGATTCTTGTGGGCCATTTAGTAGAAACCATCAAAGTTTTCTGAAGAACCCAGTCTACAACCTTCAATATATATACATGCTTGTATTAAACTGCTGCTGCTAAGTCGCTTCAGTCGTGTCCGACTCTGTGCAATCTCATAGACGGCTGTCCCTGGGATTCTCCAGGCAAGAATACTGGAGTGGGTTGCCATTTCCTTCTCCAATGTATTAAACATACACACACAAACAATGAGCAACTAATGTGTGACGTCAACAAGATGACAGATGAGGAAGATCCAGGACCCCATTCACCCATGAAAATACTAAATAAGCAGCATTGGAACCAAAGTAGTTTCTGAGAACCAGAAGGAAGTTAGGAAGCAAAGCAACCAAATAAATGCCTGAAAATAAGCCACATAGAATGGTAGGAAATTTTATGGTGTTTATGCTCACCATTTCCCCATCCTGTCCCAAGTGTGGCACAGTACACCCAGAAAGACCCTGATTCCAAGTTCCTTCACTGGGAGAGAAGGAAAAGAACAGCATTTCCTTACAATTTCCTCACTTGTCTGAAGACAACCTGAAGGACTGATTTCTCTCTTGGCTGACTGCAAATGCTGACAGGTATGGTTGCATAGATATCAGGTTGCAGGAAATGCAAAAACAGGACATCTGGGATGAGAGATTAAGAACAGAGGAACAGAACTGAAAATCTAAGGTCATAATAAGTGGCATAAGTAATATGTGATATGTGACATCAGTTACATAAGGTAGGGAGAGAGAATATAAAAGACCAGACATATTGCATGCAATAAAAGTTAATTTGTTTTTTAACTTAGAATGTCATAGTGTTAGGATGTTATATACATTTTCATAAAAACCACCAAATATCTAAATATACAAAAATATACCCAAAAAAAGAACATACAAAAAAAGTAAATTAAAACACGTCACTATAAAAAAAGTCAACTAAACTTAAAGAAGACAGTCAGGCAGGAAAGAACAGGTAAAAAGGAAAGCTACAAGATATATGGAAAACAAATGACAAAATGGTAAAAATAAGGTCTTAGCTATAATTAATTTCATTAAAAATAACTGTATTAAAATCCTCAATCAGAAGGAGTAGATTAAGAAAGTGGATTTTTTTAAAGGCGAGGAGAGATCAAGATGGTGGAATAAGAGGATGTGGAGCTCAACACTTTCCACGAACATCAAAAATACACCTACCTATGAAGCAATTCTCATGGAAAGCCATATGGAAACTGGCAGGAGGACTCCTACACAACCAAGGTTGTAAGAAAGATATACAAGTAATTGGGTAGGACAGGAAGAAAAGTACTGGGTTGGGAATTGTGCCCCTAGGAAGGGACTAAGTGGAAAAGGGCACTGCACAGGTGGACATTTTCCCTGGGGAGTGAGAAAGTTGTGTCACCGACTGGGTGCCCCAGTCCTGGGGTCCTACACATAGGAGACAAGCCATCCCATGTCTGCTTGAAGAACAGCTGAGACAGATACAAAGACTGGAGAAGCCTAGATTCAACTCATGAGGAGTATTCAGGTGCTGTCTTGCCTCTAGGCAAGGGGCTGGCAGGGTGGAAAGAGGTCTTCACTGGAAGCTGCCTTGCCACACTCCCCAGTCTGAGCCAAGCAAACATTCAGGCATCACTTAATCCATGCCACATGGAACTATGGTAGACAGGACCTGGGAAAAGACTTTGTCAATGGCCACAGAGGGATTTAGGAGCACAGGGTGGAGCCCAGGTGGGGCAACAGTAGCCATTTTTGGAGCTTATTCAATAATGCCCCCAAAGCAGCCACACTTCTGACTATAGTATGGCTGCTGGATTGCCCATGACTATGTGCTCCAAACCAAACCAAGCAAACACTCCAGCCCCAACTGAGGCAGGAAAGACAGGGCCAGACCCAAGGCCAGCTTCCTCTCTCATAGGCATTGGGCAGAAGGCAAAGACACCTCCTGGCTTTGCACTTAATGAGGCCATACGGCATAGAGGAATAGCATCTAAAACAAACTTTTCAGCATTTGAGCAAGAAACTAACTTTAAAACCTATGAAACATGCACAAATAAAAATGCATAAACTGCTGATGATTGAATGAAAAACAGAGGCAGACCACCACAACTTCCCCAGTTTTGTGGTCAAGATTTCCCAGCCCAACAAATATGCAGAGGTGGGTCTCAAGTCACCCTCTAATAAGGTTGCTCACATTGTAATATCATTAGCATTGCAATTATAACTCCCTTCCCCCATGAGTTTCACTTAGGTATTTGGAATGGTTCCTGGTGCAAGTCCAAATAAGGAATTGTAGATGACATGATCATAGGGGAGGCTGACCATAATCACCCTCATGGGGTGACTATGGGGTTAATCTCCTGGGGTTTAGATAAGGGTGACTATCTCAACCCCAGAAGATTAACCCCATATTACCAGCCTAAACTACCTCTATTGCACACTTCTCGTCCATGAGGATGCTTACATTCTTCATCTTCAAGTGAGTAGATTTTACTTCTGACCTAAATAAACTTCTTCTTTGCAAGCTGTCTTCCAATAAACTCTGTACCTGTTTTACAATCTTGGTCTCTTTGAAGAATTCTTTCTTCAAAAAAGATAAGAACTGAGGTCCTCTCACCACTGCAATCACATCCGTGCCACACAAGAACTTAGCGCTGGATCTAGAATAACCACAACAGGTAAAAGAGGTGACTGTGCGCTGTAACTGAGCAAACCTGCACACACCTACACAAGTATCACATCAGATCTCTGAAAGCATATGAGTTCCACTTACTTCAGCACATTCCTCCATTGAGGCAAAGGACCCAGTAGAGTGAGAAGGAAAAACACACAAAGAAAACAGAGTCAACTTAACCTCAGCACACAGAGCTTCTGTTCCAGCAACTGAAGAGCAGACACTACTCCCAAAAGGGTGGTGATTGCTGCTAAACAGAGAGGAAGTTCTGCCACACGCCCTGCACAGGATCTAACTTCTCCATCATCAGCCATACATCTACCAAGGTGATAACCATCACCCAACTCTAGGGAAAGTCATGACTAGAATCCACATCAAACCTAGCCTTCCCACTAAAGATGCTGGGCAAATATTCTACATAGGAATGCTCCCACATAAGAACACCCCTTTAAGATCACAAAAGACAACTATTTCTCCCAAATTCATAGAGACAGAGAATGTTGAGTAAAGCAAAAAGCCAGTTACTTTGTTTTGTTTTGTTTAAATATAAATTTATTTATTTTAATTGGAGGCTAACTACTTTCCAATATTGTATTGGTTTTGCCATACATTAACATGAATCTGTGACGAGTATAGAAGCCAGTTACCTTATGATTTTCAATCAAAAGTGCAAGACAAAAGTCATGAAAATAATGAAACAGTAAGCAATGTAACAGGGAAAGAATTTTATTTTATTGGTAATAAAAAAATATTAACTGAATCAGGAGAGAGAATTGATCTAAACACTGACCATTTTAACAAAGAACTAGAAAGTATAAAGAAGGCCCAACTACAATTATAAAAGGCACATGTACCTGAAGGATCATTGCAGCACTATTTACAGTAGCCAGGACACAGAAGCAGCCTAGATGTCCATCAACAGATGAATGGATAAAGAACATGTGGTACGTATATTTGGTGAAATATTACTCAGCCATAAAAAAAGGAATGAATTTGAGTCAGTTCTAGTGAGGTGGATAAATCTACAGCCCATTATACAGAGTGAAATAAGTCAGAAAGATAAAAACAAATATCATATATTAACACATAATAAGAAATCTAGAAAATGGCATTGATGAATGCATTTGCAGGGAAGGAATGGAAAAGCTATAGAGAACAGACCTGTGGACACAGTGGAGTAAGGAGAGAGTAGAACAAATGGAGAAAGTAGCATTGACCTATACACACTGATGTGCAAAATAGACAGCTGGTGAGAAGTTGCCATACAACACAGGGAGCCCAGTCTGGCATTCTATGATGACCTAGAGGGTTGGGATGAGGGGAGAGGAAGGAGGCTCAAGAGTATGAGCTGAGTCATGTTGTTGAATGTCAGAAACCAAAACAACATCATAAAGCAATTTTCCTCCAATTAAATATATAGCCTGTGGGAATTTGCTGTATGATTCAGGAAGCTCAAATCAGGGCTCCGTGACAATTTCGAGAGGTGGGATGGGGTGGGAGCTGGGAGAGAGGTCCAAAAGGGAGGGGATATATGCACACCTATGGCTGATTCATGTTGACCTATGGCAGAAATCAACACAATATTGTAAAGCAATTATCCTTCAATTAAAAATTGAAAAAAAAATAAAATGAATAACTTAAGATAGACTAACCAGTGAAAATTAACAATTAAATTAAAAAAAGAAGACCCAAGCAAAAATAGATAATTAAACATCTGAGATAAAAAGCACTATAGAAGAAATGAATAGAAAACTAAATGACATAGAAGAACACACAAGTAATATGTAAGTAGATTAATGGAAATCACCTCATTAGAGCAGCAGACAGAGGAACACATTTTTAAAAATGAAACCAATATATAAGATCTATGTAATAACATTTAACATGCCAACATTCAGATCAGAGATCCCTGAAGGAGAAAAGAAAGAAGGGTATTGAAAATGTATTTGAAGAAATTATGGCTGAAAACTTCCTAAACCTAAACAAAGAATCAGATAGCCAGATACAAGAAGCACAAAGAATTCCAAATAAGATGAACCCAAACAGCACATCAAGACATATAATAATTAAGACAGCAAAAGTTAAAGATAAAAAGAGTTTTCTGAAGGCAGAAAGAGAAAAGCAAAGAGCTACATACAAAGGAAATCCCCATAAGGCTATCAGTTGATTTCTCTGCAGAAACTATGAAGACCAGAAAAGCGTGACATGACATAGTGAAGGTGCTAAAAGAAACAAACAACAAAAAAAAAAAATCTGAAACTTGGATACTCTACTCAGCAAGATTACCATTTAGAAGAAGAGATAAATAACTTCTCAGACAAGCAAAAACTAAAAGAATTCAGTAATAATAAAACTATCCTAAAAGAAAATGTCAGTGGACTAAATCCTCCAATCTAAAGATGTAAGGTGGTTAATTAGATTAAAAACAAAAAACCATCTTTCTAAATTCCATATATATACGTTAGTATACTGTATTGGAGTTTTTATTTCTGACTTACTTCACTCTGTATAATAGGCTCCAGTTTCATCCACCTCATTAGAACTGATTCAAATGCATTCTTTTTAATGGCTGAGTAATACTCCATGGTGTATATGTACCACAGCTTTCTTATCCAGTCATCTGCTGATGGGCATCTAGGTTGCTTTCATGTCCTGGCTATTATAAACAGTGCTGCGTTGAACACTGGGGTACACGTGTCTCTTTCAATTCTGGTTTCCTCAGTGTGTATGCCCAGCAGTGGGATTGCTGGATCATAAGGCAGTTCTATTTCCAGTTTTTTAAAGAATCTCCACACTGTTCTCCATAGTGGCTGTACTAGTTTGCATTCCCACCAACAGTGTAAGAGGGTTCCCTTTTCTCCACACCCTCTCCAGCATTTATTTCTTATAGACTTTTTGATCGCAGCCATTCTGACTGGCATGAAATGGTACCTCATAGTGGTTTTGATTTGCATTTCTCTGATACTGAGTGATGGAACACGTGTATACCTGTGGCGGATTCATGTTGATATATGGCAAAACCTATACAATATTGTAAAGTTAAAAAATACAATAAAAAAAAAAAAGTGTAAAAAAACAAAAACAAAAAACCACAGAGACTGGAAGGTAGGGGATGGAAAAAGATATTTCATACAAACAGAAATGACAAGAAAGTGGGAATAGAAATACTCATATCAGACAAAACGAACTTTAAAACAAAGATTACAACAAAAGACAAAGAAAGGTATTATAAAATATCCTGATGAAAGGATTCATGCAAGAAAAGGACATGGCACTCATTAACATATACACACCCAATACAGGATCACATAAACACAAGAAGCAAACACTAACAGACATTAAGGGAGAAATTGATGATAATATCATAATAGTAGATGGTGGGGGGGATTGGGGGCAGGAGGAGAAGGGGACAACAGAGGATGAGATGGCTGGATGGCATCACTGACTCGATGGACGTGAGTCTGAGTGAACTCCGGGAGTTGGTGATAGACAGCGAGGCCTGGTGCTGCGATTTATGGGGTCACAAAGAGTCAGACACAACTGAGCTACTGAACTGAACTGAACTGAACAACTCACTGACATCAATGGACTGCTGCTGCTGCTGCTGCTGCTAAGTCGCTCAGTCGTGTCCGACTCTTAGCGACCCCATGGACTGCGGCCCACCAGGGTCCTCCGTTCACAGGACTTTCCAGGCAAGAGTACTGGGGTGGGGTGCCATTGCCTTAATGGACAGACCTAGACAAAAAATCAACAAGACAACAGTTAGAGATCTTAAAATGATACAGTTGGACCTAAGCAGTTGCTATTAACTGATATTCTACAGAACATTGATTTCAAAAACAGCAGAATACACACTCTTTTAAAGAGTACATGAACATCTAGGTTTATTTTTCTGGAATTGAGCTGCAGGAGTTGCTTATATATTTTTGAGATTAGTTTTTTGTCAGTTGCTTCATTTGCTATTATTTTCTCCCATTCTGAAGGCTGTCTTTTCACCTTGCTTATAAAATGTATAATATCATATAAGAAACGAATCGTCAGTCCAGGTTCGATGCAGGATACAGGAAGCTTGGGGCTGGTGCAATGGGATGACCCAGAGGGATGGTATGGGGAGGGAGGTGGGAGGGAGGTTCAGAATGGGGAACACTTGTACACCCATGGTGGATACATGTTAATGTATGGCAAAACCAATGCAATATTGTAAATTAAAATAATAATAAAATAAAAAATAATAAAACTAACATAAAGGGTACATGGAAACTTCTCTAATATCATAAATTATATGCCAAAAAATTGGGCAGCTTAGAAAAAATGCACAAATTTCAAGAAATACTCAGTTTGTCAAGACTGAGTTAAGATACAGACAATATGAACACACTGATTATGAGTAAAATTGAGTTTGTACTTAAAAATAATAAAGGACAACATAAACCTCCCAGCAAGCAGAAATCTAGGACTGAACAGCTTTACAAGGAAATTCTACTAAATGTATAAAAAAGAACTATACCTATCCTGCTCAAGCTATTACAAAATATTGAAGAGGAGGGAATAATCCCAAATTCATTCTACAAGGCCACCATTACCCTGATACCTGAACCAGACAAATTATGAGTATTACCAAAAACAAAAGCAGAGAATTATAGGACAGTATCTTTGAGGAATACAGATGCAAAAATTCTATAAAAATCCTAGAGGAAAACATAGGCAAAACACTTTCTGACATAAATCACAGCAGGATCCTCTATGACCCACCTCCCAGAGTAATGGAAATATAATAAAAAGTAAACAAATGGGACCTAATTAAACTTAAAAGCTTTTGCACAATGAAGAAAACTATAAGCAATGTGAAAAGACAGACTTCAGAATGGGAGAAAATAAGAATTAAACTCAAAAATATACAAGCAGCTCCTGCAGCTCAATTCCAGAAAAATCAATGAAGAAAACTATAAGCAATGTGAAAAGACAGACTTCAGAATGGGAGAAAATAAGAATTAAACTCAAAAATATACAAGCAGCTCCTGCAGCTCAATTCCAGAAAAATAAATGACCCAATCAAAAAAATGGGCCAAAGAAGTAAACAGACATTTCTCCAAAGAAGACATACAGATGGCTAACAAACACATGAAAAGATGCTCAACATCACTCATTATCAGAGAAATGCAAATCAAAACTACAGTGAGGTACCATCTCACTCTGGTCAGAATGGCTGCTGTCAAAAAGTCTACAAACACTAAATGCTGGAGAGGGTGTGGAGAAAAGGGAACCCTCTTACACTGTTGGTGGGAATGCAAACTAGTACAGCCACTATGAAGGAAAGTGTGGAGATTCCTTTAAAAACTGGAAATAGAACTACCATATGACCCAGCAATCCCACTGCTGGGCATACACACACCAAGGAAACCAGAATTGAAAGAGACATGTGTACCCCAATGTTCATCACAGCACCGTTTACAATAACTAGGACATGGAAGCAACCTAGATGTCCATAGGTAGACGAATGGATAATAAAGCTGTGGTACATATACATAATGTAATATTCAGTTCAGTTCAGTTTAGTCACTCAGTCGTGTCCAATTCTTTGTGACCCCATGAATTGCAGCATGCCAGGCCTCCCTGTCCATCACCAACTCCCGAAGTTCACCCAAACTCATGTCCATTGAGTCAGTGATGCCATCCAGCCATCTCATCCTCTGTCATCCCCTTCTCCTCCTGCCCCCAATCCCTCCCAGCATCAGTCTTTTCCAATGAGTCAACTCTTCACATAAGGTGGCCAAAGTATTGGAGTTTCAGCTTTAGTATCAGTCCTTCCAAAGAACACCCAGGACTGATCTCCTTTAGGATGGACTGGTTGGATCTCCTTGCAGTCCAAGGGACTCTCAAGAGTCTTCTCCAACACCACAGCTCAAAAGCATCAATTCTTTGGCGCTCAGCTTTCTTCACAGTCCAACTCTCACATCCATACATGACTACTGGAAAAACCATAGTTGACTAGACAGACCTCTGTTGGCAAAGTAATGTCTCTGCTTTTGAATATACTATCTAGGTTGGTCATAACTTTCCTTCCAAGGAGTAAGCGTCTTTTAATTTCATGGCTGCAGTCATCATCTGCAGTGATTTTGGAGCCCAAAAAAATAAAGTCTGACACTGTTTCCACTATTTCCCCATCTATTTCCCATGAAGTGATGGGACCAGATGCCATGATCTTAGTTTTCTGAATATTACTCAGCTATTTAAAAAAAATGCATTTGAATCAGTTCTAATGAGGTGGATGAAACTGGAACCTGTTATACAGAGTGAAGTAGTCAGAACAAAAAACACCAATACAGTATATTAATGCATACATATGAAGTTTAGCAGAGAAGGCAATGGCACCCCACTCCAGTACTCTTGCCTGGAAAATCCCATGGACGGAGGATCCTGGTAGCCTGCAGTCCATGGGGTCTTAAGAGTCGGACATGACTGAGTGACTTCACTTTCTCTTTTCACTTTCATGCATTGGAGAAGGAAATGGCAACCCACTCCAGTGTTCTTGCCTGGAGAATCCCAGGGACGGGGAAGCCTGGTGGGCTGCCATCTATGTGATCACACAGAGTCTGACATGACTGAAGTGACTTAGCATAGCATAGCATGGAGTTTAGAAAGATGATAACAATGACCCTATATGTGAGACAGCAAAAGAGACACAGATATAAAGAACAGACTTTGGACTCTGTGGGAGAAGGTGAGGGTGGGATGATATGAAAGAATAGCATTAAAACACATATATTACCATATGTGAAATAGATCGCCAGTCCAGCTTCAATGCATGAGAAAAGGTGTTCAGGGCCAGTGTACTGGGATGACCCTGAGTGATGGAATGGGGAGGGAGGTGGGAAGAGGGTTCAGCATGGGGAATACATGTACACCCATGGCTGATTCATGTCAATGTATAGCAAAAACCACTATAATATTGTAAAGTAATTAGCCCCCCAATTAAAATAAACTAATTGGTTTTTTTTAATTCTCAAAATATTAGTAAACCAAATCCAACAATACATTAAAAGGATCAATACCATGTCAAGTTTCATTCCAGGGTCACACAATGGTTCAACATAAATTAATTCATGTGATACACCACATCAACAAAAGGACAAAAACCACATGATTATCTCAAAAAATACAAAAACAGCACTTGACATAAGTTAACATTCATGATAAAAACCCACATGAAAGCGGATATAGACAGGTCATTGTTATTGTTCAGTCACCAAGTCGTGTCTGACTCTCTGTGACCCCATGAACTGCAACACGGCAAGTTTCCCTGTCTTTCACTGTCTCCCTGAGTTTGCTCAAACTCATGTCCATTGAGTCAGTGATGCCACTCGACCATCTCATCTTCTGTCACCCCCTTCTCCTCTTGCCCTCAATTTTTCCCAGCATCAGGGTCTTTTCCAATGAATCGGCACTTTGTATCATGTGGCCAAAATATTGGAGCTTCAGCATCAGTTCTTCCAATGAATATTCAGGGTTGATAACCTTTAGGATGGACTGGTTTGATCTTCTTGCAGTCCAAGGGACTCGCAAGAGTCTTCTCCAGCACCACAGTTTGAAAGCATTAATTCTTCAGTGCTCAGCTTTCTTTCTGGTTCAAATCTCACATCCATACATGACCACTGGAGAAACCATAGCTTTGACTTTATGGACCTTTGTCAGCAAAGTGATGCCTCTGCTTTTTAACATGCCATCTCAGTTTGTCAAAGCTTTTATTTCAAGGAGCAAGCATCTTTTAATTTCATGGCTGCTGTCACCATCTGCAATGATTTTGGAACCCAGGAAAATAAAATCTGTCCCTGTTTCCACTTTTTCCTCATCTATTTGCAATGAAGTGATAGGAGAGGTCATATGCCAATATAATAAAACCCATTTATGACAAACCCACAGTTAACATAACCAACCTGCAAAAGCTGAAAACTTTCCTATTAAGTATAGGAACAAGACAAAGATGCTCACTCTCACCACGTTTATTTAACATAGTGTTGGAACTCCTAGCCGCAGAAATCAGATAAGAAAAACAAATTAACATTTTTCAAATTGGAAACAAAGAGGTAAAACTGTCACTGGATGCAGATGCCATGATACTTTATACAGAGAACCCTAAAGAACTAATCAAGGAATTCAGTACAGTTGCATGAGATTAAAATACAAAATTCTGTTGTGTTTCTATATAATAACAATGAAATATCAATAAGAGAAAGTTTTTTAAAAAAATTCCATTTAAAGTTCCTTGAAAAAAAAGCAGCCTTAAAAATACATTTAATAAATAGATAGAAGACTTATACTCTGAAAACTGAAACATTAATGAAGGAAATTCAAGATGATTCAAAGAAATTGAATGATATCTAATGGTCTTGAATTGAAAGGCATAATAATGTTAAAATGATCATACCATTCAAAGCTCAGAAAAGAAAATACAATGCTCAAAACAGTAAAAAATATTGCAAGTCATTTATCTGACAAGGCATTGTTTTAGTATACATTGTATAACAGAATACCATAAACTTGGTGACTTATAAAGAACAGAAATTTATTCCTCACAGTTCTGGAAGCTAGAAATTCCAAGACAGATGGATGCCTGATAGATGCAGAGTGTAGATGTTGCGAGTATTTAAGAAAACTCAAATTAAACCACCATTAGATGCTGCTTCAGTCGTGTCCAACTCTGTGTGACCCCATAGACGGAAGCCCACCAGGCCCCACCATCCCTGAGATTCTCCAGGCAAGAACACTGGAATGGGTTGCCATTTCCTCCTCCAATGCATGAAAGTGAAAGTGAAGTCATGTCCAACTCTTAGCGACTCCATGGACTGCAGCCTACCAGGCTCCTCCGTCCATGGGATTTTCCAGGCAAGAGTACTGGAGTGGGGTGCCATTGCCTTCTCCGCAATTAGATGCTAGTTCACACCAATTAGGATGACCATGGTAAAACACACACACAAACACACACTTATGCACACACTGAAAATAAGTGCTGGCAAGATTGTTGAGAAATTGAAATACTGTGCATTTCTTTTGGGAATGTAAAATGGTCCAGCTGCTGTAAAACATAGAAATTCTTCAAAAAATTAAACATAGAGTTACCATATGAGCCAGAAATTTTACTTCTGGAAATGTATCCAAAAGAAGTGAATGCAGAAACTCAAGCAGAAATTTGTACATCTTCTATTTTTCCTATGTACATTCTAAAGTCTCTCCTAATTGATCAGACAGTTACTCTGGAATCTGGAGGAAATTCAAGTAACTCTGGGGGAATAGAATTAATTAAACTCTTGTGGCAGATTTCCCAGTGGCTAAGACCTGAGGGAGTCCCCAAAGCAGTCTTACATAATGGCAGACATTGATTTCATCAGGCATTTCCCCTGACAGATGCACTGTCTTGTACTTATTTCTCATGTCCTGGCAGATCACAGCCCACTGCAATGTGTCCTCCATTGTTTGGGCTGTGTTTTCCTCCATGAATATCAAGCGAATCACATGGATGAATCTAAACACAAAGAGTAGATCTGATTCCCATGGGGTAAGCCAATTTTCCAAGGTCAGTGATGACTGAGCATAAGAAGGTTTATCAATTGCCTGGTATGTTGGGACTAATAATCTGGTGTTTGCCCAGCATGATGTAAAGTCAATGTCCAGGTCATTTCTTCAGCGTGCATTAACTGTACCTCCCTTCAGCAGTTAATAAATATTTCATCTTCACCGGCCCTGAAATCTACAATTAGAGAATCCTGGATACATAATCTGAGTAGAGCCAGTAGTTTAAGATGGAGGAAGTAAAGAGCTGAATTAGGGCTAGTGGCCTTACCTGTAAGCAGGGCCTGGGCTGAAGACAAGCCTTAGGAACAATAGAGAAAAGGCCACTGGGCCATGTCCTTTTACTCTTGCTCCATCTCCCTCCTTCATCACCACCCCAGATGCTGCATTCCTGATGTGGTTCTCAGTTAAGGTGAGACAGGGGAGCAGGATTGTCTATGTTTGGTCCTGGGTGCATTGGGGGCTGAAGAGGTTGAACAGCCTGAACAGGAGGGACAAAGGAGGGAAGAGCATGGCTATGGTAGTCATCCACAGGTAAGAGACCACATATGGACTCTGGGAATACTTGCTCCAAATCAAGGCTCTGTGTTTGTTTATCATGATCTTAGGCATGTGAGGTAATGTCTATGCTGGAATCCCCTATCTGCAAAGTAACATCTAGCGCACTAGGAGAGCAATTACTAAGTGCAAAGTTGTTAAAACTGTGGCCTGCTCATAGTTAAGACTTAAGTCACATTTACTATTACTGTTTCAGCTCTTATTATCTCTCCTGTGTGTTGGCCTTTGTTCCTGTCCAGGAATTTATTTGAAAATTTTAAATTAATTATTTCAGTTTTTAAATTATTTTAAATTAATTATCTCCTGCCATTGCAGGAGACACAAGAGATGTAGGTTCAATCCCTAGATCAGGAAGATCCCCTGGGGTAGGAAATTGCAACCCACTCGAGTACTCTTGCCTGGAAAATTCCATGGACAGAGAAGCCTGGTCTCCTACTGTCCATGGAATCACAAAGAATTGGACAGAACTGAGCACATACACACATTTATTCTTTTTAAGTTTTGGTGAAAAACAGTATAATTCTGGTATCATCTTGTTCATGAAGGGAGTCAGGCTAGATGAAACCTGAACCATCCAAGTCAAATGAAAATCAGCCTCCAAGGAAGGTTAGATAGCAGACCCTCCTTGTGCATTCCAGCATTCACCAATCATGCTTCATTTAATGCCAATTTATGCTTACGTTCTGAGAAAATAAGAGTAAATTTCCTCATAGGTGGCCCTCCACATTCAACCAGCTCAAGAAAGAAGTAACACAGTATTACTTACATAAGACAATTCTGCTGGGATTCCCAGGAGAAATTGATCCTAATGGGTTTCCTTGTATGCTTGTCTCCCACTTCCCTCTTCCTTTCTTATCTTCTTTCCACTATATTAAGTAGTCTTGTATGCCAGGCACTATGTTTTAGCAGTGAAGGTTAAGAAAAGTAATGAGGAAGTCAAGTTTCTCACAAGCTGGGGACAAGTAGCAGACATATGAACAAATAACCAAAATGTCTATTATTCAAATGTAAAAAGTTTTTATGAGAACCCTGATAGTGAATGTGTTGATGAATAGTGCTGAGACTGCATCAGTCATTTATTTTTTTTAATTAAATTTTATTTTGCTTAAC
This sequence comes from Tragelaphus eurycerus, assembly GCA_935064755.1. Lineage (NCBI taxonomy): Eukaryota > Metazoa > Chordata > Mammalia > Artiodactyla > Bovidae > Tragelaphus > Tragelaphus eurycerus. The sequence goes on along the minus strand of CAKXYN010000073.1, from coordinate 13,420,839 downwards.
TTTACAATATTGTATTGCTTTTGCCATACATCAAGATGGATCCACCACAACTGCCTCTCTACCTAAGATGGAGAAGTGGCCTCCGTCCCTGGGATTCTCCAGGCAAGAACACTGGAGTGGGTTGCCATTTCCTTCTCCAATGCATGAAAGTGGAAAGTGAAAGTGAAGTCGCTCAGTCGTATCCAACTCCTAGCGACCCCATGGGCTGCAACCTACCAGGCTCCTCCATCCATGGGATTTTCCCGGCAACAGTACTGGAGTGGGGTGCCATTGCCTTCTCCCATAGGGCCCTTTAAAGGTGGTCAAATTACATCTTAAGATGCACTGGTCAAACAATTCATCAGTATATCAGCGTGATATGCTTTTGAGCCACCTGTGTCCTCAATTCAAAACAGTGTCTGTAATTAGAAAATTTGTTCAGTTTTCCTTTATTAAATATGATTAAGAATATCTAACAAGGTGGCTCAGATGGTAAAGAATCTGCCTGCAATGCAGGAAACCTGGGTTTGATCCCTGCGGTGGGAAGATCCCCTGGAGAAGAGAATGGCAACCCACTCCCGAATTTTTGCCTGAAGAATTCCATGAACAGAGGAGCCTGGCTGGCTACAGTTCATGGGGTCATGAAGAAAGGAACATGACTGGATGATTTACACTTTCACTGCACTTAAAGCAATTACCTGTTAGACTTCCCTGGTGGCTCAGACGGTAAAGCATCTGTCTACAATGAGGGAGACCTGGGTTCAATCCCTGGGTTGGGAAGTTCCCTGGAGAAGGAAAAGGCAACCCACTCCAGTACTCTTGCCTAGAAAATCCCATGGACAGAGTAGCCTGGTGTCCATGGTGTCGCAAAGAGTCGGACACAACTGAGCGACTTCACATTCACTTTTACCCTTACTTTGAAGAAGATATTTCTGAAACTATGTGAGTGCAGATGGGCTTAAAACACTTCCTATTATTCCACAGAGAAACATTTTCACATCTCGTTATAAGTAAATTGACAAATGCCATTCTCATATATGTAAAGCATGAGGTTACTATGACCTTTCAAATTTGAATAAAATTCACTGAAATGTATATGCAAAAGGAAGCCCTAGCAAACCCTAGCATCTCCTCAAACATCTATAGACTCCTGTGATTGAAGGTTTAGGAAGCAGCTGAGTATCTCCGGTTCTGAATTGTAGCTTCTGTTTTTCATTCATTACCTGATTTATGTTGCCAATCCACTCATGCATTTCCTTCTTGTTTCACAACAGCCCTTGCTAGATACTACTCCTGCCTTGCTCTTACACTTCACAGATACTGCCAACCAAAAGCTACTTGCATAGCAGACTGCCCTAAGTTTAAGGACAATAAAAGATGCTTACATACCAGAAGCACACCCACATACAATATTAACACGAATCATATGCTTTCCTATCATTTTTTTTTGATCAAGAATCTCTTTTATTGATTATCAGAAACATTACAAACATCTAGTATGAACAAATTGTAACATGATAGTGTTTAGTTTGAACAATTAATACATTTCAGATATAATATTATACATATTTCAATGCTATTCTCCCCAATCATCTCACCCTCTCCCGGTCCCAGAGTCCAAAAGTCTGGTCTATACATCAGTGTCTCTTTTGTTGTCTCGTAAATAGGGTTATTTTTTACCATCTTTCTAAATTCCATATATATGCGTTAGTATACTGTATTTGTGTTTTTGTTTCTGGCTTACTTCACTCTGTATAATAGGCTCCAGTTCCATCCACCTCCTTAGAACTGATTCAAATGTATTCTTTTTAATGGCTGAGTAATACTCCATTGTGTATATGTACCACTGCTTGCTTATCCATTCATCTGTGGATGGACATCTAGGTTGCTTCCACGTTCTGGCTATTGCAAACAGTGCTGCTATGAACATTGGGGTACAGGTGTCTCTTTCAATTCTGGTTTTCTCAGTGTATATGCCCAGCAGTGGGATTGCTGGATCATAAGGCAGTTCTATTCGCAGTTTTTTGAGGAATCTCCATACTGTTCTCCATAGTGGCTGTACTAGTTTGCATTCCCACCAACAGTGCAAGAGGGTTCCCTTCTCTCCGCACCCTCTCCAGCATTTATTGCTTGTAGACTTTTGGATAGCAGCCATTCTGATTGGCGTGAAATGGTATCTCATAGTGGTTTTGATTTGCATTTCTCTGATAATGAGTGACGTTGAACATCTTTTCATGTGTTTGTTAGCCATCTGTATGTCTTCTTTGGAGAAATGTCTATTGAGTTCTTTGGCCCATTTTTTGATTGGGTCATTTATTTTTCTGGAATTGAGCTGTAGAAGTTGCTTGTATATTTTTGAGATTAGTTGTTTGTCAGTTGCTTCATTTGCTATTATTTTCTCCCATTCTGAAGGCTGTCTTTTCACCTTGCTTATAGTTTCCTTTGTTGTGCAGAAGCTTTTAAGTTTGATTAGGTCCCATTTGTTCATTTTTGATTTTATTTCCAATATTCTGGGAGGTGGGTCATGGAGGATCCTGCTGTGATGTAAGTCAGAGAGTGTTTTGCCTATGTTTTCCTCTAGGAGTTTTATGGTTTCTGGTCTTACATTTAGATCTTTAATCCATTTTGAGTTTATTTTTGTGTATGGTGTTAGAAAGTGTTCTAGTTTCATTCTTTTACAAGTGGTTGACCAGTTTTCCCAGCACCACTTGTTAAAGAGATTGTCTTTAATCCATTGTATATTCTTGCCTCCTTTGTCAAAGATAAGGTGACCATATGTGCGTGGATTTATCTCTGGGCTTTCTATTTTGTTCCATTGATCTATATTTCTGTCCTTGTGCCAGTACCATACTGTCTTGATGACTGTGGCTTTGTAGTAGAGCCTGAAGTCAGGCAGGTTAATTCCTCCAGTTCCGTTCTTCTTTCTCAAGATAGCTTTGGCTATTCGAGGTTTTTTGTATTTCCATACAAATTGAGAAATTATTTGTTCTAGCTCTGTGAAGAATACCGTTGGTAGCTTGATGGGGATTGCATTGAATCTATAAATTGCTTTGGGTAGTATATTCATTTTCACTATATTGATTCTACCAATCCATGAACATGGTATATTTCTCCATCTATTAGTGTCCTCTTGATTTCTTTCACCAGTGTTTTATAGTTTTCTATATATAGGTCTTTAGATTCTTTAGGAAGATATATTCCTAAGTATTTTATTGTTTTCATTGCAATGGTGAATGGAATTGTTTCCTTAATTTCTCTTTCTATTTTCTCGTTATTAGTGTACAGGAATGCAAGGGATTTCTGTGTGTTAATTTTATATCCTGCAACTTTACCATATTCATTGATCAGTTCTAATTTTCTGGTGGAATCTTTAGGGTTTTCTACGTAGAGGATCATGTCATCTGCAAATAGTGAGAGTTTTACTTCTTCTTTTCCAATTTGGATTCCTTTTATTTCTTTTTCTGCTCTGATTGCTGTGGCCAAAACTTCCAAAACTATGTTGAATAGTTATGGTGAAAGTGGGCATCCTTGTCTTGTTCCTGACTTTAGAGGAAATGCTTTCAATTTTTCACCATTGAGGATAATGTTTGCTGTGGGTTTGTCATATATAGCTTTTATTATGTTGAGGTATGTTCCTTCTATTCCTGCCTTCTGGAGAGTTTTTATCATAAATGGATGTTGAACTTTGTCAAAGGCTTTCTCTGCATCTATTGAGATAATCATATGGTTTTTATTCTTCAGTTTGTTAATGTGGTGTATTACGTTGATTGATTTGCAGATATTGAAGAATCCTTGCGTTACTGGGATAAAGCCCACTTGGTCATGGTGTATGATCTTTTTAATGTGTTGTTGGATTCTGATTGCTAGAATTTTGTTAAGGATTTTTGCATCTATGTTCATCAGTGATATTGGCCTGTAGTTTTCTTTTTTTGTGGCATCTTTGTCAGGTTTTGGTATTAGGGTGATGGTGGCCTCATAGAATGAGTTTGGAAGTTTGCCTTCCTCTGCAATTTTCTGGAACAGTTTGAGTAGGATAGGTGTTAGCTCTTCTCTAAATTTTTGGTAGAATTCAGCTGTGAAGCCGTCTGGACCTGGGCTTTTGTTTGCTGGAAGATTTCTGATTACAGTTTCAATTTCCGTGCTTGTGATGGGTCTGTTAAGATTTTCTATTTCTTCCTGATCCAGTTTTGGGAAGTTGTACTTTTCTAAGAATTTGTCCATTTCTTCCACATTGTCCATTTTATTGCCATATAATTGCTGATAGTAGTCTCTTATGATCCTTTGTATTTCTGTGCTGTCTGTTGTGATCTCTCCATTTTCATTTCTAATTTTATTGATTTGATTTTTCTCCCTTTGTTTCTTGATGAGTCTGGCTAGTGGTTTGTCAATTTTATTTACCCTTTCAAAGAACCAGCTTTTGGCTTTGTTGATTTTTGCTATGGTTTCTTTCCTTTCTTTTGCATTTATTTCTGCCCTAATTTTTAGGATTTCTTTCCTTCTACTAACCTTGGGGTGCTTCATTTCTTCCTTTTCCAGTTGCTTTAGGTGTAGAGTTAGGTTATTCATTTGGCTTTTTTCTTGTTTCTTGAGGTATGCCTGTATTGCTATGAACTTTCCCCTTAGGACTGCTTTTACAGTGTCCCACAGGTTTTGGGTTGTAGTGTTTTCATTTTCATTCGTTTCTATGCAGAATTTGATTTCTTTTTTGATTTCTTCTGTGATTTGTTGGTTATTCAGGAGTGTGTTGTTCAGCCTCCATATGTTGGTCTTTTTAATAGATTTTCTTCTGTTATTGAGATTTACTCTTACTGCATTGTGGTCAGAAAAAATGCTTGGAATGATTTCAATTTTTCTGAACTTACCAAGGCTGGATTTATGGCCCAGGATGTGGTCTATCCTGGAGAAGGTTCCATGTGCACTTGAGAAAAAGGTGAAATTCATTGTTTTGGGATGAAATGTCCTATAGATATCAATTAGTTCTAACTGATCTATTGTATCGTTTAAAGTTTGTGTTTCCTTGTTAATTTTCTGTTTAGTTGATCTATCCATTGGTGTGAGTGGGGTATTAAAGTCTCCCACTATTATTGTGTTATTGTTGATTTCTCCTTTCATACTTGTTAGTATTTGTCTTATATATTGTGGTGCTCCTAAGTTGGGTGCATATATATTTATAATTGTTATATCTTCTTCTTGGATTGATCCTTTGATCATTAGGTAGTGACCTTCTTTGTCTCTTTTCACATCCTTTGTTTTAAAGTCTATTTTATCTGATATGAGTATTGCTACTCCTGCTTTCTTTTGGTCTCTATTTGCGTGGAAAATCTTTTTCCAGCCCTTGACTTTCAGTCTGTATGTGTCCCCTGTTTTGAGGTGGGTTTCTTGCAGACAGCATATGGAGGGGTCTTGTTTTTGTATCCATTCAGCCAGTCTCTGTCTTTTGGTTGGGGCATTCAACCCATTTACATTTAAGGTAATTAATGATAAATATGATCCTGTTGCCATTTACTTTGTTGTTTTGGGTTTGAATTTATATATCCTTTTTGTGTTTCCTGTCTAGAGAATGTCCTTTAGTATTTGTTGGAGAGCTGGTTTGGTGGTGCTGAATTCTCTCAGCTTTTGCTTGTCTGTAAAGGTTTTGATTTCTCCTTCATATTTGAATGAGATCCTTGCTGGGTACAATAATCTGGGCTGTAGGTTCTTTTCTTTCATCACTTTAAGTATGTCTTGCCATTCCCTCCTGGCTTGGAGAGTTTCTATTGAAAGATCAGCTGTTATCCTTATGGGAATTCCCTTGTGTGTTATTTGTTGTTTTTCCCTTGCTGCTTTTAATATTTGTTCTTTGTGTTTGATCTTTGTTAATTTGATTAATATGTGTCTTGGGGTGTTTCGTCTTGGGTTTATCCTATTTGGGACTCTCTGGGTTTCTTGGACTTGAGTGATTATTTCCTTCCCCATTTTAGGGAAGTTTTCAACTATTATCTCCTCTAGTATCTTCTCATGGTCTTTCTTTTTGTCTTCTTCTTCTGGGACTCCTATGATTCGAATATTGTAACGTTTAATATTGTCCTGGAGGTCTCTGAGATTGTCCTCATTTCTTTTAATTCGTTTTTCTTTTTTCTCCTCTGATTCCTTTAATTCTGCCATTCTATCTTCTAATTCGCTAATTCTATCTTCTGCCTCTGTTATTCTACTATTTGTTGCCTCCAGAGTGTTTTGGATCTCATTTATTGCATTATTCATTATATATTGACTCTTTTTTATTTCTTCTAGGTCCTTGTTAAATCTTTCTTGCATCTTCTCAATGCTTTTCTCCAGGCTATTTATCCATGATTCCATTTTGCTTTCCAGATTTTGGATTAATTTCACTATCATAATTCTGAATTCTTTATCAGGTAGGTTCGCTATTTCTTCCTCTTTGGTTTGGTTTGGTGGGTAATTATCCTGTTCCTTTACCTGCTGGGAATTCTTCTGTCTTTTCATCTTGTTTAAATTGCTAAGTTTGGGGCGTCTTTACTGTATTCTGGTAGTCTGTGGAGTTCTCTTTATTGTGGCGTTTCTGCACTATATGTGGGTTTGTACCGGTGGCTTGTCGAGGTTTCTTGTTTATGGAAGCTTGTATCGGTGTTCTGGTGGGTGGAGCTGGATTTCTTTTCTCTGGGGTGCAGTGGAGTGTCTAGTAGTGAGTTATGAGATGTCTATGCTTTTGGGGTCGCTTTGTGTAGCCTGTGTATTGGAGCTCAGGCTGTGTTCTTGTTTTTCTGGAGAATTTGCTTGGTATGTCTTGTTGTGGAACTTGCTGGTCTTTGTGTGATGCTTGGTTTCAGAGTAGGTATGGAGGCTTTTAATGAGCTCCTGTCAATTAGTGTTTCGTGGGATCAAGGTATGGACTTAAGCCTCCTGGTTCCAGTTATTGGTCTTATTTTTACAGTAGTCTCAAAAACTTCTTCTTCTATAATGCATTCCACAACTGGACCACTCAGAGATGTTCACGGAATTACACAGAGAAGGAAAAAGGGAGGAAGGAGACAGAGGTGGTCAGGAGGATAAAAGGAGGGAGTGTGAAGGAGAGAGACAGATCTAGTCAGTAATCAGTAAAGAAAAGAAAAAAGGAAAGGAAAAAAGCAAAGGACAAAAAGGAAAAAAAGAAAAAAAAAAAAAACAGGGTCGCAAAAGTTATATCTAAACGTGGAGATTAAAGAAGTACTAGAGGATAAAAAAATAAAAATAAAAGAAACAAAACAAACAACAACAAAAAAAAATTAAAAGGAAAAAAAATTTTGTTTTCCTTTTTCCAATTAAAAAATAATAAAAATTTAAAAAATATATATATATTAAAAAAAGAAAAGAAAAAAAAAGGAAATAATGATGTTAAAAATAGTAACAATATATATAAGAGTTTTTCTATTATTGTTGTGGGTTCAGTTCATTTTCAGCTAGTTCCTTGTTCCGGCTTAAATTTCTCAAGATCTATAGGCCCCTTTCTCTGTAGTTGGTCTGTATAGTCCTTTGTTCTGTGCACGGTTCGGCGGTGTTCTGGGCCAAGGCCCGCCACTCGTGTGGTCGGCGCTGCACAATCTGGATTGCCGGCCCAAACTACTCCAGTTAGGCAGCACTCCAGACAATCAGGCGAACGAAGTCTGCGCTGAGGCCGACAGAGGGGGAGGGGCCGGCGACGGGAATGGCGGGCAGGCGGGCGGGTGGGGGAGGGGATGGGGTGGCCCTCGTGGGAGCCGCCGGCACAGCGGGCGGGGGCACGCCTGCGCAGGAGTGGCCGGCGGAGGAGCGTCCAGTGGGGGAGAGTCCCACGGGGGAGCGTCCCTCTGGGGAGCGCCGGCAGGGGAGCGTCCCGCGTGGGAACGGCCAAGGCGTCTCTCTGCCCAGCCCCGGCTCCCCAATGGCAGATGCGGGCGTTTGCAGCGATGCTTCTCCGCTGCGGAAGTTACCGCAGGGCCCGCAATCTGTGGGTTCTAATTGCTCAACCGTTCTCCTCCCTGTTATGATAGTCTCCGTGTTTCCCAGGTTCGGCGCAGATTCCGCAGGGAGAGTGTTTCCTGGTGTTTGGAAACTTCTCTTTTTAAGACTCCCTTCCCCGGACAGAGGTCCGCCCCTCCCTCTTTGTCTCTCTCTGGCTTCTATATTCTTTCCTACCTCCTTTAGAAGGCAGTGAGTTGCTTTTCTGGGTGTCCGACGTCCTCCGCCAGCACTCCGAAGCTGTTTGTGGTATTTACTCGGCGCCCAGATGTCCCTTTGATGAATTTGTGGAGGAGAAAGCGTATTCCCCGTCCTAATCCTCCGCCATCTTAACCGGAAGTCATGCTTTCCTATCATTTTAAAAATATTTGGCTGTCCTAACCCTGGGAATTTCTCACCAGTCTGTATCCTCTAAAGAATCCAGTCAGTTCTTTTTGACCCACCTCCTCTGATCTGTTCATGTTGATATCAACCACAAATTCATGTTAATGGTGCAGCCAAAGTTTTTAGATGTTCCATCCTTCAGGCCGCAGGAGCTCATAACCAAGGGTATTTTCCTGAAAAGAGAGCTTCTTTTCTAATAAGATACCCTTATCCCAGCTGTTAAATATTTTTTATCTTTTTTTTTTCCTTTGCACTGAAGGATCTTCAAAGAGAGTGTTTTCAGTAAAGTCACAAGAAAAATAAAAGGCAGGCAGGACTTCATCAGAATTATACTTTTAAAATTTTGTTTCCTCCATATCCTCTAGTTCTAGCCTGGAGATTGGAACATGGATGGAAAAAATGAAACATTGACTGATTTCTTTCTCCTGGGACTTTTCCCAGAGCTGCAGTACATCGGTATCCTCATCACCTCTATTCTTCTGCTCTACATCATCGCCTTCACTGGCAATGCCATCCTAATCCTCTTGATTTGGGTGGACTCCCACCTCCATACCCCCATGTATGTACTGCTCAGCCATCTCGCTCTCATTGACTTGGCCTTAATTTCTACCACAGTTCCAAAAATGGTCATCAACTTTTTCTCTGGGAAGAAAAACATCTCAAAAGTTGCCTGTGGAACCCAGATTTTCTTTTTCTTTGCCCTCGGGGGTGGCGAGTGTCTCCTTTTGACCCTTATGTCTTATGACCGCTATGTGGCCATTTGCAACCCTCTGAGATACACAGTCATCATGAACCCAAGAGTCTGCCTGCAGATGGCTCTAGTGTCCTGGGGCGGAGGCGCACTAAATTCCCTCTTCAATACCATCTACACCATGCATTTCCCCTTCTGTGGCTCCAGGGAGATCCACCACTTCTTCTGTGAGATGCCTGCTGTCCTAAAGCTCTCTTGCGAAGACACTTCCCTCTATGAGATGGTGGTGTCTGTCATCTGCATTGTATTTGTTCTTCTTCCATTAGGGCTCATCATGGCTTCCTACACGCTCATCTTCCTCACAGTCCTCCGCATGAACTCACCAGAGGGCAAGAGGAAAGCCCTGGCTGTATGCTCCTCTCATTTGGCTGTAGTGAGCCTCTACTATGGGCCAGCCGTGATCATCTACATGACTCCCCACTCCTTTCACACTTTGGAACAGGATGAAATACTCTCCATGGTTAATACCATCTTCACCCCCATGCTCAACCCTCTCATTTACAGTCTGAGGAACAAAGAGGTGCTGGGTGCTCTGAGAAAAGCAATGAACAGAAGATTCATTTTGAGTTAGAAAATCTATCTTCATTCTGTAAATAGTCTGCCACATCTATAGAAACTCTGGAACCACAAAATAGATGGCAAGCCCCATCTCTATACTTACAGTATCTAAGAGATAAATACTTATCCCTTAAAGTATTTCCTATACTTTGGCTCAAAACTTATCAGTTTTGAGCCAAAACTGAGAATATGGATACCTGAGCATGATCCTGGTGTCAATATTTGCCAGCTGTATGAAATTCTATATAAGGAAATGTCCTTATTTGTACCAATTAAGGAATTCAATTCAGCGTTGATGGCAATTTCCAGATCTAAAATGTTTCTGACTCTATTCTAAGATTCTGTGACACTGTTGGAGGATGCATCCGTTTCAATATCTTGTTCATACTCTTTTTACAGTAAATTTTGAAGTTCATACTCCAAAAATGGGCATAAGGATGCTTGTTTAGTAGTAAATATTGAAATTTTACAATATCAAGTCACTCTGGGCTTTTTAGTGATCAAGTCCAATTTTTGGTGGATGTGTGAATTCCTGCAAAATGGTCTGTGGCCAATTCATTCATGAAAAGATTCTCAAAAGTAGAACAAGGAATGGCAGATTTTTGAGCCAACCCATGCTAGGAACTAGTCATGAGAATGTGCTTCTCATATTGCCAGATTTCCTGGGAGATTGTAGCCCAGCTTTTTGTTTATATAGAACATAAAACTAATAAAAGAATTTGTCCAAGTTTGAAAAACAATACTTTATGAGAAAGCAGACATGGAAAGGGATGCAAAGAGCAGGTAGTGCGATGCTGCCACACTTGCTGTTCACAGCAGTGAGCTATTGGTATTTATAAGTCAGGGTTATTGCCTACTAAAAGAATAATCTGCAATGGGTTCTGAGATAGATACACTTCATGAGTGCAATTAGTCAAACAAGTATGTTCAAATAAAATATAAATTAAAAGAATTATTAGACTCATTTTATGGAGAACAAAACAAAGGTATTTAATGGACTACATTTCTTGGGTTTCTTCTGATGGGCACACATTATAGATATGCTAAATTCTGGGTTCTCATAGTTTAACGCAAGATACTAGAGTCTCCACAAGGATGATGTATTTAGGTTCCTTCCTCTTCATTTTATCTTCTTGCTAGGTCAGTGTTCTCCACAAATCTAGTGGTTAACAAGTATTACCATATGAAGTTAGAAATGGATTTTATTTCTCAAACTAAATACGATGAGGTAAAACCATATCACTTACAGTGAACCTCAGAGCTCAGTTTTATTTTTTATTTTAATGAATGGGGGAGGTGGAGAAGGAGAGAATGAGAAGTTGGAGGATTGTTCTCATTTTTAATGTCGTTGTTCAGTAGCTAAGTCGTGTCCAGCTCTTTGCAACCTATGAACTGCAGCATGCCAGGCTTCCTGTCCTTTACTATCTCATGGAGTTTGCTCAAACTCGTATCCACTGAGTCAGTGATCCCATCCAACCATCTCACCCTCTGTCACCCCCTTCTCCTCTTGCCCTCAATCTATCCCAGCAGGGTCTTTTCTAATGAGTCAGCTCTTCCCATCACATGGCCAAGGTATTGGAGCTTCAGCTTTAACATCAGTTCTTCCATTGAATATTCAGGGTTGATATCCTTTAGGATTGACTGGTTTGATCTCCTTGCTGTCCAAGGGATTCTCAGGAGTCACCTCCAGCACCACAATTTGAAAGCATCAATTCTTTGGCTCTCAGACTTCTTTATGGTCTAACTCACATCCATACATGAGTTCTGGGAAAACCATAGCTTACATGAACCAAGAAATTCCAGATGTTCAAGCTGGATTTAGAAAAGGCAGAGGAACCAGAGACCAATTACCAACATCCGTTGGATCATAGAAAAAGCAAGAGAATTCCAGAAAAACGTCTACTTCTTCATTGGCTATGCTAAAGCCTTTGACTGTGTGGATAACAACTAACTGTGGAAAATTCTTAAAGAGATAGGAATACTAGACCACCTCACTTGCCTCCTGAGAAATCTGTATACAGGTCAAGAAGCAACAGTTAGAACCAGACATGGAACAGTAGACCTGGTTCCAAATTGGGAAAGGAGTATGTCAAGGTTGTGTATTGTCACCCTGCTTATTTAACTTATATCCAGAGTACATCATGCACAGGCTGGATGAAGCACAAGCTGGAGTCAAAATTGCAGGGAGAAATATCAAAAACCTCAGATATGCAGATGACACCACCCTTACGGCAAAAAGTGAAGACGAACTAAAGAGCCTCTTGAAGAAAGTGAAAAAGGAAAGTGAAAAAGTTGGCTTAAAACTCAATGTTCAAAAACAAAGATCATGGCATCCATTTCCATCACTTAAATGGCAAATAGTTGGGGAAACAATGAAAATTGACAGATTTTCTCTTCTTGGGCTCCAAATTCACTATAGATGTTGACTGCAGCCATAAAATCAAAAGATGCTTGCTCCTTGGAAGTAAAGCTATGACAAACTTAGACAGCATATTAAAAATTATTTTACTGACAAAAGTTCATATAGTCAAAGCTCCAGTTTTTCCAGTCATGTACAGATGTGAGAGTTGGACCATAAAGAAAGTTGAGTGCCAAAGAACTGATGTTTTTGAACTGTGGTGTTGGAGAAGACTCTTGAAAATCCCTTGGACAGCAAGGAAATCAAACCAGTCAATCCTAAAGGAAATCAATCCTGAATATTCAATGAAAGGACTGATGCTGAAGCTGAAGCTAAAGCTCCAATACTTCAGCCACCTGATCCTAAGAACTGACTCTTTGGAAAAGACCTTGATGCTGGGAAAGATTGAAGGGAGGAGGAGGAGGGGGTGACAGAGGATGTGACGGTTGGATGGCATCACTGACTTGATGAACATGAGTTTGAGCAATCTCTGGGAGTTGGTGATGGACAGGGAAGCCTGGCATGCTGCAGTCCACGGGGTTACAAAGAGTTGGGCATGACTGAGAGACTGAACTGAACCAAACTTAACTATATGGACCTTTGTCAGCAAAGTGATGTCTCTGCTTTTTAATATACTATACAAGTTTGTCATAGCTTTTCTTTCAAGGAACAAGCATCTTTTAATTTCATGGCTGCAGTCACAATCTGCAGTGATTTTGGAGCCCAAGAAAATGAAATCTATCACCATTTCCACTTTTTCCCCATTGTTTTGCCTCAAAGTGATGGGACCAGGGGCTTCCCTGGTAGCTCAGCTGGCAAAGAATCTGCTTGCCATGGAGGAGACCCCTGTTTGATTTCTGGGTAGGGAAGATCCCATGGAGAAGTGATAGGCTATCCCATCCATCCAGTATTCTTGGGCTTCTCTGGCAGCTCAGATGGTAAAGAATCTAAAATAAAATAATAAAAATAAATAAATAAAGAATCTACCTGCAATGCAGGAGACCTGGGTTCAATCCCCAGTTTGGGAAGAACTCTTAGAGGAGGGCATGGCAACCCACTCCAGGATTGTTGCCTGGAGAATCCCCATGGAGAGAGGAGTCTGGTGGGCTACAGTCCATGAGGTCACAAACAGCTGGACATGACTGAGTGACTAAGCACAACACAGATGGGACCAGATGCCATGATCTTAATTTTTTGAATGTTGAGTTTTATTGTTGTTGTGTTGGTAATTTGATCTCTGGTCTCTCTGCCTTTTCTAAATCTACCTTGTGTACCTGGAAGTTCTCAGTTCATGTACTGTTGAATCCAACTTGAAGGATTTTGAGAACTGCCTTGGTAGCATGCAAAATGAGTGCAACTGTGAAAACTGACCTTTTCCAATGCTAAGGTCACTGGTGAATTTTCCAAATTGGCTGGCATATTGAGTGTAGCACTTTAACAGCATCACTTTTTGGATTTTTAATAGTGAATCTTTAAATCAGTCCTTTACTTTAAAATATGTGCTGTTTACTATAGCTAGATGTGACTAAGAGGAAGTGGGATTCTGCAGAAGCCACTACTAGTCTTAGTTAACAGTCAATGAAGAATGTCTTGTGTGTGAGCTCAGTCACTCAGTCATGTCCAACTCTTTGCAACCCCCAGACTGTATCTTGCCAGGCTACTCCATCCATGGGATTTTTCAAGCATGAATACTGGAATGGGTAGCCATTTTCTCCTACAGGGGATCTTCCCCACCTAGGGATCAAAACCACCTCTCCTGTGTCTCTTGCATTGCAGGTGGACTCACTAAGCCATCAGGGAAGTCCCCCAAAAGTCTATCAGAAAGACAATCACCAAGAGGCCAATTAGCTTGAGTAATGACAACTGAATTCTAATACTCCTCATGGCAATAGTTTATCACAATTATTATAATCAGATGTTGTCACTATCACCAACCCTCACATTTGTACAGTTCTCTGCACATTTCAAAAACTTTACCTGGTCTCTAAGAACTAATTTTTAAAACATGAGTAAGCAGCTTCTCATTAATAGTTATTGTTTAAAAAAAATTGTAATCTACCAAGAATGAGAATTAGTGGTTTAGTCCTTGAACTTTTACTAATTAAAAAGAAACATCACACAATTAGTCTCCGTGGGCCTCATTTCCATCACAAATGTCAACAATGATGTTTGTTTATAACATTCCCAAATTCCAAGTTTTGTTATTTGATAGTGAAGTTATAAAAACCAAAATGCAAATTAAAATATATAAAATATTATATCCATCAAGACAGAGCATTTGATGTCAGGGACCTTTCTGTAAAATGCTAAAACAGTCATAGAGTAAGCCTGATAGAATGCAAATTCTGCATTAGAATACAAGTATCATATTGTAATTTGGTATAACACTCACTTACACAATTACCTAAACTATACAATTAAATTCTGCTCCTCCTGGCTCCTGGCCATACAAAGATAGTCTAGAACAGGATGGGATACTAAAGAAAAAGATAGGTTCATATCAGTTGCTTTTAATTTTTGTTTTTGAAACATTGGCATAAGAACCCTGGTTCATGAGAGTCAGGAAAGAAATAGCTGAGAGAAGAACAAGTGCATATTCTGAGGAGAGATATGCAGGCCTTGCTCCCTTATGTATCACTGCAGAGCCTCTCAGATGTTCCTTAGATCCCCACTATACTGTGAACCAGACAAAATATCTAACAGTCACTTAATTGCTTATTTAATTGTTATGTTTTTCCCATTTTAAAGAATCTGTGAATTGATTTTTGTGAACTTTAAGTAGTCATGATGTTGCACACTGCAAGTGCTAGTGGTTCTCTGTTTATTTATAGTATTTTGCTCCAGCCAATCCCACAAACTACATATTTGATAATAAATGAACACGGAGATCTGGGCATATTTTTATGAATGAAGTTACTTACAGATAACTTTCAAGAAACTTATTTCCTAACAGAAAAATTAAATGCATCAGAGTAGCACCATGGCCTGGGTAGTGGCCTCCCATGAAAGCAGGATCTGAGATACTATGTCTTTGAGAGATTCTGGTTCAGTGATTATAGATGTCCTTCCCTGAAACATCAAATTTTATTCCAAGAAAAATGGATCATAATTATACTTAAAATATACACTATTGACTTCCATAAAAGTATTGAAGGTGCTCCAGACTTTGGATTTCAGTGAGAGTTATAAATCACTACAAGATCTGTGGCTGTTTATATGATCACATTATGTATACAGAATGAATAAATCAGTTTTTCCAAACTACTTTGAAAATGACAGTCATTTCCTATCAAAGGACATAGGCATTTAATGTGTGTTATTGGATGTCATTTTACATTTCTGTGCCTCAGTTTCATATTCAGATATAATTTTACTAAGAGATATAAAACAACAAGCTCTGTTGAGCAAAATGGTGGAGTAGACAGCTCCAAACTTCTCTCTCTCCAGAGGAACATCAAAATAGCAATCAAAAGCCATGAGAATCAACTTTGTAAGAACTCTGGAAAATAATAAAAAGTGTATGTCAACCAAGTGAATTGAAACAATAAAGATATTAGGAAAGCTTTGTGGCATTTCCTTGCCTTTGTACCACCTCTCCACAGTCCAGTACAAGTTTTGAAGCTGGCAGCCTCATTCCTAGTATGGGACTCAGGTCCCTGGTTCCAGAACGAGCAGGCAAATTATTGTATTTTCCTATTTTAATGTATCCAGGGATACCTGAAAGACTGATGAAAGTTGCTTGTCTCACTATCACCTAGCTTAGTGTCTACTCAGGGTGGAAAAGCATCAGGCTTTGTTTGAAACATTTTAGGGCAACAAAAAAATTTAAAAAGAGAAAAAGAGGCAAAGAAAAAAGAAAACATATAACCATCTGGGGGATTCCCTGGTGCCTCAGATGATAAAGAATTTGCCTGCATTGCAGGAGACCTGGGTTCAATCCGTGGGTCAAGAACATCCCCTGGAAAAGGGATGTTCTTGCCTGGATAATTAAATGCCTGTAGAATTCCATGGACAGAGGACCCTAGCAGGCTATAGCCCACAGAGTTGCAAAGAGTCAGACATGACTGAATGACTAATACTTTCATTTTTTTTTTTTAACCATCTGGGGCAAAAGATTGTAGTTGAAGCTTACAGTGCCTAAGGACTTTGGGGGTTGGGGGGCAGGGAGGAATCCAAGGAGAGAGTTTCTCTGGGAAATTAGGACATTCAAAAGTACCATATATAAGGGGAATATAGAAAGCCATGCCATGCCCACGGCAGAATGAGCATTCAGAGAAGACCTGAAAAGTTCCTAAACTTTCCCCACACACTAATCTATAGGCTTAGTGTAAGTAGGAAGGGAAAACTAAGGAAGAATTGTGATAGATATTAAAAGAATGTTCTAGCACAGACATAATCAGTAAAAGCAGAGACAGGTTTCCTTGTTTATGTGTGTGTGTGTGTGTATGTTTGTTTTTAAGTTTCTGACATTGTAAGAAATCTAAAATACTTGCTGTATAGAAGTCAAGCTTTCCACAATCAAGAAGCAAACACTAGAGGAGGGAAATCTGAATTCCAGAGATATAATTATCAAATTTTCAGTTTTCAACAAAAATACCACACAAATTCAAATAGAAAATTATGGACCACTCATGGTACAAATGGAAATTGATACAATCACTGTGGAGAACAGTATGAGAGTTCCTTTAAAAACTTAAAATAGAACTACCAACAATCACATTCCTGGGCATATATCCAGAGAAAACCATAATCCAAAAGGATTATCTTCACCACAATGTTCATTGCAACACTATTCATAATATCCAAGACATGGAATCAACCTAAAAGTCTATAGACAGAGGAATGAATAAAAAAATATGGTACATATATACAATGGAATATTACTCAGCCATAAAAAGAATGAAATGATGTCTTTTTATATCAATATGGATGGACCTAGATATTATATACTAAGTGAATTCAGACAGAGAAAGACAAATGTCTTATTATATATGTGTAACCTAATTGGAAGGAAAATTATGACCAACCTAGATAGTGTATTGAAAAGCAGAGACATTACTTTGCCAATGAAGGCCCGTCTAGTCAAGGCTATGGTTTTTCCTGTGGTCATGTATGGATGTGTGAGTTGGACTGTGAAGAAGGCTGAGCACCAAAGAATTGATGCTTTTGAACTGTGCTGTTGGAGAAGACTCTTGAGAGTCCCTTGGACTGCAAGGAGATCCAACCAGTCCATTCTGAAGGAGATCAGCCCTGGGATTTCTTTGGAAGGAATGATGCTAAAGCTGAAACTCCAGTACTTTGGCCACCTCGTGTGAAGAGTTGACTCATTGGAAAAGACTCTGATGCTGGGAGGGATTGGGGGCAGGAAGAAAAGGGATGAGATGGCTGGATGGCATCACTGACTCTGTGGACGTGAGTCTGAGTGAACTCCGGGAGATGGTGATGGACAAGGAGGCCTGGCATGCTGCGATTCATGGGGTCGCAAAGAGTCGGACACGACTGAGCAACTGAACTGAACCTAATTTTTTAAAAAGATACAAATGAACTCAATTACAAAATAGAAGCAGTGTTATAGATATCAAAAATGAATTTATAGTTACCAAAGGGGAAACATGATTTGGGGGGAGAGAGGATAAATCAGTAACTTAGGATAAACATATACACACTACTATATCTAAGATAGATAACCAACAAGGACCTACTACATAGCACAGGGAACTCAACCCAGTATTCTATGATAACTTATATGAGAAAAGAATCCAAAAAGGAAAGAATATATATATATGTATAATTGAATCACTTGCTGTACACCTGAAACTAACACAACATTGTACATCAACTACACTCCAATAAAATTAAAATAATAAGAAAAAATTACAGTCCACTCAAAGGAAAACAATGAATTAATGGAAACTATTCCTGAGGAAGACTTTAACTCAAATGCATAAAATATGCTCAAAGAGCTAAAAGAAACTATGAAAAAGAACTAAAGAAAAATCAGAAAAACTGTGTATAAATAAAATGAGAATATCAATAAATAATAGAAATTATAAAAAATAAAATAGAAAGTCTGGAGCTAAAGAGCAAAATAGTTGAATGAAAAATTCACAAAACCAGTTTATCATAAAATCTGAGTAGGCAGGAAAAAGAATTAGTAAATTTAAAGTTAGGAAAATTGAACTTAACCAGTCTGAGGAGCAAAAAGAAAAAGAAAGAGGAAAAGTGAGCAGAGCCTAAGGAATCTGTGGGCCACCATCAAGGATCAGTATGGAAGTTCAGAAAGGGAAGAAAGAGAAAAATGAGCAAAAAGAATACTTGAAGAAATAAAGACAGAAACCTTTCCAAATTTCATGAAACAAATCTTCACTTCTGAGAAGCCTGCTGCTGCTGCTAAGTCACTTCAGTCGTGTCTGTCTTTGTGCGACCTCATGGACGGCAGCCCACCAGGCTCCCCCGTTCCTGGGATTCTCCAGGTAAGAACACTAGAGTGGGTTGCCATTTCCTTCTCAAATGCATGAAAGTGAACTGAGAAGACTAATGAATTCCAAATAAGATAAATTTTAAAAGATCCACACCAAGACACAGTACAGTTGACCCTTGAACAATGTGAACATTGGGGCACAGAACCTTTGTACAGTCAAAAGTCTGCATATAACTTATAGTTTGGATGTTGTATACACATCTACATATCTACAGTTTTGCATCTACAGATTCAACCAAGCATGAATTGTATAATATCGTAATACTTACTACTGAAAAAAAAAAAAAAATCACATGTAATTGGACCAATCCAATTCAAACCTCTGTTGTTCAAGGGTCAAGTTGCCAAAATGCTAATATATATTCAAGTTGTCAAATACTAATAAGAAAGAGAGAATTTTAAAAGCAACAGGAGAGAAGCAATTCACATAAATGAAATTGTCAACATGATTAACAACTAGTTTATCATAGAAAACCATGAGGGCAAAGGCAGTGGGGTGGCATGTTTAAAGTGCTGAAAGAAGAAAAACTGCCAGAAGACTTCGGTGTCCTTCAAAATATTACCATTCAAGAATGAAGAGAAATTAATATGGTCACATATATTTGAAAGCAAGTGTACCTGTCCTATAAGAAATGCTAATACAACTACTTCAGGTTGAAATGAAAGAGAGCTAGACAGTAACTTGAAATTATATGAAGAAGTATGTTAGAGAGCATATAAACATGTATATAATATATATTATCATATTATTTTACATTATATCATATTATATTATGTAATATTATTCAGCCTTTAAAAAGGAAATTCTGTACTTGCCATAACATGGATAAACCTGTACTACATTATACTAAGTAAAATAAGCCAGACACAAAAAAGACAAAGACATGATCTCATATGTGGAATCTAAAATAGTAAACTTCATAGTGAGAGAGTTTAATGGTGGTTTTCAGGGGCTGGGGTAGGGGAGAAGGAAAAGATGTTAATCAAAGGGTACAAAGTCTCAGCTACACAAGATGAATAAGTTTTGGAGAGCTCGCTTACAACAATGTGGCATATAGTTTATGCTGTTTGTCATATGGTGTATGATATATTTAAAATATACTAAGAGGGTAGATTTTACTTGTTCTAACTAAACACACACAAAAAGATGGCAATTATGTGAGCTGATGGTTATATTAGCTTAATTGTTGTGATTATTTCACAATGTATATAAAGGTCAAGTTATCCACATTAAATATACATTATTTTCAATCTGTCAAGTACACTGCAATAAAACTGGAAAAATAGTTTAAAAGTCTAATCAATTCTAACAAAGGTCTCATCTCTTTAAAAATTGGAACACTCACCCATTGCTGGTGGCAGTGTAAAATGGTGCACCATACAGCCACTGTGGAAAACAGTTTGTCATTCCTCAAAATGTTAAATATATAAAATGATCAAATGACACAACAATTCCACTCCTAGGTCCAGCTGAGAGGTAGTTATTAAGGCAGGCCTCTGGGACCCACTACCACTGGGGTGAGAGGCGGGGCCCCCATTGCAGAGTTCCATGGGCACATTTGAGAATTATCAAATATTGCAAGATCATTTCAATTAAATTAAAAACAATAAATCAATAAAAACAGTTTTAATCTGAGCTTAACCTACATACAGTAAACTTAAAGATTCTAAAGTCCTGGATCTGACATTTCATATCTTTGTGACCTTGGGCAAGTTACTTGATAACTCTCTGTCTTGGTTTCCCCATCTGCATAATGAGAGTGATCATAGAGCCTGTCTCACTCAGGATTGTGTTGTGGAAATAATGCATTGCAATCATAAACGCAGGCACATTGAGTCTTCTACTCATATTCCCACCAGAGCCAGGTGAAAACACGGTGTTATAATACTTCTCTTTTAATGAAGTGCTTCTCAAATTGGGGCCAAGTCCTCAAGTAAAAGAAGCACAGCTCTAAAAGATTTATATATGTCAAATGCATAGCATCTTTTCGTAAAGGTGTTAAGGAGGCTCACTGGAGAGAAAAGTGACATAAAGGCAGCACATAAATATACTCTGACCAGCCATGATATATACCACTGCCTTTAAGGAAGACCCAACAGAGAAGGAAACTCTCAAAAGTGGGTGTCTCTGTGGGAGTCAAGGTGAGGACCATTTGGTTTTTAAATCAGATTACTTATTTATCCACATGCTTCAGATTACGTATTTATCCACATGCTTATGGGCATCCCTAGTGGCTCAGATGGTAAAGAATCCTCTTGCAATGTTGAAGATACCGGGGTTCAATCTCTGGATTGGGAAGATCCCCTGGACAAGGGAATGGCAACCCACCCCAATATTCTTGCTTGGAGAGTTCCACGAACAGAGGAGCCTGGCAGACTACAGTTCATAGGATTGCAAAGAGTTGAATGTAACTAAGCGACTAACACTTCCACTTTCACTTCAAGCATCAACATATAGTGAGTCCTCTGATGCTCCAAGAATTGCTTGGAACTCTACAATGGGGGCCCCGCCTTTCACCCCAGTGGTAGTGGGTCCCAGAGGGCTGCCTTAATAACTCCCTCAACAGCAAGATTCTCAGCTGGAACTGATTATCTCAAATTTGTGCTGTCTGCTCAGGGACCATTCCTGTGGTTCAAAGATGCCTACCAGGTATGGTCGTGGAAGAATGGTGAGAGAGAGAAAGCCTTGAACTCACCCCATGACTTTTCCAAAAAGCACAGTTCAGACAGCTGGATATGTCCTCAGGTCTGTGTGGGCAGCCTGTAATTCAAATTCCTTCATATCAGACACCAGACAAAAAGTGACAGATTTTCTGATTTCTCTGTAGACACAGCCCAAGCCACCAATGGAAAGCTGCTTCAGCCTTCTGGGATTTGGTCCTCCTTATCATTAATGCAAAGTCTGGAGAGAAATTTCATACAAATAAACAAAAATAATTATCTGCACTCTCTCCAATGAGAAGTATGAAAACCTGGCTTTAGTTCTTTTAAATTCCTTAGGGATGAGCTGGAGAAAAAGCACCTTTTCTGGTAGATTATAATTATAGTTAAATCCAGAAAAATAGACTGACATTTTGAACATCATTAACAATTGATTGAAGATAATCAATTCAACATTACTGTATTTACTATTTTAAAAGTATTATGGTACAAATAATGAAATAAAAGGTAAAAGAATCACCCATCACTCATCAACTCAAGATTTGTCTTTCATTCTTTTTCTATGTGTATTAAAATATGCAATTTTTATCATTATAATCACAGATAGTTTTATGGTCTGCTTTATAATTTTGTTATGTTCATAAGATGTCCTTCAGGTTGCTACATATTTTAAGTATATGTTGCTGTTGCTGCTGCTGCGTCGCTTCAGTCGTGTCCGACCCTGTGCGACCCCAGGGAGTCCACCAGGCTCCCCCGTCCCTGGGATTCTCCAGGCAAGAACACTGGAGTGGGTTGCCATTTCCTTCTCCAACGCATGAAAGTGAAAAGTGAAAGTGAAGTCACTCAGTCATGCCCGACTTAGCGACCCCATGGACTGCAGCCACTTTCAAACAATTAATGATACTCTATGGGGCTGTGAAGAAGGCTGAGCGCCGAAGAATTGATGCTTTTGAACTGTGGTGTTGGAGAAGACTCTTGAGAGTCCCTTGGACTGCAAGGAGATCCAACCAGTCCATTCTGAAGGAGATCAGCCCTGGGATTTCTTTGGAGGGAATGATGCTAAAGCTGAAACTCCAGTATTTTGGCCACCTCATGCGAAGAGTTGACTCATTGGAGAAGACTCTGATGCTGGGAGGGATTGAGGGCAGGAGGAGAAGGGGACGACAGAGGATGAGATGGCTGGATGGCATCACTGACTCGATGGATGTGAGTCTGAGTGACCTCCGGGAGTTGGTGATGGACAGGGAGGCCTGGCGTGCTGCAGTTCATGGGGTGGCAAAGAGTCGGACACGACTGAGCGACTGATCTGATCTGATCTGATACTGTATTGGTGTTTTTCTTTCTGGCTTACTTCACTCTGTCTAATAGGCTCCAGTTTCATCCACCTCATTAGAACTGATTCAAATGCATTCTTTTTAATGGCTGAGTAATACTCCATTGTGTATATGTACCACAGCTTTCTTATCCATTCATCTGCTGATGGACATCTATGTTGCTTCCATGTCCTGGCTATTGTAAACAGTGCTGCGATGAACATTGGGGTACACTTGTCTCTTTCAATTCTGGTTTCCTCAATGTGTATGCCCAGCAGTGGGATTGCTGGATCATAAGGCAGTTCTATTCCCAGTTTTTTTAAGAATCTCCACACTGTTCTCCATAGTGGCTGTACTAGTTCGCATTCCCACCAACAGTGTAAGAGGCTTCCCTTTTCTCCACATCCTCTCCAGCATTTATTGCTTGTAGACTTTTGGATTGCAGCCATTCTGACTGGCGTGAAATGGTACCTCATAGTGGTTTTGATTTGCATTTTTCTATAAAATAAAATTAAATTTAAAAAATAAAATAAAACAAAAAACACTAAAAAATAATAATAATTGTTTTAGCATAAATTCCCAGAATTAAAACTGTAAGGTTAAGATGTTTTCTGAATGTTAGTTTACACAGCTAAAACAAAAGTTTATTTTTGTTTTTTACTTATTTTGGGGGGCTCCAGAATCACTGCAGATGGTGACTACAGCCTTGAAATTAAAAGATGCCTACTCCTTGGAAGAAAAGTTATGACCAACCTAGACAGCATGTTAAAAAGCAGACACATTACTTTGCTAACAAAGGTCTGTCTAGTCAATGTCTATGATTTTTCCAGTAGTCATGGATGGATATGAGAATTGGACTATAAAGAAAGCTGAGCACTGAAGAATTGATACTTCTTAACTGTGGTGTTGGAGAAGACTCTTGTGAGTCCCTTAGACTGCAAGAAGATCCAACCAGTCAATCCTAAAGGAAATCAGTCCTGACTATTCATTGGAAGGACTAATGCTGAAGCTGAAACTCCAATACTTTGGCCACCTAATGTGAAGAACTGATTTTTTGGAAAAGACTCTGTTGCTGGGAAAGATTGAAGGCAGGATGAGAAGGGGAAGACAGAGGATGAGATGGTTGGATGGCATCACTGACTTGAAGGACATGAGTTTGAGTAAGCTCCAGGAGTTGGTGATGGATGGAAGCCTGGTGTGCTGCAGTCCATGGGATCGCAAAGAGTTGGACACGACTGAGCGACTGAACTGAACTGAAAAGCAAAGTTTGAATATGTACACAAAACTTATGTACACACAATTTGTGGTTTGATATTTTTAAAAAACAGCACTTGGGAGTGGCTCCATCTGCAGGTTTATCTGAAAGATAAGGACTTTGTGCATGTTCAGCTACTCCAGTCATCTACTGGATTGATGGGTTTGATGGACCTGACTGCTCTAGCTCTTAATCTAGTCAGCAGAAGTCATAATGCATTGACTGCTCTTGAAAGGACTCCAATTCCTCCATAATCATTTGAGTAAATTGTTTTCACTGGTGATGGTGATGTGACTGTGAAAAATATTTTTCCATTTTGGTTTGGGAAATGTTAACCCAGTGATAAATCCCCCAAACATCCATATATTGGGAAACACACTCCTAATAACTGAGGCTTTAGGAAATGACATTCCTTGCCTTAAATCCTGGTTCTGCTGGTTGTGCAGTCTTGAGAAAGTTACTTAAACTTTCTGGGCCTCCATATGACTCACAGATGTAATAATCCATACTTCATATGGTTGGTGTGAGCATGTAAAACTTATGGCTCAGTGACTTATACATGATAAGTGTAAAACAAATGATAGCTATCATTATTGTTGTTATTCAGAATAATACAAAAGTGTTAGATAAACAATGAGAGCAGTCACATTTGAGAGCAGAAAAACCACAGAGAATCAAGTACAAATGGGGATTTGTAAATGGGGATTTCCCTGACTTTAGCTGCAGACCAGCGTTACACGAGTCATGTATATGTGGACTCTTCAGTGGGACTGAATGTGATACACACAAATAAATCCCTCGGCAGAGAGCATGCATGAAACCCTGTTGGTCAGTTCTGTTGCACTGACATGATGAGATTAGGTCATGATGATGGATACTTGAATCTGAGGATCCTTGGATCTAAGGTTAGGCCATGATGATGGAAATTGGGGAGATGACTGAAGGTGAGGACAGAAAAGCCACAGTGGGGTAGAAAGGAATACAAGGGACTAGAGAAAGCATACCAAAGAAAAATACTTTATAGTCTTGGCTATGACGATCCCAATAGCACTTTAAGTATAAATGAAAATATGACAATGGGACAGGACAAAGGCCATATACTTTTAAAAAATAAAACAATATTATTCCACTTCCCACTTAAAAGTAATGTTGACAAAGTGTGCATTTAATAGACCTGTGTAGCAATAACCACCAAACAGCCACATTATGGGAGTCCATGCATGTTAACTTTACCTAAATTCCCTCATATTAATCTGGGTTTGGCAGATTACACATAGCACATGCTGGCTACAAGTAGACAAAGATCATAGGCTTCACCAAAATCTAGACCTGGTTTACACCCCAGATCTGACACCTCCTGGGCAGATGACCTTAAGCACTAAGCTAATTAACTGAATTTCTGTTTCTTCATGTGTAAAACAATGATTTATTTACTTACATGATAAGATTACTAAGAGGATAAAGTTAAATTAAATAGGTTGTATCTAATACAAAATGGGAGATAGAATAATTAGCTTGCTTCCCATTCTGATTCCTTTCAGAGCTGAGGAATAAAAACCCATTAAAACAACAGAGGCTTCTGTGGTGGCTCAGATGATAAAGAATCTGCCTGCAATGCAGGAGACCTGGGTTCGATCCCTGGGTTGGAAAAATCTGCTGGAGAAGGGAATGGCTACCCACTCCAGTATTTTTGCCTGAAGAATTCCAAGGACAGAAGAGCCTTGTGGACTACAGGCTATGGGGTAGCAAAGAATCAGACACGAAGGATTTACTAACACTTTTACTTTTCACTTTCAGAACAATAGGACCAAAAAAAAAAAAAAAAAAAACCCAGCTATAATCCCATTAACTTAGTAAATATTTTGAAGACAGGAAGAAAGGAAGGGAGGCAGGAATGGAGAAAAGATGCTTCTTTATATCTCTAATTGCTGACTAGGGAGCAGTTTCCCTCAGACACCAAAATGATGCTGGGCTGATCTAACCAGCAATTCCCAAGCCTGCTCCACAAGTACCCTGTGTATATAAGGATTTGAAACAATAGTGTGGGGGCCGTGAAGGCCCTGACGCCACTGCATCATGGCTAAGAAAATATTTGTGTGTGTGTGTGTGTGTTTCAGAGAGGCCCCCATGTTCAGAAACCATGAAATTTATCCCAGATCTTGACACTTGCTCTTACTTACAATTCTTTTCAATATAGATTGTATCTTCTTTCTGAAGCCACTTAACTGCCTACATGTAAAAAAAAAAAAAAAAAAAAAAAAAAACAAGAAATACTTAGGAGCCAACAAGGAGAGAATTAAAGCTTTCAGTTTTGGAAAACTCATCCTGTCCAACTTCAGGGACTCAGGTATCTGCACAGGTAAGGAACCTGCTCACCAATATGTAAAAATATCCCTAAGGATGGAGTCACAATCTTCCTCAATCAGCTATTTCAGAAATAAACAACCTTCTCTTCCAGGACATTCTTCTTATAATCCACCCTATTCTACATTCATTAACCATGGGGACTTTGTTAAAGTTCTGGTCGGGAGGAGAACTAAGAGGTCTTGGTCACCCTCCACCTTCTTTCCTCCTGTCCATATATAAGCAGTTTCTTTTGATGTTTCTACCTAGGTATTTTAATCATTTTTTTAAATTGAAATATAGTTGATTTACAATATTATGTTAGTTTCAGATGTATAAAAACAGTGGTTTGGTTATAGAACATTCTCTAGGATAGATCCACTCAGGTTTTATTTGAGCAGTCTGTTGGAATGGCAATCTACTCCAGTGTTCTTGCCTGGAGAATCCCATGGACAGAGGAGCCTGGCAAGCTACAGTTCATGGGGTCACAAATAGTTGGACACAACTTAGCCACTAACACTACTACTACTACTCTTGGCTCAAGGTTAAAGTACATCAACTGATATTTCTAAAAGTAATTACTTGAATTTAGGCTGGCATTTGGTGACCAGTCACACACAAATTTTGGAGTTGTGAGATTTCAGAGAGCAGTCAGAAAGCTATCTAAACAAAATGGCATGGTGCCAGAAGTAGTGGCTTCAGGTCAGACTGAGTTTGAACCTACCAGTCTGGCATCTGCCATCTCTGACTCTTGACTTTCTAACCAGTAGAACACATATAACAAAGCCTATGTAGAATATATGCATTTAGCACACTGAGCCCAATCCTAGCATACAGTAAGCTGGTAGGTAGAAATATTAAAGCCATGTGTGTCTACAGACTGCAGGCTGAGAAATCCCAGCAAGCTTACCTCTGCTCTCACCATCACTATTCCCTGACCTGTCTCAACAGGTGATGATACTGCTCACAAATCAGTCATTCATCGTCTCCCTGGCACCAAGTTTAGATTTTGGCCACAATTACAGAGCATCAAACAAATCAGCAGAACTGTGGAAAGTTTGTCCATAAATGAGGCCAATGGCAAGAGTGGCAGTTTTTCCCTCACGAATCCTGAACTATATCCATGAAAGCCCAATTCCATCCCTGTGTTATAAAGTAACCACACTTACCAATGTTTTGGTGTATATCAAACAACCTCAAATAGTCATCAGTAGAATTAGCTGTTTGTGCCAAGCTGCCCACTGCTTGGGAAATGCCTGACCATGTCTGTTTGCATCCCATAAAACCCAGGCTGAGGTTGTTTTGATGCTTTAAATAGGTGTGAATTTTCACTACTTCAAAAGCATCTCCTTTAGTCAAATGGATGAGCTTTGGTCCATCCCTTCTGTCATGAGTGGTGGTCTTCTTCATTCACCTAACCACTCAAGAGCCTCATTCAGCTGCCATAACATGCACTGTTCATCATATTGCTACATGGAACTTGTTATAGGAATACCATTAGAAAACATACGTTTGGGCAAAAATCACCCAGGAAATCAGAGCGATCAACAGAGGTTTTCCTGGTCTTGGCACTATGGACATTTTGGGGCTGGTTAATTCTCTGTCGCAGAGGTTGCTGCCCTGTGTACCCGTGTTAAGCAGCACTCTGACCTCTTCCCACTACAAGCCATTAGCACTCTTCCTTCTAGTTGTAACAAACAAAAATGTCTTCAAACGTTGACATGCATCCCCTGGGGGGCAAAATCACCCTCTGGATTACAGAGAACCTCTGGGCTACAGCAGTGGTTTTCAATCTTTAGCAAAATCAGACCAACAGAAGGGCTTGTGAAAACAGATTTCTGAGCCACCACCCAACATTTCTAATTGGATAGGTCTGAGGTGGGCCCTGATGATTTGCATTTTGACAATGACTGATGCTGCTGATCCAGGGACCACCTCTGGTCTAAGGAGATCTTGGTGCCAGCTGTTGGCATATCTGGCATGTTTATGAAATCCCTAATTCCGTGGTTTTCAGATTTGTCTGCAGATTAGAAATACCTGGAAATCATTTAAACATTCCAACAATTCAGCTGTATTCCAGACCAAATCAATCTCCACTTCTGGGGTTGAGGCACAGGCACTGATATTTTGAAGCTACCCAGATAATTTTGATGGGTAGGCAGATTTGGGAACCATTGCTCTAAATATCATTACCTTCTTTCTAATGTGAGGTTAAGCAGTTTATATCATCTCAGCACATATGTCCTACAAGTCTCAACAGCACAGCTAAATCGGGAGAACTGATCTACGTGGAACTGTGCAATCCTTGCATCTGTGGATGAGAAAATGGGGCAAATGTAGTTACAAAAGCTTTCCAGTCATGGCACTCTGAAATTGGAAGGAGAACTGGGAACAGGCAGCAGCTCACACTAATCATGGTAAAGGTCGATATGATATGTTTTGCAAAGACAGGGCTCTAGGGGGCAAACAGGAAGCCTTTTGGCATGCCCTGTTGAAAGGAGGTAGATTTCAAGCTTCAGCTTTCAGATTCTCTAGGTGGACTCCACAGAGGACCTGCCCTGGTTTCTGAACCTCAGCCTGGAGCCTAGGAAGGAAAAAAGTCAACAAGAGACTGAGACTCCTGATGGAAACTGCAGATTGGGACAATGTGAGGTGAGTAGGGGGATGAAATGGGAGATGGAGAGGTGGGGAAGTAATTTAAAAGTTTTACCTCCATTTATGCAGCCCCATAATTGATAAAGGGCAATTCTACAACTCCCTTCATGTAAAACTTTGCAGCATTTAAAATCTCTAACTGGAAGTTGTTTTTGTTTGTTTGTTTACACCACTCATCTCCAAAAATGAGACCTCTTAAATCATAAAATCCAGGACTGTGCTTTACAAAAAGAAAAAGAAAAATCAGTCACACTGCAAGGGAATAAAAAAAATCATATCAGTGCAGAAAAATCGAGAAAACAAAGCCTTAGGCTATATTCAGCCAACACCATGAAATGACCATTTACACTGAGGATTTCTTTGTTGTTGTTCATTGTGGTAATTCTTTAATGTTTGCTGGATGCCACTTCAGATCTAGGTAAGCTAGAAGATGAAAGAATAGGAAATAAAATCCTCTTCCTCCATGGAACAGCTTGAAAGAAAAAGAATCACCCGGAATTATTCTGAGACACACACACATCACAAATTCGCTGCATACACTACATTGCAGATATCTGTGTCAATACTGAGAAACAGTCATGAAAAAAATAATGAACGGTGTCAGGACAACCAAAGAAGCATCTCTGGGTGCAGGTACTCATGCACAGCCCCACAGAGCAGACACTGAATTCAGATGGCTGTGCCAGAGGATGGCCATAGCAATACTAGTGTTTTGTGGATAAGTGTGTGTTTCTTTCAGCTACTCACCACACATCCTACAAACATTGCCAATAGTGAACCACATTCTGTGCAAAGAAGGAAAGGGCAGAGTCAGTCACTACAGGTAACTCTCAACCAAGATGGGAAATCCTGCGTTCAGTGAAGAAGCCCATCCTATCACAACAAACAGAACCCCCTCCAAGGTTTCTGAGAGGAAAATCTTGAAAAGTAGATCTCCAAGTGGAAGAGACTAGGGGCTCTTTGCAGGTACATGTATTGACTATGTGATTATTTTGCAAAACTAATTTGCTTAAGTGAGGAAAGGAAGAGTTCTAACATTTATTGAATATGTCTTATGCAAAAGACACACTCTCAACATTTTTCTTACTCAACATTTTGAAATAACCCTGAGAAATGAGTTTTATGACCCATTTTATAAGGAGATAAGGTTATAAAAATTATAATAGAAAGAATGTGCTATTTAAGTTTCAGCTGCTATTAACACCAAGACTATTACCAAAGAGCACTAAATTATACTAATTATTTAAAACTCTCAATAGTTCCAACAATTTTTGAGATAAGGAGCCTAAGGCTGAGTAGCGTGTCCAAGTCACAGGGCTAGGAAATGGTGGAGCTGAAGCTAAGCTGCCTGACTCCAGAGACTAATTCCTTAAGCACAAACTTAAACTGGGTAAAACCTGCAAAAGACATTCTATCATATCTGCATTATTGCAGATTCTACACATGTGAGTTCTTATTTTTCATTTGCCTCAGAGGAATGGGTGGGAATGGAAAGAAAAGTAACTGATAGTAGAATTTTAGTGCTGAGTTTCCCAACTGGGGACAGTTTCACAACGTCTGCACTATTGTCTGTCACAACTAAGAGCAAATGCTTCTGGTATCTAATGGAAGAGTCCAGGATGCTGCTAAATGCCCTGTAATGCACAGGACAGCACCCTCTCAGCAGTGATCCACCGTAAAGTGCCAATTGTGCCAAGGTTGAGAAAGCCTACTCTAGAACACTTAGAAAAAGTTGGGATCTGGCCTAGGAAATAAAAAATATATTGACCAAGGCTCATGCTGCTTTCCCATTGGAAAAATGGGAGTGTTTTACAGCTGTAAAATTTATGGAGGCTGAGCCATGTGAGATGCCAAACAATGCAAGCTGTGCCTGCAAGATGCCAAAACAGGGACAACATGAGAAAATGTTCTTTAAGGGAATTTTAAAAATATAGCATACCTGAGATCTTACTTTTATTGAAGGAATGTTGGGATGAACAGATCAGGAGATCATCGCCATTGAAAAGATTGTTACTCACAGTTCCCATGAGGAGAGAAAATGCCACACCATATAAGACCATGCAGGAAAGAACTAAGGTTGGTCAGAAGGCAGGAGGAGTGAGAGGAATGCATACGTCAAAGCCTTATGCATTCACTGGGTTTTGTGGGAAGAACTGAGTGAGGCAGGGTAAGCAACTGAGGAAGTTTAGGATTACATTGAATAGTAATATCAGCAGGCTCTGGGCGACTGGGGTAATCTCTGATTGTCTGAGACATGGCCTGATGGTGATTCAGGGCATAGGAATAGTGTCCTGGACTCCAGAATCCTGATATTTGGAGGCAGATGGTTGGTTTTCACATCAGAGTCATTCTCCCAGGCAAGTTGTTTACTATGTATAAGAATTGGCTAACCCTCAAGAGGAGCAGTTCTTCCTGTCCTGTGAGCCATCAAGAAAACAAAGTATTGTAAAACAGAGAAAATAGATGCAGTGTGTTATATCTTAACTAAAAGCTCATCTTGTTTGGATTTAACAGTGTTAACTTTTCATGTTCAGCTTCAGAGACAGGCTGTGGGAGCAAGACTTGCTATACTCTGAGTATATTTGATTCACCTGCAAGGGTGTCCAGTGTGAGCAGCCTGGAAATGGTGGAGTTTAAAACCATAGATTAGAAGAGCCCAATGGCAGCCCACTCCAGTACTCTTGCCTGGAAAATCCTGTGGACGGAGGAGCCTGGTAGGCTGCAGTCCATAGGGTCGCTAGGAGTCGGACACGACTGAGCGACTTCACTTTCACTTTTCACTTTCCTGCATTGGAGAAGGAAATGGCAACCCCCTCCGGTGTTCTTGCCTGGAGATTCCCAGGGATGGGGGAGCCTGGTGGGCTACCGTCTATGGGGTCGCATGGAGTCGGACATGACTGAAGCGACTTAGTAGTAGTAGTAGTAAGGCTTAGCAGGATAAGCCAGCACGAACACTGAGGAAAGGCTTTCCTTGTGATATACAGTGTGACCCAAGGTAAGCTGTGTCTTCTAAGTTCCTTTGCACATTTAACCATGAGATGTAGGCAGTGGGTCTCAACTCAGATCACACATCAGAGTAGCCTGGAAGGTTTCAGAAGCACAGGTGCTCAGGGCCCATTCCCAGGGATTAGATTCAGGAAAATAGAAAATACAGATTTCCCATAGATTATATGGGTTTCCCAGGTGACCCTAGTAGTAAAGAAGCTGCCTGCCAATGCAAGAGACAGGAGATGCAGGTTCGATCCCTGGGTCAGGAAGATCCCCTGGAGAAGGGCATGGCAACCTACTCCAGCATTCTTGCCTGGAAAATCTCATGAACAGAGGAGCCTGGTGGGCTACAGTCCATGGGGTTGCAAAGAGACATGACTGCAGGGACTTGGGACACACCCATGCATTGTAAATTACTTCTTGCCCCTAATTTGTAAACTTGTAAATTTGTAATAGATTGTACAGTCCTGCTAGTGATTCTGAAGGACATGCAAATAAAGGCTATAGTTTGTCACATCTCTGGCACGCCTCTGAAATTTGTGGCGCCTCCAGCCCAGTCTCGGTGACCCATTGGTGTCCATCAGCTCCAAAATTCTCCCATATTCTCAGCTCATAATAGGACACTGGGCAGTTCAATTTATTTCCTTTCAATCTCTTCATTTAAGTCACTGGCTATCAAACTCAATACTGGAGATACAAGCCAGAATTCAAGTCATTTCCTAGGATTTGGGACATTTGGAACTAAGAATCCAGGAGAACTCAAAATTTCAGGGATTTTGCCTGGTGGGCAGCTCCCTGCAGGCTCACTTATAGCAGAATAAGCAGTCTGAGTTTGACCCTTGTCTACACTTTTTAAAATTGCCTTAGGATGACATCTTTGCCATCATAGCTTGACATTGACTGAAATTGACTTTGCCTGAATAAATGTAATTTAACGAGAGAACTTTAAAGCCTCAGAGCCTTCCTAAGAGAAACATTGAAACTGATTTACTTACTCCTACCATGGCATCTACGGATTTATACTTAGCGAGAAACCATTTACTATCAAAAATTTTAAAGGGATCTTTTTGCTAAGATAATAAGACTTAGCTATAGGGAAACCATTTAAACGAGGTGACAGTTATGAAGATGAGGACAACATACTTCCAGAAACCCATGTAAAAAATGATTATAAGCTCTGAACACAGTGAATGTATCTGGGACTCCTGAGGGACAAGGTGACAAGAGAAACATGGCCATGCATGGCTCTGCTAGCTGATAAAGCACACTTTGTCGGCCACAGTCACAGGCTCTCATTGATTTCTAAGAGAAATGCATCACATGGATACCCAAGTACATAAAAATTTGTGTGTGTGCTCAGTCACTCAGTCGTGTTTGACTCTTTGCCACCACAGGGACTATACTTCCTAGCCTTCTCCATCAACTGGGGTTTTTCAGGCAAGAATAGTGGAGTGAGTTGCCATTTCCCCCTCCAGGGGATCTTTTCAACCTGGGGATCAAACTCGTGTCTCCTGCGTCTCCTACATTGGCAGGCAGAAAATAAGAATTTTGAACCATATAATTCATATAGGTGTGGCTCTAGTCCTCAGACTAAGCATTAGAGTAAATGTTTCCTTTTTATAATTTTTTTCCTGTGTGCCTATTTATTCACTGGAAATATTGCTAAGGATACTAAGTATATTTTTATAAAAACATAAGGTGTTCTAGTGCACTATGGTTCCTTTTCTAACTTTTAGAGATGGAAACTTTGGTCACTGGTTTGTCTTTCCTCTTTTCTAACATTTGCATTTTGAGTTTTAAGTTCCCCTCTGAACACTGCTTTGACTGAATACCATGCCTGTTATAGTAGTTGTTCATTGTGAAAAAATGTCAACCCTATAGCAATCTGCAAGACTGTTAGGAAGAACTCCCACAACTCCTTAGCCAGCCTTGCCAGTTACTTTCTGCTGTTCATCTATCACCTTCGCTCTGACTCAGAGTGGATGCCTCTGAGCCTTTGGTGAGCCGGCTCACTTTCCTCCCCACAGTGAAGTTCAGCAGGAGGCAGTCAGAAGGACGTGGAACCATTCCTCCTCCACTAGCTTTGTTCTCACAAGCCTTTTTAATGAGAGCCGGATGCACTTGTTCCTCTTCAGCATGGTGGTGATCATCTACATGCTCGCCATGGCCAGTAACGCTGCCATGGTTCTCCTGATCTGGGCAGATGCCCGGCTCCACACACCCATGTATTTCCTCCTCAGCCAGCTATCCTTCTTGGACATCTTCTTCACCTCAGTCACTGTTCCCAAGATGATAGCAGGCTTCCTCTTTGGATGGATAAGCATCTCATTTGGAGGCTGTGGAGCACAAATGTTTTTCTTCATGTTCCTGGGGGCTGCAGAGTGCATCCTGCTGGCCCTCATGGCCTATGACCGCTATGTGGCCATCTGTAATCCTCTGCGCTACCCACTGCTCATGAGTCGCCAGACCTGCCTGCT
Organism: Tragelaphus eurycerus; assembly: GCA_935064755.1. Classification (NCBI taxonomy): domain Eukaryota; kingdom Metazoa; phylum Chordata; class Mammalia; order Artiodactyla; family Bovidae; genus Tragelaphus; species Tragelaphus eurycerus. The sequence continues at coordinate 13,386,625 of CAKXYN010000073.1, read as the reverse complement.
CCTGGTGGCTGCCTCCTGGCTGGGAGGGTCAGTCAACGCCTCCATCCAGACTGCGCTGACCCTGCAGTTCCCCTACTGTGGCTCACGGAAGATTGCGCACTTCTTCTGCGAGGTACCTTCACTGTTGAGGTTGGCCTGTGCTGACACAGCTGCCTATGAGCAGGTGCTCTTTGTGACGGGTGTGGTGGTCCTCCTGGTGCCCATTGCCTTCATCACCACCTCCTATGCCTTAATCCTTGCAGCTGTGCTCCGGATGCACTCTGTGGAGGGGCGTAAGAAGGCCCTAGCCACCTGCTCCTCCCACTTGGCAGTCGTCAACCTCTTCTATGGGCCCCTTGTCTACACTTACATGTTACCTGCATCCTACCACTCTCCTGGCCAGGATGACGTCGTATCCGTCTTCTATACAGTCCTCACACCCATGTTGAATCCTGTCATCTACAGCCTCAGGAACAAGGAAGTAACAGGAGCAATGAAGAAGGTCATAGGGAAGTGTGGGGTAGGTAGGAGTGTTTAAGACCCAGGAGAGAAGGAGTCTCACCTCTAAGATGTGCCTGTAGCTCCAGGTGCCCATTCTAGGATTGCCTTCCAGAATGAGCAGTCTCAAATCCACATACAGAAAAGTGAAAGGGGCACTCCTCATTCCCTTCCAGCTCCAAAACTTCAGAGAGATGTCCAGATGGTTTGTGTCCACTCTCCACTCACCTTCCCCACCTCATCAAACTCCAGGCCAGCTTCTCCACCCACCCCTTGTCTGAAGCAGCAATAACTCATCATCTCCATGTCACTGAGTGTCCAAGGGCTTCCCTTCTCTTCAAAGGGCCTTCATTGTTGGCTATTTCCCAAACATCTCCTTTATTCTTCTCCTCCAGCCACAATAATTCTCTTGCTGTTGCCCAAAATTCCTAAGCACAATCCCACCTAGGGGTCCTTCAATGCAGAGATCGCAATGCCTGGGCACTTCCTCCTACATTTTTGCATAGTTTCTGCCTTCACTTCATTTATGAACTGCTCAAATGTGACCTTTTAGGGATTCCTACACTGGCCACCCTGTCCAAAATGTCATCCCCACTCCATCATCTTTTTCTAACTTCATTTGTGTATTCTATGTTTGTTTGTTTGTTTTTTTCCTGTAGAATGTGCAGGAGTACAGAGGCTTTGATTCTTAATTCTGATTCCTAGAAGAATGACAGTCACAGGGTCCATCAATAAATACCTGTTAAATCAACAGATAAAGCTAAAGAACATTTTCTTACCTTATCCAATGTTGGCACTGTTGTTAGTTCCTCCTTAAAAATCTCTCTTCTGGTCCACTGCTTCCTATTAAGTGATGAGTGCCTCAGAACCTGGTGCCTACCCCTTCTCAAATCCACTCTCTCTTATCACTCTAATTCATGGCCAGGACTTCAGTTACCACCTGACACCAAACTTGGTCATATATTTATAAGCTAGCCAGATATCTCCTACAAGACTTTTAACACCCAACTCCACATGACACCCCACTGGATGTTTCAAAGGTACCTCAAATTCATCATGCCAAAACACAAAGTCATGATCTCACTTTCATGTCAGGTAATTGAGTGAATGTCTCACCAGGTCAGTAGGTGTGCATCACCACTCATATTCAATCTCTCACAAAGTCCTCAAAACAGTGCATTTGACTGTCAATGCTTACCTTCCCACAAGGTGTATTCCCTTAGGGTTGCAGCTACCACTTCTGTAGTCTAAAGTTACAGTGGATGAGTCAGGAACTTCCAACAGGTCCCCTTGCCCCCATTCTTACCACACCTCATGTACAAAACCACAGGTTTTTTTCCTCGAGATGTAGCCAACGAGATTTCTGAACACAAATCTAACCCCATGCCACCAACTTCACCTTAAATAATCTCCCCTTAAATTGTTTTAGCAATTGCCATTGTTCCTTCGCATGTCATCATCTGACACATGATATATTTTTGCTGCAGCTGCTGCTAAGTCACTTCAGTCGTGTTTGACTCTGTGCGACCCCACAGACGACAGCCCACCAGGCTCCCCTGTCCCTGGGATTCTCCAGGCAAGAACAGTGGAGTGGGTTGCCATTTCCTTCTCCAATGCATGAAAGTGAAAAGTGAAAGTGAAGTCACAGTCGCTCAGTCATGTCCAACTCTTAGCGACCCCATGGACTGCAGCCTACCAGGCTCCTCCATCTATGGGATTCTCCAGGCCAAGAGTACTGGAGTGGGGTGCCATTGCCTTCTCCGGATATATTTTTACATGCATATATTGTTTACCATCTGTCTTCTACTATAAGGTAAGCTCCATGAGGACAAACGTTGTTTTTGCACTTGACACATGCTGCTGCTGCTGCTGCTAAGTTGTGTCAGTCATGTCTGACTCTGTGTGACCCCATAGACGACAGCCCACTAGGCTTCCCCGTCCCTGGGATTCTCCAGGCAAGAACACTGGAGCGGGTTGCCATTTCCTTCTCCAGTGCATGAAAGTGAAAAGTGAAAGTGAAGTCGATCAGTCGTGTCCGACTCTTAGTGACCCCATGAACTGCGGCCTACCAGGCTCCTGCATCCATGGAATTTTCTAGGTGAGAGTACTGGAGTGGGTTGCCATTGCTTTCTCTGACTTGACACATAGTTGGCATTTATTAAATATTGAATAATCACTACGTGAATGAATTAATGCACTCAGGTAAAACAAATAATCTTTCCCATTGCTTACAAAGCCCTGGACAGTCTGGTGGTGTTGGCTTCATCTCATGTTTCTTTCTCCTTAATCCTGCTCCTCTGCTCCTTCTTCCTTCCAGGTCATTTCCAGAGCTATTCCTCTGCCTGGGATGCTGCTTTCTCCTCTGTGCTTAGAATCCTTCCTTCCTTAGCCCAAGTATCATCTCTTGAAGTAATTCTTCTCCATAATCCCAAACTAAGTCAAGTTCTTTTAGATATGTCCCATATCCTTCCTAGCCTTTAGTTCTTCAATTAAGTCTGTCTCCTCACAGTACATGAGAGCAGGGAGTCTCCATGACTTCACCACAGTGCCCAACTTTGCACCTGGCAAATTATAATGCCTCAATAAGTATCAAAAAGAAAGGAAGAAGAATACAGGCAGAAAGGAGGGAAAGCAGAAGGAAAGCAGGAAGGTAGGAAGGGATAGAGACTGATTTGCAGTCTTGTACCTCCAAATTAGACTATACTTTGCCACCATAAATCTTTGCTTATATAATGCAACTGCCATAAGAGATGCCACCAATCACTCTATGTATTTTAAGACATCTCTAAAAGTCTTCAGAGGCTAGAAATACATCCTGAAAGCCCAATCTACATCCTTTATACCGAAGCTGGATAATAAAAATTGAGAACAGTCCAGCTTTTTCTTCCACTTCTGGTCATACCCAGTGAGGATCACATTGTGCTTCCAGCAGCTTCAGGGGCATCTTTAGTAGAAGTCAGCAGTATAGCAGAAGACATCAAGACCAAAATCAACTACCAGACTGTTCCTTTGGACAGCTGCTTCCCCACCAGGATCAGACCAGAACTACCTGATTTCCAATGCTATGAGAAGGCAATGACTGCTAAAGCAGGAGAGAGAAGTGCCATGTGCTAATGGTACCTGCCTGTGTAAAAGTTCTTCTGCCCCATATCCTGGGTATCAGCCTGGAATGACTGGGAGACAGAAAGCATGTTTCCTGGGAAGATGTGACCTGGTTCCATCCCACTTCCTCTGTCCTCCATCCTTCCCCCAGTGTGGTGAAGGGGAACCTAAGTACATGGTGATCCCCACCCTGGAATCCTGAATCATGGCTTAACTAATTATAAATTACTCATTAGAAAAGTTGGAGTAGGGGGGAGGGAGATGAGAATATCATTGAGAAGTACGTTTCAACCCAAACATTTTAACCACATTTGCTTCTCAAGAAGAAATTAACTAAGGGGAGAGTGAGTTCTATTCCAAGGATTATGTGCAAGCAAACATCTCATAATCTCATCCCACCGCAGAATTCCAGAACAGGATCCCCTTCTTCACCACATTTCCCAACCCTGTACGTTATAAGCATGATCTTTAACTCCTTAGTACTTGCCCAAGCGAAGGAGAAAGCCATAATTTGCAGCTATTGATATGGCTGACCCCTCACTCATCAAATAGATAGGCGAGTTCTGAAAAATGACTAGTGGAAGATAAACTGTCTACTCATGCCTTCTTGTGCTACAGAGAGCAAGCTATATTAAGATATAAAGTTTGACCTTCTTCTTTGTAAATATACCCCAATTTAAACTGAGCAGACACTGCCTAGAATACATTTCCCAGTTATCCATGCAGCTAGGTATGGCTATGTACCTAAGCTCTGAATGGTGGCCCCTAAGCACAAATGTAGCCATTCAGCAGGATCCTCAGATGTTAGGGCCATGTCACATTCCTCTCCACCCCACCATATGTTCCTTCTGGCTAACATGAAGTCATAACAAATGGAGCTTCAGTGGACATCTTGGAATATAAGGCAGAAGCCAGGAAATGAGAATACCAGAACAGCAATAAGGAAGGAAATTGAGTTTCTGAAATCATGGTGTTGATCAATCACTGTGTTTTCTGGCACTTGCAGTGAATCTAATTCTAATTAACAACTCACACCACAAAAGTGACAGGAAGAGTTGACCCTTTTCATGGTGTGGCAGGAATGGCTGTGTAGCCCCATACTGCTGGAATGCCAGGGTAAAAACTTTCTGAAAACTAGGTTAAACACACCAAAATGTACACACCAGAATACAACATGAGGACTATAAGTAGCTTTGAGAATTTGATCTCTGCATGGAAAAAAATGGCAAACTCCAATTAGAACTGGCATTTAAGAAAGTATACATCATAGAATTTCCAATTTATGGTATAAGCTACCAGCTTTTTCCTTTTAATAGAATATGGAAACATGAAAATTGGAAAATTTTAAGACTGGCTCAGCAACAACTATTTGGCAAATGACATGGGAAAGCCTAGCTCTATTAGACATGAGAGATGCCAAGCATCCTTCATCATAAGTCCTATACTTATGAAGCAGAGGAAAAAGTCAGGAACAAAACAAGGGTACCCACTTTCACCATTACTATTCAACATAGTTTTGGAAGTTTTGGCCACAGCAATCAGAGCAGAAAAAGAAATAAAAGGAATCCAAATTGGAAAAGAAGAAGTGATTACATGATCCTCTACATAGAAAACCCTAAAGACTTCACCAGAAAACTACTAGAACTAATCAATGAATATAGTATAGTTGCAGGATATAAAATAAACACAGAGAAATCCCTTGCATTCCTATATACTAATAATGAGAAAATAGAAAGAGAAATTAAGGAAACAATTCCATTCACCATTGCAACAAAAAGAATAAAATACTTAGGAATATATCTACCTAAAGAAAATAAAGACCTATATATAGAAAACTATGAAACACTGGTGAAAGAAATCAAAGAGGACACTAATAGATGGAGAAATATACCATGTTCATGGATTGGAAGAATCAATATAGTGAAAATGAGTATACTACCCAAAGTAATTTATAGATTCAATGCAATCCCTATCAAGCTACCAACGGTATTCTTCACAGAGCTAGAACAAATAATTTCTCAATTTGTATGGAAATACAAAAAACCTCGAATAACCAAAGCTATCTTGAGAAAGAAGAATGGAACTGGAGGAACCAACCTGCCTGACTTCAGGCTCTACTACAAAGACACAGTCATCAAGACAGTATGGTACTGGCACAAAGACAGAAATATAGATCAATGGAACAAAATAGAAAGCCCAGAGATAAATCCACTCACATATGGACACCTTATCTTTTACAAAGGAGGAAAAAAATATACAATCGATTAAAGACAATCTCTTTAACAAGTGGTGCTGGGAAAACTGGTCAACCACTTGTAAAAGAATGAAACTAGAACACTTTCTAACACCATACACAAAAATAAACTCAAAATGCATTAAAGATCTAAATGTAAGACCAGAAACTATAAAGCTCCTAGAGGAGAACATAGGCAAAACACTCTCCAATATACATCACAACAGGATCCTCTATGACCCACCTCCCAGAATATTAGAAATAAAAGCAAAAATAAACAAGTGGGGCCTAATTAAACTTAAAAGCTTCTGCACAACAAAGGAAATTATAAGCAAGGTGAAAAGACAGCCTTCAGAATGGGAGAAAATAATAGCAAATGAAGCAACTGACAAACAACTAATCTCAAAAATATACAAGCAACTCCTGCAGCTCAATTCCAGAAAAATAAATGACCCAATCAAAAAATGGGCCAAAGAACTAAATAGACATTTCTCCAAAGAAGACATACAGATGGCTAACAAACACATGAAAAGATGTTCAACGTCACTCATTATCAGAGAAATGCAAATCAAAACCACTATGAGGTACCATTTCACACCAGTCAGAATGGCTGTGATCCAAAAGTCTACAAGCAATAAATGCTGGAGAGGGTGTGGAGAAAAGGGAACCCTCTTAACACTGTTGATGGGAACGCAAACAGTACAGCCACTATGGAGAACAGTGTGGCGATTCCTTAAAAAACTGGAAATAGAACTGCCTTATGATCCAGCAATCCCACCGCTGGGCATACACACACCAAGGAAACCAGAATTGAAATAGACACGTGTAACCCAATGTTCATCGCAGCACTGTTTATAATAGCCAGGACATGGAAGCAACCTAAATTTCCATCAGCAGATGAATGGATAAGAAAGCTATGGTACATATACACAATGGAGTATTGCTATGCTATGCTAAGTCACTTCAGTCGTGTCCGACTCTGTGTGACCCCATAGACGGCAGCCCACCAGGCTTCCCCGTCCCTGGGATTCTCCAGGCAAGAACACTGGAGTGGGTTGCCATTTCCTTCTCCAATGCATGAAAGTGAAAAGAGAAAGTGAAGTTGCTCAGTTATGTTTGACTCTTAGCGATCCCATGGATGCAGCCCACCAGGCTCCTCCATCCATGGGATTCTCCAGGCAAGAGTACTGAAGTGGGGTCCCATTGCCTTCTACTCAACCATTAAAAAGAATACATTTGAATCAGTTCTAATGAGGTGGATGAAACTGGAGCCTATTATACAGAGTGAAGTAAGCCAGAAAGAAAAACACCAATACAGTATACTAACGCATATATATGGAATTTAGAAAGATGGTAACAATAATCCTGTATACGAGACAGCAAAAGAGACACTGATGTATAGAACAGTCTTTTGGACTCTGGGAGAGGGAGAGGGTGGGATGATTTGGGAGAATGACATTGAAACATGTATAATATCATATATGAAACGAGTTGCCAGTTGAGGTTCGATGCACAATACTGGCTGCTTGGGGCTGGTGCACTGGGACAACCCAGAGGGATGGTATGGGGAGGGAGGAGGGAGGAGGGTTCAGGATGGGGAACACATGTATACCTGTGGTGGATTCATTTTGATATATGGCAAAACCAATACAATATCGTAAAGTTAAAAAATAAAATAAAATTTTAAAAAATAGTAATAATAAAATTAACTAATCATTAAAAAAAGAAATACTAAGAAGCATAATCTATATAGGAATCTTGTTATGTGTGTTATGTGTGTGCATGTGTGCTCAGTCGTGTCCAACTCTTTGCAACCCTATCCACTGTAGCCCACCAGGCTCTTCTTTCCATGGGATTTCCCAGGCAAGAATAGTGGAGTCAGTTGCCATTTCCTTCTCCAGGGGATCTTCCCAACCAAGGGATCAGACCTGTGTCTCCTGCATCTCTTGCTTTGGCGGGTGGATTCTTTACCACTAAGTCACCTGGGAAGCCCATAGATAGAGATCTAGATAGATAAAGCTTTTAAATATAGATCTCAGATAGATGATAGGTCATATACTTATACACACATATGACAGATAACAGATAGATTATAAATAGATCACTCACTAGATAGGTGATAGATAGATACATAGATAATCACATTTTCTTCATTCACTCCTGCATGGATGGACACTTACATTGTTTCCATATCTTGGCTATAGTGAATAATGCATCAATGAACATGGGAGTACATATACCTCTTCCAGATACTAATTTCGTTTCCTTTGGGAATATCCAGAATTGTGATTGCTGGATCATATAGTAGTTCTATTTTCAGTTTTTTGAGGATAATGTTTGTTTATGCAAGTGTAAGTAGTCTTTCCATCTTCTTCATAGCCTTGATATTCCTCTGGAGAGGTGATTTATAGTACTTTTCCTCTCAGCTTCTTCCTGGGAGTAAGAAAGAATTGATGGTAGCCTCATTTCTCAGAAGTTGTTGCTTTTAGTAAGATAAATGAAGCTCTGAGAAGGTTTCTTTCTTTGAATTTGTTAATGTCAAATATCTTCAGCTTAAAATAATCTTCATATCAACTCAGTTTCTGAGCAGGTCCGCACACTTCACTGCAAAATGTTCAGTCATAAAGATTGTCCACTTTCCTACCAGCTGGCATTTTCTCATCCTTAGCAGTCAGTGTAAAGGTCTTGCCCTCAACAGGTAATTCTCACTGCTTTTTCCCCCAATAGTAGCAGCCCTGAGATTTGAGCTGAAAACTGATATCCCATCAAAGGTCTGATAACTCCACTTGAGGCATTTCCTCCAAGGATCCTTTCCAGCCTTTCTTTCTCCCTTCTTTATCTGGAGAGAGACCTGGGAGACTATACTCAATAGGCAGATGGAGGGGCAGGATTTCTATACTTTCGGATACTCCACCCCTAATCTACCCAAGCCTAGGACATCACCCACACCTCCCTGCAGGGCCTTTTTCAGCTATTTTCTCACAAAGACTCTTAATCCCTTGGTCACTTTGGCAGTGTGTCTACAGACTACCTGCTTGCCCTCGGGCGCAGGAAAGCACCCACCTGGGACAGGGAAGTAGTGATGTAGCCAGCTGTGTCTCTCCCTTTCTTGCTCTCAGCTGCGACATAGACAAGGCAATCTCAGAATATCTTTGTTCTATCTGTGACCTTCACCACTTCTTTTCACTTCTAAGTTAACTTCCTCATCAATTATTTTATTTTTTTAATTTTGGACTATTTATTCAAAAGATCATGGCACCTGGTCCCATCAGTTCAGTTCACTTCAATCGTTCAGTCGTGTCCGACTCTGCGACCCCATGAATCGCAGCACGCCAGGCCTCCCTGTCCATCACTAACTCCCAAAGTTCACCCAGACTCACGTCCATCGAGTCAGTGATGCCATCCAGCTGTCTCATCCTCTGTCCTCCCCTTCTCCTTCTGCCCCCAATCCCTCCCAGCATCAGAGTCTTCTCCAGTGAGTCAACTCTTGGCATCAGGTGGCCAAAGTACTGGAGTTTCAGCTTCAGCAGCATTCCTTCCAAAGAAATCCCAGGGCTGATCTCTTTTAGGGTGCACTGGTTGGATCGCCTTGCAGTCCAAGAGACTCTCAAGAGTCTTCTCCAACACCTCAGTTCAAAAGCATCAATTCTTCGGCGCTCAGCTTTCTTCACAGTCAAACTCTCCCATCCACACGTGACCACTGGAAAAACCATAGCCTTGACTAGACAGACCTTTGTTGGCAAAGTAATGTCTCTGTTTTTGAATATGCTATCTAGGTTGCTCATAACTTTCCTTCCAAGGAGTAAACGTCTTTTAATTTCATGGCTGCAGTCACCATCTGCAGTGATTTTGGAGCCCAGAAAAAGAAAGTCTGACATTGTTCCCACTGTTTCCCCATCTATTTGCCATGAAGTGATGGGACCAGATGCCATGATCTTCATCTTCTGAATGTTGAGCTTTAAGCCAACTTTTTCACTCTCCACTTTCACTTTCATCAAGAGGCTTTTTAGTTCCTCCTCACTTTCTGCCATAAGGGTGGTGTCATCTGCATATCTGAGGTTATTGATACTTCTCCTGACAATCTTGATGCCAGCTTGTGCTTCTTCCAGCCCAGCATTTCTCATGATGTACTCTGCATATAAGTTAAATAAGCAGGGTGACAATATACAGCCTTGATGTTTTCCTTTTCCTATTTGGAACCAGTCTGTTGTTCCATGTCCAGTTCTAACTGTTGCTTCCTGACCTGCACATACATTTCTCAAGAAGCAGGTCAGGTGGTGTAGTATTCCCATCTCTTTCAGAATTTTCCACAGTTTATTGTGGTCCACACAGTCAAAGGCTGACCTGGTCCCATCACATCATGGCAAATAGATGGGGAAACAGTGGAAACAATAGCAGACTTTATGGGGGGGGGGGCCAAAATCACTGCAGATGGTGACTGCAGCCATGAAATTAAAAGACACTTGCTCCTTGGAAGAAAAGTTATGACCAACCTAGACAGCATGTTAAAAAGCAGAAACATTTTGCCAACAAAGGTCTGTCTAGTCAAAACTATGGTTTTTCCAGTAGTCATGTAAGGATGTGAGAGTTGGACTATAAAGAAAGCTGAGTGCCAAAGAATTGATGCTTTCGAACTCTGGTGTTGGAGAAGACTCTTGAGAGTCCCTTAGACAGCAAGGGGAGCCAACCAGTCCATCCTAAAGGAAATCAGTCCTGACTATTCATTGGCAGAACTGATGCTGAAGCTGAAACTCCAACACTTTGGCCACCTGATGCTAAGAGCTGACTCATTTGAAAAGACCTTGATGCTAGGAAAGATTGAGGACAGGAGGAGAAGGGGACGACAGAGGATGAAATGGTTGGATGGCATCACTGAGTCAATGGACATGAGTTTGGGTAAACTCCGGGAGTTGGTGATGGACTGGGAGGCCTGGTGTGCTGCAGTTCATGGGGTCGCAAAGAGTCAGATACAACTGAGTGACTGAACTGAACTGATACTCTGGATACTAACACAACATTGTAAGGCAACTACACTCCAATAACTTTTTTAAAGTACAGTATAAATATAACTATCAAATCCACTGAGAACTCCCCCAAAATTATGTGACTTCTTTTATTGAGCTAGCTACTTGCTTTATTGTGATGGTCTGGAACCAAGACTGCACTATCTCTAAGGTATGCCTACATGTTACTAATGCTAATTTCACCTGTTTATTTTTACTTTTCTTAGTAGAAAATTTAAAAATACAAATGTAGCCCATTGTATTTTTATTGAACTGCATTGGTCTAGATTATTAACAGTCCAGTGAAATATTTACCTTAGACATTTTGTATTGTCTCCTTTGTAAGGTGCTATTCTGTCTCTTTACTTATCACTTTATGTAGTCTCATTATTAAAAAAATTTTTTCTGGCTTAATTCACTCTGTATAATAGGCTCTGGTTTCATCCACCTCATTAGAACTGATTCAAATGTATTCTTTTTAATGGCTGAGTAATACTCCATTGTGTATATGTACCACAGCTTTCTTATCCATTCATCTACTAACACCGATACAGTATACTAACACATATATATGGAATTTAGAAAGATGGTAACAATAACCCTGTATACGAGACAGCAAAAGAGACACTGATGTATAGAACAGTCTTTTGGACTCTGTGGGAGAGGGAGAGGGTGGGATGATTTGGGAGAATGGTATTGAAACATGTATAATATCATATATGAAAAGGGTTGCCAGTCCAGGTTCGATGCATGATACTGGATGCTTGGGGCTGGTGCACTGGGACGACCCAGAGGGATGGTACGGGGAGGGAGGAAGGAGGAGGGATCAGGATGAGGAACACGTGTATACCTGTGGCGGATTTATGTTGATATATGGCAAAACCAGTGGAATATTCTAAAGTTAAAAATAAAAAATAAAATAAAAAAATTTTTAAACAAAGTTAAAAGCTTTTTTCCTTACCAGAAAAAAGAAACAAGAAAGTGTCCAAGTGCTCAAACAGTTATTGATGTTGCTAAATATTAGTCTGTATTAAACCTTAAACCTTTTCACAGAATTTCCTCTCTTTCAAGGCACATGGTAGGATTACTCTGCTCTAGCCCCCTGAAGTTGTTGCTAAGTCACGTAAGTTGTGTCTGACTCTGTGCAACCCCATAGACGGCAGCCCACCAGGCTCCCATTCCTGGGATACTCTAGGCAGGAATACTGGAATGGATTGCCATTTCCTTCTCCATATACCCATTAGAATGTGATCTGGGAGGACATTTAAGAACCAATCCAATGATTGATTTGTGTATATCCTTACATCCCTTGAATAAATCCCACTTGAATATGATGTTTTATCCTTTTAACATGTTGTTGGATTCCGTTTGCTGCTATTTTGTTGAGGATTTTTGCATCTATGTTTATCAGTGATATTGACCAATACTTTTCTTTTATGTGGTATCTCTGTCTGAGCTTGGTATGAGGATAATGATGATCTCAAAGAATGAGTTTGGGAGATTCCTCCCTCTGCAATTTTTTGAACAGTGTCAGAAGGATGTGTATTAACTCTTATCTAGATGTTTGATATAACCCTCCTATGGAGCCATCTGGTACTGGACTTTTGTTTGTTGGGTGTTTTTAATCACATTTCAATTTTGGAACTTGTGATTGGTCTGTACATATTTTCTATTTCTTCCTGGTTCAGTCTTGGGAGATTGTACCTTTCTAAAAATGTGTACTTCTTCCAGGTTGTCCATTTTATGGGTATATAGTTACTTGTAGTAGTCTCTTTGATCTTTTGTATTTGTGTGGTATAATATTTGCCACATTGTCTTTCCCCTGCTGTAGTGACTGAGGAAGCTCAATTTGAGACAGAGCTTCCTGCCACTTCATGGCAACATGGAGTATAATTTAGAAATAAAATTATATGTCCATGTTGTTAGGCTACTGAAAATCATGGAGTTTGTTGCTACAGCAAAACCTGACCCATTTTGACTGATGCATATTCTATCACTGGTAATTTAGACAAGAAGCCACACTGATCAGGTATATACACAGTGTGTGTTGCTATATCTTACAATTGTTGGACTCCAGTCTCTTACTGGACTCTGAGTTCCTTGAGGATAGAAATAGTATGCACTTAATTTCTTCACACCACAATCAGATCTGACACATAGTTAGAAATTAGCACATATTTGAAGACTGAATGGAACAAATGAATTAATCGATGAGTCTCATAACAGGTAGCTAAGTCTTTTGGGCAGGGAGATTTCTCAGAGGAAGATAGAATAGAAGGAGTAAAAAGATTGCCAAATTAAGTTTGGAGCTCAAATAAGTATAATAAGCATAAGTTTATTGTAGCATACAGCTACAGATATGAGAGTTCATTTTCGGTTTTCATTTTGTTCTTCTGTTTGCTTGCTTGAGTTTTTTGTTTTATTTTTTTGCTAGCCCTGCCCTAGTGCCTGTATGATTCCAGAGGCAGATGTTGGCAGGTCACCTGACAAGAGAACTAAAGCAGTGAAGGTATGAGCCACTCAAGAGACAGGAACTAGACTCTAAACTTGATCAGCAATGACTGGGAAAGATAAGAACTCCCCAGTGGAACGTGATAGAAAGGTGTGTTTATAGCAGTTGAAGCATTAATGGAGCTTGAAAAATCTTCCCACCATTGATCAGGCTGGGAAATAAGACATAGATAAATACCAGGTGCAAAGTTAACAGGAAACATTTCTCCTGGGGTAGGAATAAACCTTTTATCTCTTCAGTCATAAAGTTCAATTACTATTGCTTTCTTAATGAGAAACTTGCCTTAAAAAATCTAAGTCACTTTGTAGACAAATATCCTTAATCTCCAACCTAGGAGCAAAGGTGCAGATATGAGATTTTAGGCATTCACTTGTATCAACTTTGTCATTTCGGCGGTCCACCTTACAGTCCAAACCTGACAAGGATCTATTTACATATAGTTGTGCTTCACTTTGAACTTCATATAAATTTCTCCCAAGTGTCACTCTTCGCCAAAATTCTGTAATAATTCTTTGTTTGGTGATATGTCCCAGAGTTCCTATTCAAATCAAGAAACGTAACTATGTGGGGCTACAGGGTTATCCTTAGTTATCTAGTTGCTGAGTCTAGCAAAGTTTCTCAGCCTCAGCACCATTAACACTTTAGGTCAGATAATTCTTTGTTGTGGCAGCGAGGGAGACAAACCTGTGCATTGTTCAGCATGCTCAGCAGCACCTCTGACCTCTAGTCACTAGACACCAATAGTACTCCCAGTTGTGACAGCCAGAAATGTCTTGGTATACTGCCAAATGTCTCTGGGGAATACATTCACCACCAGCTGAGAGTCACTGAGTTAGGACATACATTATCAATGGTGGCCATACTGCCAGTAAGATCTTCAAATTTTTAAGTTTTGTAATTGGAGCATTTTTGAGGAAGGGGGAAGAAATCTTATATATCACAATAGTGTGTGGCCCTCCAAAAGATCATAGTACATGTACAAATAAACAATATAACAGTGGTATTAAAATTTCACAACAGAGGAGCCAATAGGAAGAAAAGGGGTCTAAAAGGCCCTTGTAGAAGGGCAATGATGGAAAGAAGTTGAGAAACTACAGGCCTGGGTAAGCTGCAGTGGAAGCAGAAGTAAGAGTGTTGGAAGGAACTGAAGTTAGAGCATAAGTAATGGCAGACTCCACTCAGGGACATCTCTCTGGGAGTTAAGAATCCTATTCTGTGGTTGTGTGGGAGTGCAGGGCAGGCAAAATGCAGAGGAGAGCAATCTGATAGCTCTGGGGTTTGGGCTATTTGAGTTTAAAGTACTTTAAGTTAACATTCCAATTTCCCACCTAACTAACCACGTTCCAAGTGTACAATCACCTCCAGAGCAAAGGGGGGCCACTTCTACTGGTTACCTAGGACTTCTGTAACAAACTACCAAAATTAATGGCTCAAAACAACAGAAATGTATTCCCTCATCGTTCTGAAATCAGGTGTTGGCAGAGCTACCCTTTCTCCAGATACTCGTGGGGAGTGTCTATTCCTTGCCTCTTCCTGCTTCTAGTGGCTGTCAGAATTCCTTGTGATCACATCAGTCCAACCTCTGCTTCCATAGTCTCATAGTCCTGGTCTCCTGAGTCTTCTCCTCTGTGAGTCTATCTCAAAACTCGTCCTGCTTCTCTCTTCTAAGAATACATATTAAGGGCCACCAAGATAATCTAGGGAAAAGGTCTCAAGATCCCCAACTTAATCAAATCTTTTGCCATCTAAGGCAATATTCACAGGTTAAAGATTAAGATATGGATATAACTTTAGGGCCACCATCCAACCCATCACAGTACTATACTAACACAGATATAGATCATTTTTGTTGTGACTAAAAGTTCTTTTGCACGGGGCTATAGCAAGGAAACGGGGAAGGCAATGGCACCCCACCCCAGTACTCTTGCCTGGAAAATCCCATGGACGGAGGAGCCTGGTAAGCTCCAGCCCATGGGGTCGCTAAGAGTCGGAGATGACTGAGCGACTTCACTTTCACGCATTGGAGAAGGAAATGGCAACCCACTCCAGTATTCTTGCCTGGAGAATCCCAGGGACGGAGGAGACTGGTGGGCTGCCGTCTATGGGATCGCACAGAGTTGGACACGACTGAAGCAACTTAGCAGCAGCAGCAGCATAGCAAGGAAAATTATAAACCAAGATTCAAAACATTTAATGAGGGCTTCCCTGGTGGTTTGATGGCAAAGAATCCACCTGCCAATGCAGGAGACACAGGTTCAATCCTGATCCAAGAAAATCCCATATGCTATGGAGCAACTAAGCCCATGCACCACAACTATTGAATCAGCACTAGACTCTGTGCTCTGCGACGAGAAGCCCCTGCTCACCACAAGTAGAGAAAAGCACCCCCAGCAACAGAACCCTCAAAAATAAATAAATAAATAAATAAAATTTCCAAAAATTCCTAAGAGTGGTCAGAACTGACCTAGTAGCTAGTGAACTTATCACAAAGAATGAAGTCAATGTAAATGTCAAGGGAGTAGTTTTTTTTTTAATTATGGTTTTGAAAAGCCATAAAATTTCCCATTGTAATTATTAAGTGCATAATACAATAGTGTTAACTACAGTCACATCATTGTGCAACTGCTGCTACTGCTAAGTCACTTCAGTCGTGTCCAACTCTGTGTGACCCCATAGACGGCAGCCCAGCAGGCTTTCCCATCCCTGGGATTCTCCAGGTAAGAACACTGGGGTGGGTTGCCATTTCCTTTTCCAATGCATGAAAGTGAAAAGTGAAGTTGCTCAGTCGTGTCCGACTCTTAGGAACCCAATGGACCGCACGCAGCCCACCAGGCTCCTCCGTCCATGGGATTTTCCAGGCAAGAGTACTGGAGTGGGGTGCCATTGCCTTCTCCGCATTGTGCAACAGATCACTATAAATTCTTCATATCGCAAAACTGGACCTCTACATCCACTGAACAACTACCCCTTTCCTCCTCTCCCCGCCCCCCAGCCCTGCTGCTGCTGCTAAGTCGCTTCAGTCGTGTCCGACTCTGTGCGACCCCATAGACGGCAGCCCACCAGGCTCCACTGTCCCTGGGATTCTCCAGGCAAGAATACTGCAGTGGGTTGCTATTTCCTTCTCCAATACGTGAAAGTGAAAAGTGAAAGTGAGCCCTAGCCCCTAGTAACTATTGCTTTGCTTTCTGTTTTGAAGAGATGGCGCAGAGATGTTTAGAGTTGACAGGTAAGAGGATCAGCCACTTTAAGACATCTTTAATCGGGTATGTGAGTGAACATCAAACAACTAGGAAAAGCGGTAACTCAGCTTGACTCATTTCTCTCAATTCTCTGGACCCATCAGGCTTTTTCCAGTCACGTGAGCCTCTGCGGCCCTAGCATCTCGTTGGCCAGCGCTCCCGCGAAGTGTGAAATGAGCAAGAGGAGGGACCAATAGGGATGGGCCAATGGGAAGCAGAGAACCCTTGCCCCTGCGCTTGCGCAGTACTCTCTGGCCCACTCCAGGAAGAGCTGTGTTCCCGGGTGCAGGTGCTAGGTGATACGTGTGGCAACTTACCTGGCCACACAACACACCAGGGAGCTAGACACAGCCCACTTGCTCCCGGAACCCTGTAGAAAGTAGCAGACAAGCCGGAAGGAGCCCTAGACCACTTCTGAATACCAGGTGTCTCCAAAGGCCAAGCTTTCAGTGGCCCACCCAGCAAGTAGGGCCTCAGGAGGGGTTCACAAATGGCAGAAAGGCTATTCCTATGGGAGGTCGATCCTGGACAGACTGGGTGTTTCTTCCTGTGGACCTGGGCTGACTAGCTTCTGTCTTTCAGAGAGAAAGGGACAAGGCATCAGCCATGCAACAAGCAGCTCCCAGCAGCCTCCTCTTGGCCTGTAGCCTGGCCTTGGCACCTTTCCTCGCAGGTAAGTGTACAGGGTTTGTCTCTAGCCAGATTCTCTCATCACCACATCCCCACCCACATTCCTGTATCCCTAGCTGAATTATCCTCTGTATTCCTCTTTGCATTCTCTCATTAATGCGCTCATCCCTGCATTCCCACCCTTATTCTTCCATTCTTGTCTGTATTCTGCAGACCTCAGTGACACTTTCCTTGTGGGTGCTGTGCTTGCCATGGACATCTGCAGTGATTATACAGGCATCATTCCTGCCCTCATAGGTCTTACAATGTACTGACCAGTGTTGGGAAAAGAGTCCTGAGTGTCAATTCAAATCAACTCCAACTCCTCACTGCCTGAAGTCGCTCAGTCATGTCCGACTCTTTGCGACCCCATGGACTGTAGCCTACCACGCTCCTCCATCCATGGGATTTTCCAGGCAAGAGTACTGGAGTGGGTTGCCATTTCCTTCTCAGAGGATCTTCCCAACCCAGGGATCAAACCTGGGTCTCCCACATTGTAGGCAGATGCTTTACCATCTGAGCCACCAGGGAAGTCTCTCCTTACTGCCTGCTGCTGCTGCTGCTGCTAAGTCACTTCAGTCGTGTCCGACTCTGTGCGACCCCATGACGGAAGCTCACCGGCTCCCCTGTCCCTGGGATTCTCCAGGCAAGAACACTGGAGTGGGTTGCCATTTCCTTCTCCAATGCATGAAAGTGAAAAGTCAAAGTGAAGTCGCTCAGTCGTGTCCGACCGCGTGGAGCCTACCAGGCTCCTCCGTCCATGGGATTTTTCAGGCAAAAGTACTGGGGTGGGGTGCCATTGCCTTCCCCGTCCTTACTGCCTGGCCTCAGGCAAATAATTGAGCCCATCCACGGGGCTTCCCAGGCAGGGCTAATGGTAAAGAACTTGCATGCCAATGCAGGAGACATGAGAGATACGGGTTTGATCTCTGTGTTGGGAAGATCCCCTGGAGAAGGGCATGGCAACACACTCCAGTGTTCTTGCCTGGAGAATCCCATGGATAGAGGAGCATGGCAGGCTACAGGCCATAGGGTCACAAAGAGTCAGACATGACTGCAGTGACTTAGCACTCACACACATGCCTCTAGTGTGTGCTTCCTAGGTGGCCCAGTGGGTAAAGAATCTGCCAGCAATGCAGGATACATCCCTGCATTGATTTGATCCTTGTGGGAGGAGGGCATGGCAACCCACTCCAGTATTTCTTCCAGCTCTGATATCATTGCTTTGGGCACCAGAGGGCACAGGGAGGTTCGAGGGCAACTTCAAGGGGAGAGGAAGAAGTAATACTGCCACGCTTAACCTGGTGAACATTTTTCTTCAAAATTGCCCTCGTTTACTCTGCTAGTCAGAGCTTGTTTTGTGGTTATGATTTATAATGAACATTTGCTTGAATGTTCTCTACAATAAGTCTTTTTCCTGGTTTTATTAATATAGAATTAACATACATCACTGTACATCACTGTATAAATTTAAGGTGTGCAACATAATGGTTTAACTTACATTTATTGTGAAATAATTACTGAGTACGTTCAGTTTTTCCCTTGTGATGAGAACTCAGGATTTACTCTCCTAACTTTCAGTGTTAAATATAGGCATCATGTTGTATTACATCCCTAGTACTTTTTTCTTATCACTGAGAATTTGTGCCTTTTGACCACATTTTCCCAATGCCCCTTTCCATTACCTCTGGTAACCACAAGGCTGATTGCTTTCTCTATGAATTTGTTTTGGATTCCACATATAAGTGAGATCATACAGTATTTATCTTTCTCTGTCTGGCTTACTTTACGTAGCATAATGTTCTCAAGGCCCATCTATGTTTCCACAAATAGCAGAATTTCCTTGGTTTTTATGGATGATATCTACACACACACACACACACACACAATATATATATATATATATATATATATATATATATATATATATATATAGAGAGAGAGATCTCACAATTTCTTTATTCATTCATCTATTGATGGAAACTTAGGTTGCTTCCATTCTTGGCTGTTAGGAATAATATTGTTGTGAACATAGGGGTGCAGCTATCGGTTTTTTGTTTTGTTTTGTTTTGTTTTTTTAGTGTTTTCATTTCCTTTGAATGTATTCCCAGAAATAAAATTGCTGGACTAAATACAGAGGTACCGTATTTAACTTTTTGAGGATCCTCCACACTGTTTTACATTGTGGCTATGCCAGTTTATAGTCTCTTTTCTCCACATCCTCACCAGCATTTGTTAGCTCTCGTCTTCTTTATGATGAGCATTCTGTCAGGTGTAAGGTGAAATATTGTGGTTGTGATTTGCATTTCCCTAATGACTAAATTATTGTGCGTCATTTCAGTCCTGTTGGCAATTTGTTTATGCTCTTTGGAAAAAATGTCTATTCAGGAATTTTGCCTATGAATGTTTGGTTTTTCCAGGCCTTTTTTTAAGGGACAAAAGCAAACTTTAGGACCCATCTTTTCTATTATTTCCCATTGTTTTAATTTACTTATATTTATTTGTTTTTAATTAGATGGCTTTTCAAATAAATAATATATGCCCATGGTATAAAATGAAAAAGGTATAGGATGGAGACTATATCATCTTCTCCTCTGTAGACCCCCAGATCAGATCTTTGGAGTTGTGGATAACCAGTTATCCCCTTCATGTTTACCATTCCAAAGATGGTTCATGTACTTATAAACATATTCAAATGTACCTTTTTCTTCCCATGGTAGCATTTTATACCTAGCATTCTACATCTTCCCTTAAAGGTACACCTTGGAAAGCTTTTCATAACAGTGCATGTTAGAAAAACGTATTCTGTATATATCCATTTCATGGACATGCCGGAATCCATGTAACCATGAGCATTTCAGTCACTTTTAATCATTTATTATCACAGGGAATACTTCAGTAAATGACTTGGTACAATTACACATGTAGGAAAATACCTAGGAATTGCTGGATCAAAGAGTGTGGGGTCTAAATTTTTATTCTATATTATCAAGTTGCCCTTTAAATAAATTATACTAATTTACTCATTAGAAACAGGTAATGCCTGTTGCTCAAACTCTCCCAACATGCTTTAGTTTCAATTTTCACTTTGTGTTCGTCTTACCATGAAAGACTCTAGAGCAGTGCTGTCCAATAGTATTTTCTGCAGTGAACAATATGTCTGTGTCTACACTGTTCAGGACAGTGGTCACTAGCCACATGTGGTTATTGAGCATTTGAAATGAAACCGGTGGAGCCAAACTATTAACTTTTTAAATTTTAACTAAATTTAAATAGACACCTTGGACAAAGTAGCTTCAATCAGAGTGGGGTGAATATAGAACAGTCTTTTGGACTCTGGGAGAGGGAGAGGGTGGGATGATTTGGGAGAATGGCATTGAAATATGTATAATATCATGTTTGAAAGGAGTCGCCAGTCCAGGTTCGATGCCTGATACCGGATGCCTGGGGCTGGTGCACTGGGACGACCTAGAGGGATGGTATGGGGAGGGAGGAAGGAGGAGGGTTCAGGATGGGGAACACATGTATACCTGTGGCGGATTCATTCTGATGTATGACAAAACCATTACAATACTGTAAAGTTAAGTAAAATAAAGTTAAAAAAATCGGAGTGGGGTGTAAAAGAGTTTGGAAGGCGCATATGAGACATATTGGTGAAAAACTATGAATTAGAAAACCTCTTTAATGACTTAAAATTTTTATAGTTTGTATGAATTTAAATTAATTTTGTCTTTCTGTATGTGTTCCATCAAACAAGACTCTCTAGGGAAGGCAGGCCAGGTTACCTTTAAAAACCTTAAATCTCAAGGTTTTGTGTTTTGTTTTGTTTTGTTTTTTGAGTTTAGTTACTAGTAATGTAACAGTAGAAACAGTGTCAGACTTTATTTTGGGGGCTCCAAAATCAATGCAGATGGTGACTGCAGACATGAAATTAAAAGATGCTTACTCCTTGGAAGATAAGTTATGACCAACCTAGATAGCATATTCAAAAGCAGAGACATTACTTTGCCAACAAAGGTCCGTCTAGTCAAGGCTATGATTTTTCCATTGGTCATGTATGGATGTGAGAGTTAAACCGTGAAGAAAGCTGAGCTCCGAGGAATTGATGCTTTTGAACTGTAGTGTTGGAGAAGACTCTTGAGAGTCCCTTGGACTGCAAGGAGATCCAACCAGTCCATCCTAAAGGAGATCAGCCCTGGGATTTCTTTGGAAGGAATGATGCTAAAGCTGAAACTCCAATACTTTGGCCACCTGATGTGAAGAGTTGACTCATTGGAAAAGACTCTGATGCTGGGAGGGATTGGGGGCAGAAGGAGAAGGGGACAACAGAGGATGAGATGGCTGGATGGCATCACCAACTCAATGGACGTGAGTCTAAGTGAACTCCAGGAGTTGGTGATGGACAGGGAGGCCTGGCATGCTGCGATTCATGGGGTCAAGAGTTGGACACAACTGAGCAACTGAACTGAACTGGATGTAACAGTGTTGGTTTTTTTATTTTTTAAATTGAAGTATAATTGACTTATAGCACTGTTAGTTCCAGGTATACAACAGAGTGATTTGATATTTCTAATACATTACAAAATGACCATGATACATCTAGTTACCATATGTTGCCATACAAAGTTACTACAATTTTATTGATTATATTTCCCATACTATACATTTCATCCCTTTGACCAGTTTATTTTGTAACTGAAAGTTTGTACTTCTTAATCTCTTTTATCTTTTTCACTCATCCTCCTCCACCCCCCCTCCAACCACTTGTTTGTTTTCTGAATTTATAAGTCTATTTGTTTTGCTATGCTTGTTTTTTAGATTCTACATATGAGTTAAATCATATGATAGTTGTATATTTCTTGCTGAATTAACATAATATACTCTAGATCCATCTATGTTGTTGAAAATGGCATTCTTTTCTACTGCTTATCCATTCATCTATTGATATTTAGATTGCTTCCATATCTTGACTTTGTAGGTAATGCTGCAGTAACAGGGGTGCATATATTTTTTCATATTAGTGTTTTTGTTTTCTTTGGAACTAGAAGTGAAATTGCTAGATTGTTTAGTATCTCAAATGGTTTTAATCTGGATTCTGCTTCTTCCTCTTCGTATGGCAGCATGTGCCTCTCAGCCCCTAGAAGCCAACTCCCAACCCCTGCTCTTGCCCAGAATGGAAGGCTTGCTGCCCTCACATTTGCAGCACCCAGGGCAGTACAGCTCAATATGTAAAAGGTACACATTTGGCTAAAAACAAAAAGGTGTAGATGGAATCTTTGTTTTACTGCACAAACGTACCTTCAGAATGACCTAAAATGCCTGGGATTTTCACACTCCTTGGGATTCCATGCCAGGGAATGCCAGCACTGAAAGATTCACACCCTGGTCTCCAGCCCACTTGCTCTCACCACCCCACCTTCCCCTTCACTGACACACCAGTTTTCAAGTCCAAGCTCCCCCATTCCACCTGCTCTGCAAACTGCTTATGGTACTTGAGCAAGAAATTTCAGGATTATTGACATCCAGGAAGGATGAGGGGAGGGTATGCAGGCTCCAAGTGAGCATGTCCCCCTGGTGTCACACTCTACTCTCCCTGTGGGGGTTGGCAGAGCCAGCAGAGGGGAGGTCCTATTGGAGAGGGGAGCTAACTAATTTGAAACCACCTTTCGGTAGTCTGAGAAAGTTTTGCTCATAAATACTGACTTTTACTCCCTTTTTTCAACGTGCTCTTACTTTCCACAGGTTTCTGCTTCTTCATCCATCATTTCTTCTATTCCCTGCTCTGCTGCACATCTTTCACTGGGGCAGCCAGATCTAGTCTTTGTTCTTAACAGTACTGGTAGTGGGGACACTTGGGTAGAGGTACAGGGGCTAATCATTGGACTTCAGTTCACTAGGATGTTATCAAGCCCCAAAGGCAGAGAATGCAGGAGTTAAGGCTCCCTCTTGTCAGCCCCTTCTTTGAACATCCTGTACCCTTTATTTGTAAGACTTAAAGTTATTCTGTACAGCTATTTGGAAGAAGATCTCTTTTAGGACTCCATTCAAAAAAGTTTCTCTTTCAGTGAGAACTTCCCGAACCATGCTATAAATTGCAGCCACACCCTGCCCTTCCTGTCATGTTCTGTTTTCTCACTAGTATTTATCATCACTTGACATACTGTGTCATTTCTGTCTGCCTTCTCCATCAGAATGTAAGCTCCATAAGGTAGGAATCTTCGTGATAATTCCAGCGTTAAATGTCACACACAAAATGCTTGGGTAAGGTATTGGGGAGGGTGAATGGGGCAGATCTAACTCTAATTTTGCTCCATGAGCATGGGTTCATTTGCCTGCCAGTGGTAAATAGCCAGCCAGTTTTCTTTCTTTTATTTTTTATACAGTCTCCTGGGAGATTAAAGTAAATGACTTCGATGAGAAGGATGTTAATAAATTCCAGTCCAATGGCTATCAGTGTCCAACATGCTTTGCTGTGATGGGAAGAAAATGTAACACCGATCTCAAGTGGTGCCGAGCAGATAAACTGCAGTGTGTTGAATTTTCTGGCATTATAAACACAGGTACTTTTCTAGGTACTTTTCCTTTTGGAGAAGGAAATGGCACCCCACTCCGGTACTCTTGCCTAGAAAATCCCATGGACAGAGGAGCCTGGTAGGCTACAGTCCATGGGATCGCAAAGAGTCAGACACGACTGAGTGACTTCACTTTCACTTTCTAGGATGCAATGTAGACACAACAGGTGGCACTTAACCCAGTGGCAGTCTCACACAAGCTTATGGGGAACAGGCCTTAAGGGTGGGGTTGAGGAGAAATAAGCTTTTGTTCAAATCTCCTAGAAATAAGGATACCCATGGTGGCTTGATTCTGAAAATGTCTAATTAGTTTTCTCACATTCATTTGTTCATATATGAATTTTTGCATGCTCTTATTAACAGACTTTCTGATATCTTTGAGGAAGTTATTTCAGCATATTGGTGACCTTTCAACCTCTGCAAACTTTGGTTAGTTTTTTTAAACACAGGGGTAGTTTGTGTTGCCTCTAACCCTGTTTTGTTTTTTGTTTTTAACTTTGAAAGTAAAAGCTTTGGAGAAAGGCAGTGATTAAACTTAAACTTTCCTCAAAGATATCATAAAGCATAATGTACTGTGCTTAATTTGAGAAGATCCTACATAAGATTCTAAATCAACTGAAGACACAAATTAGAAATTCATTATAAATAGTAGCATAGTGTGGGTCTTCCCCAGGGGCTCAGCAGTAAAGAGTCCGCCTGCAGTGCAAGAAGTGCAGGAGGCATGGGTTCAATCACTGGATCACGAAGATGCCCTGGAGGAGGGCATGACAACCCACTCCAGTATTCTTGCCTGGAGAATCCCATGGACAGAGGAGCCTAGCATGCCACAGCCCATAGGGTCACAAAGAGTCAGACACAACTGAAGCGACTTAGCACACATGCACACAATATAGTGTAGTGTGAAGAGCAGTAGGCAGAGTACCATGAGGGTTGGGTTGTTTTCATAGCTCTTCTTCTTCCTCCTGCTAATTCTGAGGAGCTCAGCCTTCTTGAATTCTTCATTAATGAGATAATCACAGGGGCTAGTCATTTTGGTTGGTCTCTGGGATTCTTATATTTCTACTTTCTATACTTTGCATAACTGTGATTCTTTGCTTTAACATAGCAGTCACTGGAAATGGCACCCAGAGGAGGTGAGATGAAATCACCAACAGCTGCCATGTGAAAGGATGTATCTGAAGGCACTGTGAAAGGCAGGGAATACGATCAAAGTGATAGCCTTTTTATGGCTGATATTGACATTTTAAAAAAAGATAAAGAATAGGAGATTGGATTTATGTCCTTAAAATCAGAAAGGGTTTATACCTAACTGAAACACAGAAACATCAAATCCTTACAGATCACAGCATGCAAGATGCTACTAACAAAGTCATTTGAGGACCAACAAAAGAAAGAGATTCTTATTATTATCTGCATAAAATGTCTATAAAAACATAATGCTAGATCCCAAAGTGATAATAGGAATTGGAAAAAAGCTTATTTAAACCCACTCCAGTGTTCTTGCCTGGAGAATCCCAGGGACGGGGGAGCTTGGTGGGCTGTCGTCTATGAGGTCACGCAGAGTCAGACACGACTGAAGTGACTTAGCAGCAGCAGCAGCAGCAGCATAAAGTTCCATGAGGGTTCCAATATTTGATTGAGATGGGCTGTGAGGGGATTTGAAGGCCCTGTGGTTGGAGAATACCAGCCCTGTTAGAGAGAGTCATATTTAATGACTCACACTCAAATTGTGTGGCCTGGTTTCTGTTTTACTCCAGCCCAGTCAGAGATGGTAAAAAAGGGATTATAAAGACGGATGAGAGTGGAAGTTTCATTTATGGTTTCTTACAGGTCTTAAAGACATGGCTATTGAAGTAAAAAGATGCATACAAGCAGATCTGTGCAAAGAGACGGTAACTTATATGAGTTTTCCAATTGCTAACCAGAGTAAAAATTGCAGACCAGCCATCAGCAGTGGGACCAGGATCAGACTCCTACCTCCCATCATCTTTATTCTCTTCCTGGAGAAGCTGCTTTATTGAGTTCCTGCAAGGGCTCAGCCATCTCCATTTATGAATTAAACAGGTCTTTTTTTGGTTTATGAATTCTTTCATGTCTATTAAATTTTCTATAGGTGTGTTCAGTTGTCCATTTATTTACCATTCAGCAAGGTTTATTTGTGTATCCACCCTCATGCAATCAGTTTTGGCTCCCTTCTCTTAAGAGGATCCCAGGGCATTTTGAGAATAAGGATATGCACACGTTAAATTTTTAAAGAGCAATGCAAAAAGCAAGAATGAGAGTGGTACTCCTGCTCAGGTAGCCAAAGCTGATTGCTCTAGACACAAGGTAGATAGAAGTGGGAGAGTATGAATTTGATTAGGGAAAGGTTAAGAATTTACACTGTGGTGTTGGAGAAGACTCTTGAGAGTCCCTTGGACTGCAAGGAGATCCAACCAGTCCATCCTAAAGGAGATCAGTCCTGGGTGTTCATTGGAAGGACTGATGCTGAAGCTGAAACTCCAATACTTTGGCCACCTCATGCAAAGAGTTGACTCATTGGAAAAGACCCTGATGCTGGGAGGGATTGGGGGCAAGAGGAGAAGGGGACGACAGAGGATGAGATGGCTGGATGGCATCACTGACTCAATGGACATGAGTTTGGGTAAACTCCAGGAGTTGGTGATGGACAGGGAGGCCTGGCGTGCTGCAATTCATGGGGTCGCAAAGAGTCGGACATGACTGAGCAACTGAACTGAACTGAACTGAACTGAAGAATTTACATGAACTTTGAGGAGATCTGTACTATTTGGCACCAGGGATAGCGTGCGTTAGGGCACAAAGAGAGATGGGAAAGTGGGCAGAGGCTGCAGCGTAGCAGCTAAGATTAATAGTGGAAAGTGGGAGAAGGTGTCAGTAAATATACGGACCTACTGTGCGTGATGGGAGGTGCCACCAATTGGTGAACACAGTGCTAACTGATCACAGGCCTCCTCCCTGCAGGTTGGAAAGCAGTTCCCCTCATGCTAGAGACACCATCTCAAGACTGAGATCTCTGTGGTTCTCACTCCTGATTGCTCTTAGAATCACCTGGCAGTTTCAAATTACAAAGCTCACTTGGGCCATCATTTTCAAATATTTTTTCCCAGTCCTTAGGTTGTCTTTTTGTTTTGTTTATGGTGTCCTTTGCTGTGCAAAAGCTTGTAAGTTTGACTAGATCCCACTTGTTTATTTTTGCTTTTATCTATTTATTTATTTTTGCCTTGAGAGATTAACCTGAGAAAACAAACAAGAGACAGATGTTTTTCTTATTGCTTTATTCCACTGGAAGTGTTTTTGCTCAAGTTTTCCAAAGCAGCCTCTATGAAAAGTGTCACAACTCTAATAAAAATAAATTTTTAAATAGTTTTTAAATAAAAATTGTTTTAAGTTAAAAAATTAAGGATAAAATAAAAATTAATTTAAAAATAAGAATAAATTTTAAAAATAAAATAGTAAATTTTTAAAAAGGAAAAAAGAAAATACCATAGAAGAAAAAAAGAAAAGTGTCACAGATAGATTTAAAAATCATTGAGTGTGCAGTGTTGCAAATGATCATCAGTTCATGGAGCTGTTAAATAGGATATAGTGAATTTAATAATCTTGTGTTGTTTGCCAGCTCTTGTTAAATGAATCATAGAAGAATTTTACAATTATCATTGTTTGCTCCAATTCAAGATTTCCTTGGAAAAAAAGGAATACTTACCAAGTGTTTAATAATTAAGGACCAGGAAGGTAATTTACATTTTCCCATTAATATTACACTGCACAAGCATGAGATATTTTTTTAACTGAAGTATAATTGATTTACAAGTGACTCAGTTATACACAGTCTTTTTCATATTTTTTTCTATTATGGTTTATCACAGGATGTTGAATATAGTTCCCTATGCTATACAGTAGGACCTTGTTGTTTATCCATTCTATATATAACAGCTTCTATCTGCCAACTCAAACTCCCACTCCATCCCTTCTGCACCCCCTTGGCAACTGCAAGTCTATTCTCTGTGTGTCTGTTTCATAGATAAGTTCACTTGTGTTATACTTTAGATTCCACATATATGTGATGTCATATGGTGTTTGGTTTTCTCTTTCTGACTTACCTAACTTACTATAATAATCTCTAGTTCCAGCCATGTTGCTGCAAATGGCATTATTTCATTATTTTTTATGAGTAATGTTCCATTGTATATATGTACCACATCTTTAAGCTTCCCAGGTGGCTCAGCAGTAAAGAATCCACCTGCATTGCAGGAGCCGCAGGAGAGGCAGGTTCAATCCCTGGGTCACGAAGATCCCCTGGAGGAAGACATGACAACCCACTCCAGTGTTCTTGCCTGGAGAATCCCATTGACAAAGGAGCCTGGTGGGCTATGGTCCATAGGGTTTCAAAGAGTCGGACTTGACTGAAGTGACTTAGCAAGCACACACCACATCTTTATCCATTCATCTTTTGATGGACATGTAAGTTGTTTCCATGGTTTGGCTATTGTGAATAGTGCTGCTATAAACAGAGGAGTGAGTGTATGCTTTTGAATTGTAGTTTTGTCTGGACGTATGCCCAGGAGTGGGACTGCTGGATCACATGGCAACTCTATTTTTAGTTTTCTGAGGAACCTCCATACTGCTTTCCATAGTGGCTGCATAACTTACATTCTTACTAACAGTATGGGAGACTTCCCTTTTCTCCATATCCTTTCCAGCATTGGTTATTCATAGACTTTTTAATTATGGCCATTCTGAGCAATGTGCGAACATAGTTTTGATTTGCATTTCTCTAATGATTAACAGTGTTGAACGCCTTTTCATGTCTCTGGTGGCCATCTATGTCTTCTTTGGAGAAATGTCTTAGTTCTTCCCATTTTTTGATTGGATTGTTTGATTTTTTGTTGTTGAGTTAGATGAGCTATTTGTATATTTTGGAAATTAAGCCCTTGTCATATCATTTGTAAGTATTTTCTCCTGTGTGCAGGATGTCTTTTTGTTTTGTTATGGGCAAAGAATGCTTTTCCTATGTTCTCTTCTAGGAGTTTTATGGTGTCGTGTCTTATGTTTAAGTCTTTGAGCCATTTTAAGTTTATTCTTGTGTGTGGTGTGACGATGTGTTCTAACGTCATTGAGGCTGTCAGACTTCCCCAACACCACTTGCTGAAGAGACTTTCCCATTGCCCCCTTTGCCAAAGATAAATTGATCAGAGGTGTGGGTTTATTTCTGAGCTCTCCATTCTGTTCCATTGATCCATCTGTTTTTGTGCCGGTACCTCAACTGTTTTGATTACTGTAGCTTGGTTGTATTGTCTGATGTCTGGGAGGGTAATGCCTCCTACTTTGTTCTTTTTTCTCAGAATTGCTGCAGTTCTGAATTTTATGGTTCCATGTAAATTTTAGGATTATTTGTTCTAGTTCTGTGAAAAATGTCATGGGTCATTTGATAGGAATTGCATTAAACTTGTAGATTGCTTTGGGTAGTATGGCTATTTTAAACAATATTAATTCTTGCAATCCAAGAGCATGGAATGTCTTTCCATTTCTTTGAATCATCTTCAGTTTCTTTTATTAATGTTTTATAGTTCTCAACATGTAAGTCTTTTATATCCTTAGTCAGGTTTATTCCTAAGCATTTCTTTTTGAGACATAATTTTACATTCCCTTTCTGATATTTCCTTGTTTTTTTTTTTTTTTTAACTTTACAATATTGTATTGGTTTTGCCATATATCAACATGAATCCACCACAGGTATACATGTGTTCCCCATCCTGAACCCTCCTCCCTCCTCCCTCCCTGTACCATCCCTCTGGGTCTAACCCTGTATATGAGATAGCAAAAGAGACACTGATGTATAGAATAGTCTTTTGGACTCTGTGGGAGAGGGAGAGGGTGGGATGATATTTACTTGTTAATGTAAATAAATGCAGATTTCTATGTTGATCTTGTATCCTGCTACCTTGTTGAATTTGTTTATCAATTCTAGTAGTTTTTGTGTAGAGTCTTCAGAGTTTTCTATATGTAGGATCATGTCATCAGTATATAATGACAACTTTACCCCTTCCCTTCCCATTTGGATACCTTTATTTATTTTTCTTATCTGATCATTTCCAATACCATGTTGAATATAAGTGTTGTGAGTGAGCACCTTGCCTTGATCCAGATTTTAGTAAGAAGGTGCTTTTCACCATTGAATATTATATTGGCTATAGGTTTGTCATAAGTAGCTTTTATTATGTTCAGATATGTTCCCTCTATACTCACTTTCATGAGAGTTTTTATAATGAATGGACATTGAATTTTATAAAATGTTTTTTCTGAATCTATTGAGATGATCATGTAACTTTTGTCTTTTCTTTTGATGATGTATTATATCACATTCATTGATTTGTATACATTGAACCATCCTTATAAACTTGGGATGTATCAAACTTGGTTGTGGTATATGATCTTTTTTATGTGTTGCCAGATCTGGTTTGCTAATATTTTATTGAGAATCTATATTCAAAGATATTAGCCTATAATTTTCTTTCTTGGTGGTATATTTTTCTGGTTTTAGTATCAGGGTGACAGTGGCTTCATAGAATGTCTTTGGAAGTGTTCACACCTCTTCAGTCTTTTGGAAGAGCTTGAGAAGAATCAGTACAAGTTCTTCTTTGTATCAGATCAGATCAGATCAGATCAGTCGCTCAGTCGTGTCCGACTCTTTGCGACCCCATGAACCACAGCACGCCAGGCCTCCCTATCCATCACCAGCTCTCGGAGGTCACTCAGACTCACATTCATCGAGTCAGTGATGCCATCCAGCCATCTCATCCTCTGTCGTCCCCTTCTCCTCCTGCCCTCAATCCCTCCCAGCATCAGAGTCTTCTCCAATGAGTCAACTCTTCGCATGAGGTGGCCAAAATACTGGAGTTTCAGCTTTAGCATCATTCCCTCCAAAGAAATCCCAGGTCTGATCTCCTTCAGAATGGACCGGTTGGATCTCCTTGTAGTCCAAGGGACTCTCAAGAGTCTTCTCCAACACCACAGTTCAAAACCATCAATTCTTCGGCACTCAGCCTTCTTCACAGTCCAGCTCTCACATCCATACATGACCACAGGAAAGACCATAGCCTTGACTAGGCGAACCTTTGTTGGCAAAGTGATGTCTCTGCTTTTGAATATGCTATCTAGGTTGGTCATAACCTTCCTTCCAAGGAGTAAGCGTCTTTTAATTTCATGGCTGCAGTCACCATCTGCAGTGATTTTGGAGCCCAGAAAAAGAAAGTCTGACACTGTTTCCACTGTTTCTCCATCTATTTCCCATGTAGTGATGGGACCAGATGCCATGATCTTCGTTTTCTGAATGTTGAGCTTTAAGCCAGCCTTTTCACTCTCCACTTTCACTTTCATCAAGAGGCTTTTGAGTTCCTCTTCACTTTCTGCCATAAGGGTGGTATCATCTGCATATCTGAGGTTATTGATATTTCTCCCGGCAATCTTGATTCCAGCTTGTGTTTCCTCCAGTCCAGCATTTCTCATGATGTACTCTGCATATAAGTTAAATAAACATGGTGACAATATACAGCCTTGACGTACTCCTTTTCCTATTTGGAACCAATCTGTTGTTCCATGACCAGTTCTAACTGTTGCTTCCTGACCTGCATACAGATTTCTCAAGAGGCAGATCAGGTGGTCTGGTATTCCCATCTCTCTCAGAATTTTCCACAGTTTATTGTGATCTACACAGTCAAAGGCTTTGGCATAGTCAATAAAGCAGAAATAGATGTTTTTCTGGAACTCTCTTGCTTTTTCAATAATCCAGCGGATGTTGGCAATTTGATCTCTGGTTCCTCTGCCTTTTCTAAATCCAGCTTGAACATCAGGAAGTTCACGGTTCACATATTGCTGAAGCCTGGCTTGGAGAATTTTGAGCATTACTTTACTAGCGTGCGAGATGAGTGCAATTGTGCGGTAGTTTGAGCACTCTTTGGTATTGCCTTTCTTTGGGATCGGTATGAAAACTGACCTTTTCCAATCTTGTGGCCACTGCTGAGTTTTCCAAATTTGCTGGCATATTGAGTGAAGCACTTTCACAGCATCATCTTTCAGGATTTGGAATAGCTCCACTGGAATTCCATCACCTCCACTAGCTTTGTTCGTAGTGATGCTTTCTAAGGCCCACTTGACTTCACATTCCAGGATGTCTGGCTCTAGGTCAGTGATCACACCATCATGATTATCTGGGTCGTGAAGCTCTTTTTTGTACAGTTCTTCTGTGTATTCTTGCCACCTCTTCTTAATATCTTCTGCTTCCGTTAGGTCCACACCATTTCTGTCCTTTATCGAGCCCATCTTTGCATGAAATGTTCCTTTGGTATCTCTGATTTTCTTGAATAGATCCTTAGTCTTTCCCGTTCTGTTGTTTCCTCTATTTCTTTGCATTGATCACTGAAGAAGGCTTTCTTATCTCTTCTTGCTATTCTTTGGAACTCTGCATTCAGATGTTTATATCTTTCCTTTTCTCCTTTGCTTTTCGCTTCTCTTCTTTTTGCAGCTATTTGCAAGGCCTCCCCAGACAGCCATTTTGCTTTTTTGCATTTCTTTTTCTTGGGGATGGTCTTGATCCCTGTCTCCTGTACAATGTCACGAACCTCATTCCATAGTTCATCAGGCACTCTATCTATCAGATCTAGGCCCTTAAATCTATTTCTCACTTCCACTGTATAATCATAAGGGATTTGATTTAGGTCATACCTGAATGGTCTAGTGGTTTTCCCTACTTTCTTCAATTTAAGTCTGAATTTGGCAATAAGGAGTTCATGGTCTGAGCCACAGTCAGCTCCTGGTCTTGTTTTTGCTGATTGGATAGAGCTTCTTTGTATGCATGAGCTAAATTTTAATCTCCAGTAAAAATAAAAGCTAATTTGTGATATTTCTAGATAGACATAAGATTTTATGTTGAAAATGAAATCTTTCATAGGACAAACCCATAATGATTTTACATACTTTTAACATGAGTCAACATACTGAAGATTTTAATTGTAATCAACAGTGCTATGTAAGATCTGTAAAAACATTATCCCCTTTCTTGTCCAATACCTGTTCCCCTCAAAATTCAGAACTATCAAAGAAAAGGAGGGATTGAAACTAGGAAGGACTCTGTGGGGCCCTCCTGGGTATGAAAGCCTCTCTGTGTTTGCCTTTTCTTGTTTGTAGGAAAAACTCTTCAGCCTCCAAGACCTTCCGAGTTCCAAAAACCAGATTCAGTTACTAATTAGGGGAGAGAGGGAAAGCAGAAGCCAAGGAGGAGCAATCAAGAAATAATAGTGCAATAATAAAGCAGGATCTTGGTTCTTCTTCAAGGGATATACATAACAGTGTATCTCTGAGTTCTCATATAGGAATTAAGATCCCCACCCAGGTTCAATTCAATTTAGTCGCTCAGTCATTTTCGACTCTTTGTGACCTCGTGGACTGCACCACGCCAGGCTTCTCTACCATCACCAACTCCTCAAGCTTGCTCAAACTTACATCCATCATGTCGGTGATGCCATCCAACCATCTCATCCAATGGTTCATCACCCCTTCTCCTACCTTCAGTCTTTCCCAGAATCAAGGTCTTTTTCCAGTGAGTCAGTTCTTCACATCGGGTGGCCAAAGTATTGGAGTTTCAGCTTAAGCATCAGTCCTTCCAATGGATATTCGGGACTGATTTCCTTTAGGATGGACTGATTGAATCTCCTTGCAGTCCAAGGGACTCTCAAGAGTCTTCTCCAACACCACAGTTCAAAAGCATCACTTCTTCACCTCTCAGCTTTCTTTATAGTCCAACTCTCACATCCATACATGACTACTGGAAAAACCATAGCCCTGACTAGATGGACCTTTGTTGGCAAAGTAATATCTCTGATTTTTAATATGCTGTCTAGGTTGGTCATAACTTTTCTTCCAAGGAGCAAGCGTCTTTTAATTTCATGACTGCAGTCACCATCTTCAGTGATTTTGGAGCCCTCCAAAAATAAAGTCTGACACCGTTTCCATTGTTTCCCCATCTGCTACTGCTAAGTCACTTCAGTCGTGTCCGACTCTGTGCGATCCCATAGACAGCAGCCCACTAGGCTCCTTTGTCCCTGGGATTCTCCAGGCAAGAATACTGGAGTGGGTTGCCATTTCCTTCTCCAATGCATGAAAGTGAAAAGTCAAAGTGAAGTCGCTCAGTCGTGTCCGACTCTTAGCGACCCCATGGACTGGAGCCTACCAGGCTCCTCCATCCACGGGATTTTCCAGGCAAGAGTACTGGGGTGGGGTGCCATTGCCTTCCCCATCTATTTGTTGTTAAGTGATGGAACTGAATGCCATGATCTTAGTTTTCTGAATATCGAGTTTTAAGCCAAGTTTTTCACTCTCCTCTTTCATTTTCATCAAGAGGCTCTTTAGTTCTTCTCTTTCTGCCATAAGGGTGGTATTGTCTGCGTATCTGAGGTTATTGGTATTTCTCCCAGCAAACTTGATTCCAGCTTGTACTTCAAGCATTTTCCACGATATATTCTACATTTAAGTTAAATAAACAGGGTGACAGTATATAACCTTGATGTACTCCTTTCCCTATTTGGAACCAGTCTGTTGTTCCATGTCCGTTTCTAACTGTTGCTTCTTGACCTGCATACAGATTTATCAAGAGGCAGGTCGGGTGGTCTGGTATTCCCATCTCTTTATGAATTTTCTACAGTTTATTGTGATCCACAGAGTCAAAGGCTTTGGCATCATCAATAAAGCAAAAGTAGATGTTTTTCTGGAACTCTCTTGCTTGTTCCATGATCCAACAGGATGTTGGCATTTTGATCTCTGACTCCTTTGCCTTTTCTAAATCCAGCTTGAACATCTGAAAGTTCATGGTTCATGTACTGTTGAAGCCTGGCTTGGAGAATTTTGAGTATTACTTTGCTAGCGTGTGAGATGAGTGCAATTGTGTGGTAGTTTGAACACTCTTTGGCATTGCCTTTCTTTGGGATTGGCATGAAAACTGACCTTTTCCAGCTGGCATATTGAGTGAAGCACTTTGACAGCATCATCTTTTAGGATTTGAAATAGCTCAATGGGAATTCCATCGCCTCCACTAGCTTTGTTCATAAGTGGTGCTTCCTAAGGCCCACTTGACTTCACATTCCAGGATGTCTGGGTCTAGGTGAGTGATCACACCATCATGGTTATCTGGGTCATGAAGATCTTTTTGTACAGTTCTTCTGTGTATTCTTGCCACTTCTTAATATCATCTGCTTCTGTTAGGTCCATACCATTTCTGTCCTTTATTGTGCCCATTTTTGCATGAAATGTTCCCTTGGTATCTCTAATTTTCTTGAAGAGATCTCTAGTCTTTCCCATCCTATTGTTTTCCTCTATTTCTTTGCACTGATCACTGAGGAAAGCGTTCTTATCTTTCCATGCTATTCTTTGGAACTCTGCATTCATATGGGTAATATCTTTCCTTTTCTCCTTTGCCTTTTGTTTCTCTTCTTTTCTCAGCTATTTGTAAGACCTCCTCAGACAACCATTCTGCCTTTTTCCATTTCTTTTTCTTGGGGATGGTCTTGATCACTCCCTCCTGTACAGTGTCACAAACCATCCATAGTTCTTCAGGCACTCTTTCAGATCTAATCCCTTGAATACCCACTCAGGTAGAAGATGGTAACTTTAAACTGAACACTAGCACATAGACCTGAGACTGGTTGGAACAAAAGGACTGATGACTGAGATTCCTGTAACACCACCCTGTTAGCACACCCCATCCAATCAGAGGAAAGTTCTCCCGGGGATCTTCCAGACCCAGGGAATCAAATCCAGGTCTTCTGCATTGCAGGCATATTCTATACCATCTGAGCCACCAGGGAAGCCAACAGTCTGCAGACCTCCTGCTAAATTTTTCCTATAAAAACTCTTCCCCCAAAATCATTGGGGAGTTCAGGTTTTCTAAATACAAGCCACCCATTCTTCTTGCATGGCCTTTGCAGTAAATCTTTCTCTGCTCAAAACTATGATGTTTTAGTTTGTTTGACCTCACTGTACATCAGGCACACAAACTTGAGTTCAACAACAAAACAATAAGAGAGAAAAGGACTCTTCTGATGCCAGATCCCAAGATTAAAACTATTTTAAAGTTTGTAGAATTTGACTTCCATATGGCAAGCTTGGACTTCCCTGGTGGCTCAGACAGAAAAGAATCTGCCTGCAGTGTGGGAGACCTAGGTTCAGTCCCTGGGTGGGGAAGATCCCCTGGAGAAGGGAATGGCAACCCACTCCAGTATTCTGGACTGGAGAATCCCATGGACAGAGGAGCCTGGCAGACTATAGTCCATGGGGTCGCAAAGAGTGGGACATGACTGAGCGACTAACACACACTCTGCATATAAGTTAAGTGAGCAGGGTGACAACTTTTAAGTTGTCATTTTTTTTTTTTTTTTTTCTTCAATCAACAGATGCTATTTTCAGTCTACAAGGAAGAGAATCCCACACCCTCCTTCTGTCTTCTCAACCCAGAAAGTGAGTGTCGGGGAGGAAGGCAGGGTGGAAGGGCTTGAAACCTGGTGGAAACAGTGCCCTGACCTCCTCCTTCCATGGGGGAGAGTTGTTGCTAGAAAGAGCTAGCCCCGCAGAACCTATGTCACCCATAGCTTTGTGTCTCAGATCAGATCAGATCAGTCACTCAGTCGTGTCCGACTCTTTGCGACCCCATGAATCACAGCACGCCAGGCCTCCCTGTCCATCACCAACTCCCGAAGCTCACTGAGACTCACATCCATCGAGTCAGTGATGCCATCCAGCCATCTTATCCTCTATCGTCCCCTTCTCCTCTTGCCCTCCATCCCTCCCAGCATCAGAGTCTTCTCCAGTGAGTCAACTCTTCGCATGAGGTGGCCAAAGTACTGGAGTTTCAGCTTGAGCATCATTCCTTCCCAAGAAATCCCAGGGCTGATCTCCTTCAAAATGGACCGGTTGGATCTCCTTGCAGTCCAAGGGACTCTCAAGAGTCTTCTCCAACACCACAGTTCAAAAGCATCAATTCTTCGGCGCTCAGCCTTCTTCACAGTCCAACTCTCACATCCATACATGACCACAGGAAAAACCATAGCCTTGACTAGGCGAACCTTTGTTGGCAAAGTAATGTCTCTGCTTTTGAATATGCTATCTAGGTTGGTCATAACTTTCCTTCCAAGGAGTAAGCGTCTTTTAATTTCATGGCTGCAGTCACCATCTGCAGTGATTTTGGAGCCCAGAAAAATAAAGTCTGACACTGTTTCTACTGTTTCCCCATCTATTTCCCATGAAGTGATGGGACTGGATGCCATGATCTTCATTTTCTGAATGTTGAGCTTTAAGCCAACTTTTTCACTCTCCACTTTCACTTTCATCAAGAGGCTTTTGAGTTCCTCTTCACTTTCTGCCATAAGGGTGGTGTCATCTGCATATCTGAGGTTATTGATATTTCTCCCAGCAATCTTGATTCCAACTTGTGTTTCTTCCAGCCCAGCGTTTCTCATGATGTACTCTGCATATAAGTTAAATAAGCAGGGTGACAATATACAGCCTTGACCTCCTTTTCCTAAATAGCACCTCAGTTCATTCAAGTAGAGTAAGTGCCCTACTTACAATGAGTTCCATTCTGAGAGCACATTTGTAAATTCAGTTTGTTTGTTAAGTCCAACAAAGTTAGCCTAGGTACCCAACTAACACAACTGGCTATATAGTACCCTACTGTAAAAGGTTTTATAATGTTTTCACACATACATGAAAAACACACACAAAAAAATGTTTTTAATTGTGAAATGAAATATTTCCTACATATTGGTGGGCAAAACTATATCATAGCTATCTGTGATTCTGGCCCTCCAAATGTGAATGTGGGC
This sequence comes from Tragelaphus eurycerus, assembly GCA_935064755.1. Taxonomy (NCBI): domain Eukaryota; kingdom Metazoa; phylum Chordata; class Mammalia; order Artiodactyla; family Bovidae; genus Tragelaphus; species Tragelaphus eurycerus. The sequence goes on along the minus strand of CAKXYN010000073.1, from coordinate 13,348,929 downwards.
AAGGGAACACAATGCCTGGGATCCAGCAGTTGCTGACACCCTCCACAGTGAATCCTGAAGAGCTGGGGGAATGCAAGAAGCAGCCATCTGCCTCACCTGCCACCCCTTACAGTGAATAAGGAATTAAGGATATAAACAATCAGGAAACAGGATTTGGCTCCCAGATAGCTGAGGGGCACATGAAAGGAGTAAATCCAGTGAGGCCAAAGGCTGAGAATGCTAAATGCTTTAACTTGATATCTGAGTTTCCCTACTTACCAATAATCTTTGATGTTTAGACTTCCTGCCCACCCCCCTGCTTTGCTGCAAACTTGTATAACCTGACTCGCACTTCCACCTCCTCAGAACTATTGAGATACTGTCTCCCAGGCTGGGGGTCCAAAACATTTCCAACAAATGAAATTGTTGGAACTCTATTCACAGATTGTGACTAATATTTTTTAGTCAACATAATCTTACAGTAGTGTACCTTGAAAAATACAGTAGTACAGTAAAAACAGCTTGCATACAGGGGCTGGCATCAAGTAAACAGACAAGAACCTGTCTGCCAAGTAACCTCCAGTTACTGACTGGAGGAAGGAGAGGAGGAGGGACATGATAGAGGCGAAGGATTGTGAGCAATAGGAGATGAAAGGCAATCTTCAATTTCACTTACGCCTGATATTGATGGCACAGGTTCTGGTTCCTACTGAATTCAATTCTATCTACTCTCTTGAAAAAAACGATCCAGTGGTGTCTAGTTAGACACCACTAAGGCTCTCTTTCTTTTCATAGATGAGACGTAACAGTGGATTGCATGCTGAACAGCTGCTGCAATCTTTGTGTACCAGTCTACTTTCAGGTCCTGGGCCTCAAAAACTAACAGTGCCTCCTCAAACAAAGAGAATCCCCTTGCCATTTCCCGCATCACTAATCTTTTAGATTCTTCAGTGTAGGCAAAGAGTAAATTAGCCAAGATGACATGGTCGGTCTCTCTCACCCCACAGCCTCTTGCTCTTGCCCCACATTTTGTAAATAATTACTACATAACAGCTGAGATCATTTATAGCACTGCTCATGTGTGACAGGAGGTACTCACTTGGACAGGGGCTACTTTTGTTACATAAGCTCCACTGGAAAAGACCTTGGGGCTGTGTGTGGTATGCCTGTATGAGCTTCACTATGAAAGCCCTGGCTGCTGCTTCACTGGGGCTACACTGGAGTGGCATCATGATTACATTATATGAGGTTATGTCATGGCTGCTGCTATGGCTGCTGCATCAGCAAGGAGGGAGACCATGTTATGGCTGCCATGCCAGCTGGGAGAGAATAAATGTGTCTGCAGTTCCTACAGCTCCTCACGTCCTCTTCCAGCCTCTTAGCTTGTGCCTTGCCTACCCTGGATTCAGCAAACAGTGTGAACAGCAAGACAACTGGCGTCACGATCAGAATCAGCGATACTTTCAGTTATTTCTTCCTCTTGTCTCTCTTCATGCTTTCTCTGGGCCTCCAATTCCATCAGCTCTTCATTAATAAGCTCCTCATGCTGGACAGCAAGGAGTTCAGTGAAGTCACTCTACAGCAGATCTAGCTTCAAATAAAGATGCTATACTCCTGTACTCTGTACAGTACACAAAAGCACAGCCACTTGTAGAGGATCCACGCATGTGACAGTGTCTGCCAGACACATGAACTAACTTATGTGACTGGACACACAAATGCACATTCACATCTTTGAAAGTTTACGATTTGGAGATTCGTAAACTCCAAAAGTTTACTAATGTAGAAGATGCAGAAGACTTACTTTATGAGCAGAAAAGCTGCCTGACTCTTCCAGGGTGGGACAGTGAAGATGCAGGTGGAAGCCTGGGGCCAGAGTCAGGTGGACTTCAAGGAGACTGGGGGACCTTGAGGATACAGGGGGAGAGGGCTTCTATATCTTGCCTGGAGGAGTGGTTACATGGGCACATTTGTCAAAACTTATTAGTCAACACATTTAAATTTTACTGTACGTAAATCCTACAATCCTGGAGGAGGATATGGCAACCATTGCTGTATTCTTGCTGGAAAATTCCCATGGACAGAGGAGCCTGGCAGGCTATAGTCATACATAACTGAGCACACACACACAAATCCTACAATATATGAATAAAGCTAATTCTAAATAAAATTACCTGGGCAAATTTGCAAACTGTAAAGAGCTATAAAAATCAGTGATTCATGATTTGTCCAACTGTACAATGTAAATATAGAATTCTGTGGAGCTCCTCAGACATAGGGCTTATCCCAGAGCTCTGGCAGGGACTAAGGAAGAATTGGCAGCAAAGGGCTTTATCCAGGTGGTAAGTCCTAAACCCAGCCTAGAAGACAGGAATGCAGAGCTAACTATGAATAGCCAAGGAAAGTAATGTATACATTGAACAGAAGTGGTGCTTTGCCCTCTTCCCTACTCTGAGTGAGGAGGCAAGAGGCAGCAGTGCAAATAGGAGTGCATAGAATGGTATCAATTACTCTCAGTTATAGCAACATGAAAGCGTGCTTGCCCTGGGAAGGTCCCTAATACTTCTATGTTTAAACTCCCTCCCATAAATATCATATGACATCCCTATATGTGGATTCTAAAAAGAAATGATACAAATAAACTTACTATAAAAATGAACTTACTTATTTAAAAAAGAGAGAGACTCACAGACAAGAGAACACACTTACAGTTGCCAGGGGGAAGGATGGAGGGAAGGGATAGTTAGGGAGTTGGGGATAGACATGTAACACGCTGCTCTGTTTAAAATAGATAACCAATGGAGACCTACTAGATAACACATGGAACTCTGCTCAATGTTATGTGGCAGCCTGGATGGGAGGGGAGTTGGGGAGGCAGAATGGATACATGTATATATATGGCTGAGGCCCTTTGCTGTTCACCTGAAACTATCACAACATTGTTAATCAGCTGTACTCCAATACAAAGTAAAATGTTTAAAAAGTAAATAAACTCCCTCCCTGTACTGTCTTCCTGTTGTCTTTCTACCTGCACCTTACAATCTGAGAGAGCTTCCTAGTATGAAAACCCAATCCTATTCCTACTTCTGTACTTAGCTCTGCCATGGCCCTCTTCAGCCCTCCATCTAAAGCCTGAGTCCTTCCACTACGTGGAACCTCCCAGAATCTAGCCCTGCTCACCCACCAGCTGCCTTCCCAAACCTCAGGACCCTGATTCCCATTCCTGTGCGACTCTGCTGTTCCCCTAAAGTACTGCTTCTTCCTCGCATCAAGCCTGAGTGAGGAACTTCCAGTAGGTTCTAAGAGCATCTCAGCTCTGGTGGTGCCCTTGGTGTCTGAAGTCAGCAGCCACATGAAGATGAAGATGTAAGCAAACTGTGCTGTGGCCTGTGCAGTCATGGTGACAGTAACTATGGAGATCTGGGGAGGAAATGGAAAGGGAGGGGGGATCCTGAGACACAGAAGCAGCTATAACCTCAGTAAGGTCAGCATGGTCTGAAGGAAGTGGGCCAGAGCTGTGCCTTCCACATCACTCTTTCTGGTAGTCCTCTCTCTCCCTAGAGCATTGGAGGGAGAGTCATTTGACTCCATTTCAAACTGGAGTCATTTGCTGATGACTAGTATTTGCTTCTTGCCAGGGAGCTACATTGGCAGCTCTTACAACCCCATTCATTAGTCATAGTGATAACACTATCCCTTTAGTACAAGTGGGAAACTGAGGCCTGGAAAGATGACATATGTTGCCCAAGTTTCTAGGCTGGAATTTGAAGCTATGCCTCTGACGCTAGAGGCCATGCCAGGCTCTTCTGTTCATGGAATTTTCCAGGCAAGAATACTGGAGTGGGTTGCCATGCCCTCCCCAGGGGATCTTCACAACCCAGGGATCAGAGCTGCATCTCCTGTGTCTCCTGCATTGCAGTGGATTCTTTGCCTCGGAGCCACTGGGGAAGCCCACTACCAAGCCATACTTGCTCTCAACCTGGTACCTTGATCCTGCAAGCTGCATTTAAATAAACTATTTCCTCACAAGCATGTAATTGAGGCCTGACCCCTGGGGCAGGCTGCATAATCCTCTAGAGTCTCTTCTTGTCAATAAGCTGTATGCAGAACACTTAACCAAGATCCCAAGAATCCCAGAAAATGGGAGAACCGAACTATAGGATAGAAAGAGTCTGGCCACTTCCTCACTCACTCTTAGAGGGGAGCTGCCCAGTCAGAGTTTAACTATATGAGTTTAAATAACTTAGAAATGAACTTTTCTTGTATTAAGCCCCTAAGTTTTTTGGTTTTGTTTTGTTTTTGTTTTTTACTGATATCCATTTGTTACGACAGCATAGTTTTACAATTTGTTATTAATTGCAAAGGACAAAAACAATAACTTTATGCTGGAGGAACCTGGCTGATAATCACCTTAAAAAAGCAATCAAGATTAGCATCACCAGTTGATACGACGTCAACATCATGTAACTTCTGGGCCTTCCTTGGTGGTACAATAGCTAAGACTCCATGCTCCCAGTGCAGGGGGAGCTGAGTTTGATCCCTGGTCAGGAACTAGATCCCACATGCTGCATCTGAGAGTTTGTATGCCACAACTAAAGAATCCGCACGTCACAATGAAGACTGAAGATCATATGTGTTGCAGCTAAGACTCAGTGCAAGCAAATAAATAATGTTTTTTAACTATGTAGCTCCTGATAAGATGCACTGGAGTTCTATACCCATGTCCCATTTCATGCAAGGCTGTGAAACATACCATTTCTGTGGGGTACTTGCCAAAAAACATAGCTTCGATCTTATCATGAGAAAACGTCAAACAATCTCAAACTTCAAAAAAAATAACTGGTCAGTGAAATAAAGACTCCAAAACTGTAATAGAGTATGGGAGACTGAGGAGACATAAACAACTAAATCCTGTACCAGAGAAAGGACATTAGTGAAAAGTGGCAAAAGTCAGATGAGGTCTGTTAGTTAACAGTATTGTTTCAATGCTCATTTCCCGATTTCAGTAATAGTACTGTGGTTATCTAAGATGTGAACATAAGAGGAAGGTGGGTGAGGGGGTACTAGAACTCTGAACTGTTTTTGAAACTCTTTGAGAAATCTAAAATTACTTCAAAATTTAAAAAAAAAAAAAAACAAGAATGAATGTGGTGATGAGTTACTGCCAGATGGCCCTTCTGGGGGCTTTGGTCTTAATCATCATTGGCAAGCCTGAACAATAAAGACCCAAACTGGTTTATACCTTTAAAAGTTTTTATTACAGAAAACCCAATTCTTCCAAGTCCAGCTCAAAGCGCCACCCCCCAAGCTTTTTTTTTTTTTTCTTTTTTCCTAAATCTAGGCTTCTGTACATATTGGATTGAATGGTTTTCTTGCTCCTTGGGTATCTGCTATGGAGGCGAGGACTCTGCCACTGATCATAGGTTCTCCAAAAGAAAACCTATGGCTGGGACTCTGTAGCCATGTTCCATTCCATGACACGTGGTCAGCAAGGTACTGAGAGCATTATGCCCCTGCCTGGGAGGCTAGGCAGGGGGATCTGCCAGCCTTCAGCAACCACTGTGCACCTACTTTGGGTCTCATGGTGACAAGGCTCTAGACAATGTCACTGTGATCTCTGACTACAGCCAATACAACTGCTGGCATCAACACAGGGCATTATGGCTGGGACACTCCCTGAGTGTGAGGATGGGGAGAGTGGCATGTCAGTCCCCAGAAATGCAGGATTGCAGGCAAAAGATGCCAGCACAGCAGAAGGGTCTGCTTCTCAGAAGCAAACTGGGCAGGGATCAGGGAGGTCCTGGGAGCCCACACACAAAGGTGCAAAGATTTCAAAGGCAAGGAGCTGGGAAGTGATGGTGGACAGTGGCTTGAAGGAAGCCCAGCCCAGAACATATCAGGACAGATTTGATCAGCGAATGAACCAATGCTTTAATAATAAAGAATAACGTGGCCATCACAGGACATTGCCTGGATGGCTGTGACTGCTACTGTTACTCACTGAGCATTTAAACAGGGGAGGGGAGTGTTTGAGGGTGCAGAACTCAGAGCAGCAGCCTTAGCAGGAGGATGCTGACTAGGGCCAAGGGTGTGAAGGAAGCTTGAGAGCCAGTGCTGGTGGTGGTCGGCATAGTGGGAATGGTTGTTGAGGAGGAGGTATCTTCACACACAAACTTTCGGAAAGTGACTCCTCTGAACGTCCGATTTTCAGCACCCAGGAACTCACAGGTGGCGATGCTGACATTGGAGCAACCTTTCAGCACGAGTGTTGTCGTCTCTGTGAATGCAAACGCGACAGTAAGGACTTTACAGTCCCTTCACCCTCCCTCCCCAAGTGACCTGCAAGAGCTGAAACAGGTCTGTTCCTGAAACAGGAGCTTGGAGAAAGGAGCCCAGGATCAAGAACAATGACTGAAGGGTAACGGCAGAGTGACCATGGAGATGAGGGTCTAGATCCCTTCCCTGACCCAGTCCCAGAGGAAACTGAGGCTCCTAGAGGTGGACGTGAGCCTGAGCTCACAGGTCAGGGCCAGAGCTGGACCTAGGACTCAAATCTTCAGTTTTTTCCTGAGTTGCTGGCAAGGGGTGAAATGCAGGAACAGGTTCAGACCCTCCATAAATCCTCTGTTCTCAATCCAAGAAGTCAGCACTTCAGACTGCTCCTGGCCTCCACTCTTCTAGGCTCTGCTTTCCATCCCCATTCCTCTCTGGACCTGAGTTCTCTCTACCTGAGTTTTCCTTGAGAAAAGGAGAAACAGTCAGAGGGGATACGAAGAGACTACCAAGTCTTTACTCCTAATCTGTGTTATGATGTGTTGATCTCTATTTTAAGGTAAGGTCCTATGAAAAGACCAAGGGAATTTGCAAAGAAGATGTGATTGTGATTGCAGCTACCTTTTATTGAGTACCGATTATGTGCCTGTATTGCTCTATAATAGTATATGTGTATTATTCAGTCGTTAAGTCATGTCCGACTCTTTGTGATTGCTTTGAAGGCTGCAAACCAAATTGTCCTGAAGGACAGGCAGTTCACAGAAGAGGAGGGGCCTGGAGGAGGTGACTGGCTATTTGTTTTAGTCAGGGCTACAATTTGAGTTCAAGGCTGCCTCCATCCTTGCTCTGAGAAGGAAGGAGAAACTGCCAAATACCAGTAAAGAAAGAAATTCATTGCTGTTTTAGAGCAAATATCAGTGTTGAAAGTTGAATTAGAGTGTGTGAGGAAGATATGTTGCTTGGCACATGTCTGCAGTATTTTTTTTAAGTGACCTTGGGCAAAAACAAAAACAAAATCCTACATTTATGATGACTTTGATCTGTCTGGCTTTCAGATTAAGTCAAGGCCTGGGACTTTGCAGACACCTTGGAATAAGGTAAGCAGAAGCAGCAAGTCCTTCTTATGCCATTGCTGCCCTCAGGCAAAGCTTTAGAATTAGACATCAGAGCTGTGTAGACATCAAGACCCTTAAATGCATATTATTACCTGACATAAATCACTCTGAAAAGGCTACAAACTATATGATTTCAACCATATAAATTCTGATAAAGGCAAAACTATAAAAAGAGTAAAGAAAAATCAGAGGTTGTCAGGGGTTAGGGTTAGATAGAGCACAGAGGATTTTCAGGTCAGTGACAGTACTATGCATGATACTATGACAGTAGATACAGGTCATCATACATTTATCAAAACCCATATAATATGCAGTACAAATAGTGAACCCTAATGAACTCTAAATGATAGCGATGTGTCAGTATAGGCTCATGGATGATAACAATGTACCTTTTTGGTGGATGATGTTGATAGTGGGGAAGGCTATATATGTGTAGGGGAAAAAATTATAGAAAAAATATAACTTCCTCTCAATTTTCCTATGAATCTAAAACTTCCCTAAAACATTAAGTCTATCTTTTATTTTTTTTTAAGTAAAAAGAAGTTCAGGAGAAGTATGAAGTTTGGCCCCACTAAGAAATCTGCAATTACAATTATGCATCAATTTCCAAAACCATAACTGCCATTTAACAAAAGTTGAAATCAAATTGTACTTGGATATTGGTGCTCTTTAAACTCTTATTGTAAGGCATACTGTGGCAGAGACTGACTGTTCATTTAGTTTTATGCCTCTTCCTTTCCTCTGTGTCACCACTGGATTAAATTTCCACCTTCCAGGGCAATCTGAGTCCCAGACAACAGAATGTGGAAGGGAGCGAGGAACTCAATTCTAGGCATTGCCTGTAATAACGTTCCTGCCTTCCTCCACTCCCCCTCTTACTCCACCTGCTGGTGAGATGCAAAGAATACAGAAGAGAGCTGCCAAGTCCTGAGTGAGTACGGGCTGGAGCCTCAAGATGAAAAGAATCCAGGGCCCTGGACTCTGCAATGAACTGCTCCATGAGCAAGAAATAAACTATGTTGTATTGAGCCATAGGACATGGAAGTTTCCCTTTAACAGTAATTAACTAACACTAATAGTGTTACATTAGTAATATTAGCATTAGTAATTGGCTAATAGTAATAGTTAATAAATGTATTATTTAAATAATCATGCATAACATTTGTCTGAATATTTAAAGAATAATACTTATTAGTTTTATATTGTATGATGCTTCATTTGTATCTCATAACAGTTACTATCAAATTACTCCTGTAGAAAAGAACAGTTGGTTGGATTTTTTTTTTTTTTTTAGAGAAATCATCATTATTGTTCATTTTCAAATATCCAGTGACTTTTTTTAAGTAGGAAACATTGTTGATTTTCACCATGACCAAGGGGAATAGATCATAGCTAAAATGTAAAATAGCTTTTTTATTTCAATGTTGTTTTTGTTCTTTTTCCAATTGGTTGGGTATTAAAGCCCAATTTGAGTTTCCCTTCTAGGCAACTCTAGTTTTCAGAAGCCAACACCTCTCAGTGACAGGTAGAGAAGGGAAGTTACATATAAAAAGTAATAAAAGTCCAACCTACCCATACCTACAGAACAGCTCAACCTAGTAAAGAAATAAATGCCAGGAGTGATGTGATGCCCTTAAATGAGCCTGGTTTGATTACAAGTCATAAAGAGAATAGAATTCAAAATATGGACAGCCCAGGAGGAATGACACTGGACTGAGGAGCCAAAAATAGCAAGCAACTCAAGGCTACATTAATGCCTCACTATCTGAAAGGTACCCTGACCAAATGTATTTCCTCATCCTATCTCCACCAGGCTGTTTTTGTGAATCCAGAATTTATGATCCAAGGTGTAACCTGTGTTTTAAACTCAAGTCCCATAAAAAAGAATTCACATACCATTTATAAATTCTGCAATTATGCTGACACATCTTTCTCCATAACATTTCCGGGTTTCATTACAGGAAGTTTCATTATTTCCATAACACACAGGGCACGCTGTGTTGTTGGACCCCACTTGCTGTGGAGGAGCTGGGTAGAGTAAGAATCATTAACTCAGAACAGCGTTATCACAAAGATCATGGTATTGCCTGGAGTGGAAGGGGAAATGCAGACAAAGATGCTGCCAGAGAGACCCCTCAGGGTCTCTCTGCATGCTCAGGAATCTCCGATCCTGCCATAAAAATACCAGTCATCCTATTCCCATGTCTCACCAAAGTATTTGCAGCACTTAACCTCATAGATCTGCCCTTACAGACCATCCACTCTTCAAGAACTGTGGTTGATGAGTGTGTTGGGATGAGAAGGGAAAGGTAAGATTTTGAGCTAAAACTAACATTAGCCAGCTAGTCTGGATTTAGCCAACAAGTGTGTGACTATTACTGAATCTTGCTCTGAACAAATGAAATCAAGTAATTATTTATCATTGTGACTTTGATTTTTTAAAAATTATATGAGATCCAGCTCTGCTATTAATGAACCATGCTCTATGACTATGGCCCCATTTTCTCCTCTTCAAAACAAAGGTTTTGATCTAAGCCAGCGGTTCTCAAATGACGGTCCAGGAACTCCTGGGGATCCCTGAGATCCTTCCAGGGAGTCCACTAGGTCAAAATTATTTTCATGATGATACTAAGATGTTCTTTGCCTCTTTATCTTTCCTTCAGGGAAATACAATGGAGTTTTCCAGTGGCAACATGACATGTGAGATTGCAACAGAATAAATGAACAAGCAAATCTGAGAACCAGCTGTATTCTATTAAACCAGAAATTAAAGTGCTTTGAAAAAGCATGGAACAATGCCATTCTTTCCACTAAATATATTTTGTTTTGGAAAATAATTATTTCTATTCTAATAACATAAAAATGTTATTAATGTTAACATGTAATGGGTTTTATTATTTTTTAGTAATGGCAACCCACTCCAGTACTCTTGCCTGGAAAATCCCATGGACGGAGGAGCCTGGTGGGCTGCGTGCGGTCCATGGGGTTCCTAAGAGTGGGACACGACTGAGCAACTTCACTTTCACTTTTCACTTTCATGCATTGGAGAAGTAAATGGCAATCCACTCCAGTGTTCTTGCCTGGAGAATCCCAGGGACGGGGGAGCCTGGTGGGCTGCCTTCTATAGGGTCGCACAGAGTCGGACATGACTGAAATCACTTAGCAGCAGCAGCAGCAGTAACTAACAAATATTTTTAAAATTTCTTAGCCTTATTTTTAATACAGTAAATATTGATAGATATAGTCCACAGAAACAGAAGTTATTTGGGGTCCCTCTGTAATTTTCAAGACTTAGCATCTGGAAAGACGGTGTGAGGCCACAAAATTTGAAAGCTACTAATGAGCAGCAACTGCCCTCCCACACAGGTTGAAGAGCTGTGATTTCTGTCTTTACTGAGAAATGGAAAGTATAATGGTAGTCCTGGTTTTCTTCGTTTGTTTCTCAAGTAATTGTTGTATGTCAGCTATTAATGTTACCCAACTATGCACTGAAGTGCCTAGACTTAAAGTATCCATCTAAGATTGACAATCACAAGTAGTGAAAGAAGGGATGGATATGGGAGGACAGAGGGAAGATGTGGCCAGCACCCACCAGTGGTGTTAATGGTTTGATTGCATAACTCTCCTAGGCAACACTGGCTTTCAAAGTGGAAGGTTTCATTTTCAGATACATAGACCGTGAAAGGCTCAACCGTGGTCTCACTGCAGTTCTCTTCAGAGCAGGCATAATCCTCATACCATGTGGAGTGTACTCCTACACAAAGGCAAACACAAACTATCAGTCCTGGGTACAAAGCATTCAGGGAGCAACTGCTTTAGGCAAGGACAGAAAATATACTCTCAGCTCAATGCAATTTAGGGGACACTAAAGAGAGTTTCCTGCAAAAAGAAAAATCCTTCCTCAAAAAGTAGTTTCTGGCTTCAGTGGGAGATTTTGCAGCTTAAATTGCAGGTGAAAGGCTGATGGGGAAGTGGATGGTTCACACTGACACCCCCAGAGCCCAATGATCAGTCTTAACATCTCTAAATATAGCCAAGCAGATGTGGTGGGTCTATATACAACATGATATTGAACCTGAAACTAGCAAAGCTTATAGACGAAAGCTGTGCAATATGGTGGTCATTTATAAAGCTCTATGTGGTCAGTTACAAATCACTTCCTCATATTTCAAGAGATCAATATCTGAATGTACATATAAGACAGCATTGATATACACATTAACATCACTGAAAAAAAAAACTTCTACTGAACAGCATGAGTACAGTTTACAGGAAGTACCAGGAAGAGCAGAACAAGTGAAATGACATCACAAAGAAGCAAAGCCAGAATATGAGACAGCTACAGGACAAATGCCCCTATTTCTCCAACAATTCAATGAAATTGAGCAAAAAAAAACAAATCTTACTAAACAAACTAGGCACGATAGACTTAACAGCAAAATGTAATTTTGTTTGGGTCCAAATTCCAATGCATCAATTATATCTTAATATCTTTGAAATATATTGAACATTTTTAAGGTCACCTTAATTTTAAAATTTAAAGTTATAGCTAATTTTCTTAGGTGTGATCCTTGTATGGTAGTTATGTAAAAAGCAGGGGAGAGTTCTTACCAGAGATGAATAATGAAGTGTTTATATGGGAAATAATATGTTATCTAGATCTGCTTTAAAATACTATGGAGAATAAATTGGGAGTTAAGGATTAAAATATACATGTCACTATATATAAAATAAATAACCAACAAGGACCTACTGAATAGCCCAGGGAACCATACTCAATAACTTGTAATAATCTATAATGGAAAAGAATCCATTCTGCTAAAATGGAAAAGAATTTGTGTGTGTGTGTGTGTGTGTGTGTGAGACTCACTTTGCTGTACACCTGAAACTAACACAGTATTGTAAATCAAATATATTTCAGTAAAAATTTAAAGAATAAAAATGCTATGGAAAAAAATAGCAAAATGTTAATTGTTGACACAGGACCACAGTTCACTATACTCCTCTTCCTGCTTTTGTGTATGTTAGAAATGTTCATAATAAAAAGTTAAAAATAAATCAAAATGCTCTGAGAGAGCTGTAACAATCATACCAGCAAAATACCCTGGAAGGAAGTCGGAGTGAAAGTATGTTGAATCTGAAACAGGAAGGAACACTGAGAAGGAAAGGGGAGCAGAAAATGGAAAAGTGAAAGCACCTAGAGAGAGTTGACTGCTTTATACTTTAGCTAAGAGCTGTCCCTGCTTCTCATGTCCATTAGGATGGGCCTACAATGAGGTTTCAGCCAGAGGAAGCATTTCCAAGGAGCCACAGCGGCTTGTCCGCTTGCTTGGCTGGACACTTGCATGTTGCTTCTCCTGGGAGGTGCCTTCATGACTCCCTCTCTCCGTGCACAGCCCAGCCTTAGCCTTCCTTTTCCCGGCCAACCCCTCCAGCGCCTGCCCTGTGCAAGTTCCAGAAATGAGAATGATCAGCGTCTGAGGCTCACCATGATAAAAGTTGGTTGAGAAACTTGTACAGCTGATGGAAGCATTTGAGAGACACTGCGTGGCATCTTTTACAACACAGCTGTTGTTCAATGAATTACACTGTACACAGTTCAGTGTATTCTGGGATTCTAGGGAGACAAAATATTTGGCATCATGAACATTCAGGAGACACTAATAGAGTTTGCTTTGGAAAAAGCACCACACTTACCTCAGGTTAAAAGAATAGCCAAGATAGCATCCCTTCCCTCTGGGGTTCCCCAAACTTTAAGCTGTGAGATGTCTACCATTCTCTGGTTGGGAGACCCAACCTTGACCCACAGCACAGAGTGGTATCACAGGGTGCAGTGTTCAAGAAGGGGTCTCACAGTCTTCACTGCCCACATCTTGACAAGAGGTCACTTGAGGGGATTCCAGAGCACCAAGACTGACAAGAATCTGATGAGGTGGAAAATGGGGTCTTCATTCCAAAAGGGAGCAACATGGTTTCCCTCACCTACAGCTGCAACCGTGAGCACGACGATGATACCAGCAAAGAGGAAGCCCTTCATGGTGCTGGACATATGCCTCCTGAGGACGAGAACTGTGGCTGCAGAGCCTCAAGCCTGAAGAGAGAGGCACAAAGAGGACAGTCTGGGGATTCAGAAGATTGCTAGAGCGTGATGTCCCCTAGGGTTGCAATCACACTTCAACAAACGTAGTCCAACCTTGTGACGGAAGGAATCAACATCATCAGCTGGAAGCACAGAGCCATGATACAGATCAAACCTGCCTTCAGACCCACAAGAATCTGAGTTTTCCCTTTGCCTACAAAGGTATCTACGCACACAGGTACGAAAGCCCAGGGCATTTCCTACAGAGCCACTACAGATACAAAATGGGCAGGCAGATGATTGCCAGCCCCACTGAGGATAGGAGTCCAAGAAGAAAGCTGGACTGTGCTCTCTCAGAACACAGTATCCATCCTCTAGTTGGAATCTTGCCACATTCACATAATGCCCTTAGGGGCTCTGTCTCTGCCATCACCACTCTGATAAGCAGATACCTAATGAGCACTTACTCTGTTCTGAGCATTTACATGACTGATTCATCTAATTCCTCCACCTCTGTAGGCAGGTACTATTATTAGGATCACCTTTACTTCGGGAAAATTAAGCCCCAGAGAAGTTAGGTAAGCACTCAAAGTCGAGGTCACACTCCGGAGAGGAATAAAAGCTGGATTTGGCCCAGATCCCTAGTCCTCACTCCACACTGCCTCCAACAGACATGACTCCCAAAGCTCCAGACCCAAATGTCCCAGCACACCTCTGACCGGTCTGTCATCAACCTCTCTGAACCTGTAAGTTGCCCCCCCCCCCCCCAACCAACCCCCCACCTCCACACCTCTAATAGCTAAGGTTTAGCTGTATTTATTAAGATCCTGAGAGTTGAAGACTAGAAAATGTAAACTACTATATATAGGATGGATAAACAGTTCCTACTGTACAGCACAAGGGACTATATTTAATGTCTTGTGATAATCCATAATGTAAAAGAATATTTTTTAAAAAAGAATGCCTATATGTGTAAAACTGAGTCACTTTGCTCTACAGCAGATTAGCACAACATTGTATATCAGCTATACTTTAAATTAAATAAATAAATATCCTGAATCAGAGCTCCTAAAATTTCAATTTGCCCATGTATCAAAGCAGCATGAAAGAGAACTGTCTGGCTCTGCACTGAGTCCTTCTTTATCATGAGCTCATTTATCCTGTGAACAGTAGGCAGGAGCCACATGTGGCCACTTACATTTGGATTCACTGAAGGAATAAAAAGGAAACATATTATTTCTCAGACCGGCCATGTTCCAGTGCCCAGTGGCCACCTGTGGCTGGTGGCTGCTGTACTGGCCAGTGCACGCATGAAACAAGTCCCAGGGCACAGTGCTGCTAAAAAGATTTTTGCCTACTCCCCAGCTGAAAAACCTGCAGAAGGAGGGATAATGAAAATTGCCCAAACTCACTCAGCTTGTAAGACCAAAAGTGGGACTCCACTGAGGGTCCTTCTAGGTCCAAAACCGAATTGTACTATTATAACTGTCACTTATTAAAGAGCAGAAAACCTTCTACTGGGCACTGCAACCCACCACCTGCATCCCACTTCACCAACCACACATACATGTACCCCCCCAACATACACACACACACGCACAACACTGTGATCATCTAGTTAACTTATTAGGGGTCAGTGAAAAGAAAGAGAAACTAGTCACAGTCAGGGATGACAGATGGCCCATCAATTATCTCTAATGGCCCCAATATTTAGAGATTCAAGGAGAAAAAGTATGTTTGGTTTGGAGGCTGTGGCAGATGTTCTATACATTGTCCCCTACATCCTCCCCAGCCCAGTCACCGCTCTAGGCACAGAACCCCAGTGCAGAGAGGTTCAGGGACTGGGCTTCCTAGGAGGGGCATCTCAAGCTTTGTGGGTGTAAAGGAAGAGGAGTTAGGGCAAAACATGAGAAAGAAGCAAAAGAAGCCACATCAATTAAGTGCACAAATCACCTCGGCCCAGGTACCGACCTGATGATTGGCCTCATTTTCAGAGGGACATAATGGAGGCCCAGAGTGGTCAGGACTCTTCCCAGGAACGCACAGCAGATAGATAGAGACTAAAGGTGGCGGGACCAAGGGGCCAGCAAGCTGGGGGCCAGGGCAGAGGGCCCCATAGGGAAAATGAGAGCAAGCGCACCTGTACACCCCTTTGCAAAGTCCTTCCCCCTCATTGTATCATTGGACATTTTCAGCAGTCTGAGAGGGTCCTGTCACCATCGCTCTCATGTTACACAGAGCAGCACAAGCTCACAGAAACTGTGAGAAGGACACAGCACCACGAACACACAGAGCAAAGTCCAGTACCTCTCAACTCCAGCCTTCCCTTCCTGGGCACTGCTGAAGCAGTGAGAACCAAGAGAATGCCCTGGACTCCAGACAGCTCTGAATGCCTTTCCCCTGCTCTCAGCTGCTCTCAGGCTGGGCCCCGCTTCAAAGCTCAGCCCCACTCCTTTACCTTCTCTGTCTGGCCCAGAGACTGCCCTGCAGAAGGTGGATCACAGCAGAAGGCTGAAGAAGGTGTGTGAGGGACCTTATATAGCAGATGGCTGCACAATCAGAAAGCACAACCGCCTACTGGGAGGGGCTTCTGGGCCAGACTGGGCCCTGCCCAACTGTAGAGACATAAACGGCTTAACCCTTGGCAGCTATGATGCTGGTCAAGTCTCCAAAGCCTCCAGGAATTGAGAAAAACTTTGGTCAGGGCCTGCCTTTGGCAAAAGATACAAAGGAGCCAGATATGTCCCTGGCATTGTCTCATGTGGGCCACCACCCACCAGATGGATTCCATGACCCGTAGATGGATCACAAGTATCACCTTATCCTGACCTCGTAAAGCAGTCACCTTGATTAGCCCACCTACAGATGAGGAAACCAAGGTACATAAGAGAAACCGAACAGGGCTTCCCTGGTGGCTCAGTGGTGAAGAATCTGCCTGCCAGTGCAGGAGACAGGTTAGATCCAAGGTCCGGGAAGATCCCACATACTTTGGAGCAGCTAAGCCTGGGAACTGAAACTACTGAAGCCTGTGTGCCTGGAGCCGGTGCTCCGCAAAGCCACCCCAATGAGAAGTCCGAGCACCACAGCTAGAGTAGCCCCTGCTTGCTGCAACTAGAGAAAAAGTCTGCACAGCAATGAAGATCCAGCACAGCCAAAAAATAAATAAATTATTTTTTTTAAGAGAAAGATAACAGAGTCTCCCAAGATTACACAGCTGGGAAAGAATCAAAACTCAGAATCAGGTCACATGGGGTTGTGCAGCTCAGAGAAGAAGCTCAGGTCTCCTTGGGCAAGTGTCTGAACTTCACTAATTCTTAGGGTCCTCCAGCCAAGATGAGGATAAACTCATTGTACAATCTCACACGGTAGAGGGGCAATCTCACACGGTAGAGCCCCTGCTTGCAGAATACACTATGCACCTCAGTGAGGGGCCCACAGCCCCTGCTGCTGCTGCCCCCCACACCCTAGGCATTTTGTCTGGCAGCACGGTCTGGGCAGCCTCTGTTGGTGAGAGCAGAGACAAGCCAGGCTCTTCCCGGCACCTTCCCATCGTGGTGTATGTGCTTCTGGCTTTGAGTGTGGATCTGAGCTCCCTTCCCTCCTGCTGTTCCTGCCCCTTCAGACAGTTACACTCTCATACACAGACACACCACAAACACAGAGGTTTCAGGTAGGCATCTCACCCACCAACACTTCCCAGCTGGCAGTTAAATCTTAAGAGTTCTCTGCTCTTGAATATACTCCTTGTCCATCTGCTGCCCGCTCTGCCTGGACTGTGGCTCAGGTCTCCTTCTTTCCTTAAATTCATGCATTTAATCAACAAATGGAGCATCCCATGCCCACTCTAGGAATTTGGGAGGTATTTGGGCAAAGAGAGACTTTGCCTTCTGTAGGAGCATAATCTAGAGGGAGGGACACGACACAGATAAAGTAATAAATAAGCAAATTACAGAGTCGATTAGGATATGGTGACTCCACTGGCAAAAAAAAAGAGTAGTAAGGGATCAACTGTGCTGGGGGAGGGGGCACATGATTCAATTTTAAATAGAGAGGCATTGGTCTCATGGAGAAGGCAAAATCTGAGTTATTTCTACATGCAGATCTTCTGGCCATCTCCTATTTTCTCCTTTCTTACCCTTCTGCCATCAGTCTGACTACAACAGCATTTTCCAAAACAAAGGTTAGTTTCCTCCTTAATAGAATCCTCAGCTCAGTTCAGTTCAGTTCAGTTCAGGAGCTCAGTCATCTCCGACTCTGTGACCCCATGAATCGCAGCACGCCAGGCCTCCCTGTCCATCACCAACTCCCGGAGTTCACTCAGACTCATGTCCATCTCATCGGTGATGCCATCCAGCCATCTCATCCTCTGTTGTCCCCTTCTCCTCCTGCCCTCAATCCCTCCCAGCATCGGAGTTTTTTCCAATGAGTCAACTCTTCGCATCAGGTGGCCAAAGTACTGGAGTTTCAGCTTTAGCATCATTCCTTCCCAAGAAATCCCAGGGCTGATCTCCTTCAGAATGGACTGGTTGGATCTCCTTGCAGTCCAAGGGACTCTCAAGAGTCTTCTCCAACAGCACAGTTCAAAAGCATCAATTCTTCGGCGCTCAGCCTTCTTCACAGTCCTACTCTCACATCCATACATGACCACAGGAAAGACCATAGCCTTGACTAGGCGAACCTTTGTTGGCAAAGTAATGTCTCTGCTTTTGAATATGTGATCTAGGTTGGTCATAACTTTCCTTCCAAGGAGTAAGCGTCTTTTAATTTCATGGCTGCGATCACCATCTGCAGTGATTTTGGAGCCCCAGAAAATAAAGTCAGCCACTGCTTCCAGTGTTTCTCCATCTATTTCCCATGAAATGATGGGACTGGATGCCATGATCTTTGTTTTCTGAATGTTGAGCTTTAAGCCAACTTTTTCACTCTCCTCTTTCACTTTCATCAAGAGGCTTTTTAGCTCCTCTTCACTTTCTGCCATAAGGGTGGTATCATCTGCATATCTCAGGTTATTGATATTTCTCCCAACAATCTTGATTCCAGCTTGTGCTCCTTGCAGCCCAGCATTTCTCATGATGTACTCTGCATAGAAGTTAAATAAGCAAGGTGACAATATACCACCTTGACTTACTCCTTTTCCTATTTGGAACCAGTCTGTTGTTCCATGTCCAGTTCTAACTGTTGCTTCTTGACCTGCATATAGATTTCTCAAGAAGCAGGTCAGGTGGTCTGGTATTACCATCTCTTTCAGAATTTTCCACAGTTTATTGTGATCCACACAGTCAAAGGCTTTGGCATAGTCAATAAAGCAGAAATAGATGTTTTTCTGGAACTCTCTTGCTTTTTCGATGTTTCTGCTGCTGCTGCTGCTGCTAAGTCGCTTCAGTCGTGTCCGACTCTGTGCAACCCCAGAGACAGCAGCCCACCAGGCTCCTCCATCCCTGGGATTCTCCAGGCAACTGGAGTGGGTTGCCGTTTCCTTCTCCAACGTATAAAAGTGAAAAGTGAAAGTGAAGTTGCTCAGTCATGTCCAACTCTCCACAACCCTATGGACTGCAGCCTAAGAGGCTCTCCTGCCCATGGAATTTTCCAGGCAAGAGCACTGGAGTGGGTTGCCACTGCCTTTGATGATTCTGCTGCTGCTAAGTCACTTCAGTCGCATCCAACTCTGTGCGACCCCATAGACGGAAGCCCACCAGGCTCCGCCGTCCCTGGGATTCTCCAGGCAAGAACACTGGAGTGGGTTGCCGTTTCCTTCTCCAATGCATGCAAGTGAAAAGTGGAAGGGAAGTCACTCAGTCGTGTCTGACTCTCAGCAACCCCATGGACTGCAGCCCACCAGGCTCCTCTGTCCATGGGATTTTCCAAGCAATAGTACTGGAGTGGGGTGCCATTGCCTTCTCTGATGATCCTACTCAGTCCTAATTCCAGCCTCGTGGCAGAGCCCAGTGGGAGAATGTGGCAGGGCCCAGTGGGAGAGGTGGGAGCAGGAGCAGCCAATGGGATGTGGGTGGGAGAGGGTCTGAGGACAGAAGAGTTGAAGAGTCCATATGCTGCCTTTGAGATAATAGCCCAGGGAAGGGCAGTAGCCAGGGGTGGGGGTGGGGGGTGAGGGAGAGGCCGGGGGACAGGTTGTCCATCAGGATCAAGCCGAGGACAAACAGGAAAACCAATCTGATCAATGTTAATTCTTCTTAGAAGGCACTAGATACCCAGGAATGTCTGGGTCTGAATCTAGACTTTGCTCCTCATGTCCCCTAAATTACGTACTAACCTGGCTTGCTGGGCCCAAGTTCTCCATTCATAAAAGAGGAACACCAGACCCTGAAGAAACACCTACTGATTATTTCCTCCTGGAATTCTTTTTTTTTTTTTTAATATTTATTTATTTAGTTTTGGCTGTGTCAGGTCTTAGTTGTGGCACAGCTCTCTAGCTGTGGCCCAACATGTGGGATCTCAGTTCCCTGACCAGGGATCAAACCCACATCCTCTGCATTGGAAGGCAGATTCGTACCCACTGGCCCACCAGAGTAGTCCCTCCCCCTGTGATTCTTATCCTGTTCCATTGTGTTTTTGCCAGTGTCATCTAATTGTAGTGCCACGAAGGCATTTGATCAAGTGTGATGCAGTAGCAACCTCTGAAATGGGCTGTGCACAACCATTCATGGCAGCCCTGGGTCTGCCCCTCCCAAGGCCCTGGGCAAGATAAGTATCATTAACCCCTTGAAAGATGAAGAGACTAAGCCACAGAGAGGACTTGCCTCCAGGCCTTCAGGCACCAAGACCAACAACCTTTCCATTCCAACACAGCCTATGTGGAACCAGCCTCTGCCCATGGGGCTGAAAACATCCACCCAGCTTTCCCACCTTGCTCTTCCAGGGTCACGTCTCTGTCATCACTGTGGGGCTATCAGGATCCAACTGCCAGGGTCGCTCCAAGGTTTTATAAGAAATCACCCCTATAAAACAAGCCCTCCTGACTAACCAAGAAATCCAGGGACTCAAGAGAAACAGGGTCTCAATACAGAGCCCAACTTTTACTCTTAAACTAAAGACAGGGCGCATACCCCTAACCACGCTGGTTCCATTATCCCCTTAGAACAGGACAAGGCTCTGTCCTCATGACCTCTCCATGAGATAAACTGGGACTCACTTGGATCCTGGAGAGTCATCCTGGGGCATGAACCTGTAACCACTGTGGGAAATGGGCTTCTCCCATTTCCCTCAATTTCTCCCATTTCCCTTGATCATTAGCAGAAGGAATGATCAAAGCTTGGAGGTGAGTTCTTTGAGGAGACCACTCAGTTTGGGAATAAACATGCAGAGGGGGCTGGGATCGGAACAGGATGGCCAGAGCAGGAACTCCAGTGTCCAAGCTGAGAACTAGGAAAAGAGTCCTCTGCTTCATCTGTTCTCTGTCTGGGTTTGCTTCAGGGAGCTTTCATTGACTGGCTTGTTCCTCCAGCCTGGAAATGTGAGAACAGGCTAAAATAATGAAATTACTATCCTTAACTGCAGGCACCATGCAGGAGAAATGTACGAGCCCTGAGACATAAGCCTCCCAAATGGTCCATACTCTGGGTAAAATGATAATCCTCTGATTCTTGAGTTCTCCTTTTGTCAAATGGAAAAAGCATTTCCATTCACCTCTGAAGAGTTGTTCTGAGGGCCTCCAGAAAACAATTCCTCCCATTATAGACACTGCTCCTAGAGTCTGCACCAGTGACACCACAGTCTAGGGGGACACATCAGGTCACACAGGGCGGGAGCTAAAGTAGGGCTCAACCTCAGAGCACACTTCTGCCACCTACCAGTTGAGCTTGGACATTTAGTTCCATGTTCTCTGTTTCCTCGCCTGAGAGAAAGGACATCCATAATATCCAACTTTTCATAAAGATTAGAGGAAACACTCTTTAGACGGAGCACACAGTGTTATAAATTTAGCTCAAAGAAATTTCGCTATGATACATACCATCAGTTCAGTCACGGGCAGTTTTCCTGGGCTTCCTTTGTGTCATGCAACATGTCCAGGACCAAATAAGTAATCATTCCAGGACATTTTCAATATATCCATTTCTAAAAAAAAGAAAAGAAACCCAGGCTCTAAATATATTTGAAGAATTACTGCATCCAACATTATAAAAACAGTGTCTGCCTGATCTATAATGTGAACCTCCACTGGGTTGGAGACAAAGGACAAAAAACAGCAGACAGGCCTGGTTTGAAACCTTCCTATACCAGTTATCAGCTGTGTAAACTTGGTTAAGATTCTTAGTGTCTCCATTAAAATAAAGGGACATAAATTTTCTGGGAAGCTCACACAGTGGCTGCTGACACACAAAGAATAGCAGCTGCCTTCCCCTCATCTTTTTTCTGACAGTTGAACCTTAAATGTCTTCATTTATTCCGTAAATATGTGTTTGGGCATTTACTCTGTGCCAAACCCTGGATAGTGGATTTACAAAGTTAATGAGACAGATGAGTTCCTTGTCATCCCAAAGAATTTAAGCTAATAAAAACAAATACAAACATTTTTTAAGTAAACAGACAAAGATAATTGCAAACTAAAGATTTGTGATAGAAACAAAATGGTAACTGAGTTAGGAAACAATAGGGTTGGGGTTTGAAGGCATCTCCAAGAGGTAAGAAGGAAACAGTCAAGGGAAGAGGGAAGTCAGATGGTTCCCAGAACAGGACAAAAAACGTGAGCAAAAAAAAGGTTTCTTAGTCAAGAGCATGCCTTGCTGAAGGAACTGAGCAAAAAGGCACACCAGTGTATTGAAGAACCACAAAGTTATATCCACACCTTACTGAGCTCATGTCAACATTTTATGCTGGTTATTCAACCAAACAGCTTAGATGAAGTGCAAAGAGCACCAGGCTTATTGATGGAAAATGAGAGTTCAAAACCTAGTTTTGTAATTCACTAACTGGGTGTTAACTTTTATCCATGAGTCCCAATTTCCTTAGATAAAATGGTAAAATTAGTAATACCTACCTGAGAGAAGATGAATAGTGACTACCTTCATCCATGACATAGAATGGGAGATAGTTAATTCATCACTGGTTTTATCATTCCTAACAAACATGGTAGGTGATATCCCTTACAGATCATGCCAAGGTTATTGTGTCCATTTGGAGCAAAATCAAGCTGATCAGATCAGATCAGATCAGATCAGTTGCTCAGCCGTGTCCGACTCTTTGCGACCCCATGAACCGCAGCACGCCAGGCCTCCCTGTCCATCACCAGCTCCCGGAGATCACCCAAACTCATACCCATCGAGTCAGTGATGCCATCCAGCCATCTCATCCTCTGTCGTCCCCTTCTCCTCCTGCCCTCAATCCCTCCCAGCATCAGAGTCTTCTCCAATGAGTCAACTCTTCGCATGAGGTGGCCAAAATACTGGAGGGAGACAGTATGGTGGTTGTTGTTCTTCTTCTTGAGTCACTAATTTGTATCTGACTCTTTGCAACCCCATGGACTGCAGTACACCAGGCTTCCCTGTCCTTCATTTTCTCCTGGGGTTTGCTCAAATTCATGTCCATAAGACTGAATTACATTGCCTTGAGAAGAATGTGAAGACTCAATTTTCCTTTCTAGGCAATGAGTTAGGCAACCTGTTCTCATTGTTGAGGAGTCTGAACTGGCCCCAGGTAACTCCCTCCTCTAGCCCATAGCTCATTCTTCCCCACCTCAGAACCAGCAACTCCAGGCAGAAGACAGCTTCCATTAGCAGCCGGCCAGAGCCAAAGGTGATAGCATTGGTGAGATTCCAGAAGGGAGCAAGGATTGGGATTCTGTGTCCCTTGGGATGCAGTGGAGTTGAGTTTCCCTGGGAAGAAGAGAGAACAGAGACAACACTTGAGGGTTCATAGGAAACAGAGGGAGGAAAATTGAGGACGAGTGAAAAGAGACCCAGAAGAAAGAGGAATCATCCAGGACTATCCTTTCCACCTTCTGCCGCCTCTGTGAGACCCAAGACAGAAGTGAGTCGACTCAGGCTCCTTCTAGACATATCAGTCTATTACATTCACCAACCTGTTACTGAATGTACCTCCACCGGTGGGAAACACTGCCTGCCCTCCTTCTGAGAGGTATTGACATCCACTTTCTCATCACTCTGATAACAGATGGCAGTGTTATTTTTCTTTGTTACTTTTCAACATAAAATCTAGGAAACCTATAGCAGCTCCAAACATTGGTTGGGAATCCATGCAGCAGACACTTCATTCTTTTATTCAGTTTGTCCTAAACCCAGAAGCTAGAATGGTGAAGAGCTAAGAAGAACTGGCACAACTAAAGGAATTAAAAACAAGTACATGGCGGCTGAAGATAAACAACACACAAGGCTATTTCTTGCATCTTGCTTCCAAGCCTCTGTCTATTTTGCTTACTGGTACAGGGACAAACTTTCCAAGCCTCTGTGACTCATGCAAATGACATACTCCTTTAGGGAATATCATGCTGTTTCAGAAAAAAGAAATGAGTTATTAAAAGTTGAAACAGTAAAAGGCCTATATTGATGTTGGTGGCAATAAGGAAGTATGGAATACAGGGCTGGTTTCTATTTCTGGTTTTCATAGGCTGTGTGATTTTGGCCAAAGTCCTTCCCCCATTTGTACCCTAGGAAAGACACTGGTATTCAAATGGGGGAAGTCCAGAATTCAGTCTTGTTTCAAGAGTATATTGTTGTTTCTTGAAATGGGGATTTAGATAAGAGATTTGTGGACATGTAGTTCAAGGCTGTTTTTAAAATTTCTGGTTACTTTCTCCCAACCACCAAAACAGTTTTTGAAAAATACTTTTTGACTTAAAATTAAAGATAGCTATCTTTTCCATTACAGACCAGCCTGAGGTTTGCTTGCCCTTTTTTGAGCACCAAGGGGAAATATTCATAACAATGAAATCAGCCTATGATGCATTATATTATATAAAATAAATTTAATATGTCTATGAAAATGCTTTGCAGCCTAAACTGTAGTGCTTACACATAAGCACTGTTAGTATTACTAAACTGTTGCAAAAAGAAGAACTTGTCAACACCATTTTGGCTCAAGTCACAGTGATTCAACAGAAAGAGTGACAGCCCTGATTCGGGCAACTGATTCAAACATTTACACAAAACTGGGGATGAAGTGCTGTATAAATCATTAAGATTTTATGGGAGAAAACACTTACACTCCCCTCCCATGGACTGTTGAGACTCCAACATTTCTAAATAAAATCCTGTATAACATTCATTTGAACACTATCTGGAATTCTGCCAGAGCAGATGATTAATTTGAATTGAGGCCCTTTCAGCTTCTTTATCATTGGCAAAAACATCAAAAGGGGAAAGGGAAGTCGCTCAGTCGTGTCCGACTCTTCGCGACCCATGGACTGCAGCCCACCAGGTTCCTCCATCCACCGGATCGTCCAGGCAAAAGTACTGGAGTGGGGTGCCATCGCCTTCTCCAAAAACATCAAAGAAGGCATCCAAAGCCTCTCCTGCTGCCACAAGGTGGTGGGATCTTTGGTGGCAGCCTCAAGCAGCAAGTACCCAATGGTCTGAAGAAAACAAAATACATCATTATCATCCGATATTCCAAGTCAGCCTCCAGAAAATAAGCACTGACTCTAAATGTGGTCAACAATTCATGCACATTATTTTATATAAAACTGTTAGGGAAATTTTAAAGACAACACATATTGTAAAAATGTCAAATATATTGAAGATAATTTTAAAATGTTAGGGTTTAAATTCCTAAATAAAATAAAGATCCATTAAGTGATATATGAAAGATTGATCTTGGAAGTAATTAAAATTTCCTCTCTCACTCTCTCAAGAATGCTTTTTCTCTGTTCTTTCTTTTTTGTTTTACTTTCACCTCTCTTACAGTAATCAGAGTCTGATCCAGCCTGGAGCAAATCTTATCCTCATGGGAATGGAGGGACAATGGATGAGTATGGTCAGTAAAGGACCAGAAACAACCAGGAATAATAGGGAGAAATAGCATTTTAACAAAGTTGTCAGTCCCTCACTAGGAAGCCCACTTTGGTGGGAGACGCTTCTAATCCACACACATCTTTTTTTTTTTCTCTTTTAACTTGATTGTGTCAGGTCTTACTTGCAGCATCCAGGGTTGTTTGTTGCAGCACACAGATTTAGTTGTGGTGTGCAGGCTCAGCAGTTGCAGCATGAGGGCTCCAGAGTGAGGCCAAAGTACTTGTTGTGTGTGGGCTGAGTTGCTCCATGGTATGTGGGATCTTAGTTCCCTGACCAGGGTTGAACCCCCATCTCTTGCATTGCAAGGTAGATTCTTTTTTGGTTTCTCTGTCTTCCTTTTATTTTTTTAAACTAATTCATTTATTTCAATTGAAGGATAATTACTTTACAATATTGTGATGATTTTTGCCATACATCAACATAAATCAGCCATAGGTATACATGTGCCCTCCCATCCTGTGCCCCCCCACCTCCTTCCCTCCCCTATTCCTCTAGGTTGTTCCAGAGCATCAGCTTTGGGTGCCCTGCTTCACGAATCAAATTCGCACTGGTCATCTATTTACATGTGGTAATGTATATGTGTCAATGTTATTCTCTCAAATCATCCTACCTTCACCTTTTCCCACTGAGTCCAAAAGTCTATTATTTACATATGTGTCTCCTTTACTGCCTTGTATGTAGGATTGTTAGTACCATCTTGCTAAATTCCATATATATATGTTAATATACTGAATTGGAGTTTCTCTTTCTGACTTACTTCACTCTCTATAATAGGCTCCAGGTCCACCCACCTCATTAGAACTGACTCAAATCCATTCTTTTTTATAGCTTAGTAATATTCCATTGTGTATATGTACACAACTTCCTTATCCATTCGTCTATGGCTGGACATCTAGGTTGCTTCCATGTCCCAGCTATTGTAGATAATGCTGCAGTGAACTTTGGGGTACATGAGTCTCTTTCAATTCTGGTTTCCTCAGGATATATGCCCAGCAGTGGGTCAAAAATGTTTTTTCCAGTATGTCAAAATGCATATAAATGTTATCTGTAGCAATAAAAAGCTTTTTAAATTACATGAAAATACTCTGACAACTTAAAAATTTTAAACACAATTTCAAAAAATATATGAAGCAAAAACTGACAAAATAAAGAGAGAAATAATGATTTAATAATAACGCAAAACTCTAATACCCCACTTTCAATAATGGATAGAAAAACTAGACAGAAGGTCAATAAGGAAGCAGAAGACTTAACAATGCTAGAAACCAACTAGACATCTATAGAACACTCCACCCCTCGACAACAGGATATACACTCTGCTTAAGCGCATGTAGAACATTCTCCAAGATAGAGCATGTGCCAGGCCACATAACAAACCTCAATATATTTTAAATGCTAGAAATAATATAGGATGTGTTCTCCAACAACAATGGATGAATTCAAAAATCAATAACAAAGAAATTTGGAGCACTGATAAATGTGTGGAATTTAAATAATATACTTCTAAATAGCTGTGGATTTTCTCATATGTCAACTTAGCTAGGTCATGGTACCAGAATTTCACTAAATATTATTCTAGATATTTCTGTGAAAGTATATTTTAGATGAAGTTAACATTTAAATCATCAGAATTTGAGTAAAGCAGATTACCCTCCACAATGTGGATTTTAATTGAGGGCCTTAACAGAAAAAGACTGATCCCCTGAAGAAGAGATAACTCTACCAACAGCCTTTGGACTTGAGCTGCCAGCATCAAATCTTCCCTGGTCTCCAGACTGCTGGATCATCCAATATTGGACTTACCAGCCTCCATAATTATGTAACCCAATTGTGTAACTCTTTCTCTCACAGAAACAGAGATAGACTACTATGAACAGTTGTATAACAACAAATTTGTTGAACAAGATAAAATGTATATGTTCCTAGAAACACACAAACTATTAACATTAATTCAAGAAGATATAGAAAATATGAATAGACCTACAACATGTAATGAGATTGAGTCAAAAGTCAAAATTTTCCAAAAAGAAAAATCAGAGAAAAACCCACTCCCATGTCCCAGGATTGTTCTATCTGTTGTCTGTTTAATAAAAGATCTGTCTGCCTGAGCTATAACTAGTCTCTTATTCCAAGTCCTTGCTACAATGAGACAAGAGCCAAGAAATCCTGACTTCTTGAGCTATAATTAATCCATCATTCCAAATCTTTGTTACAATGAAATAAGAACTGAAGAAGAGAAACAAACTGACCTGACAGCATTACTAGGAAAAGATGGCTTCACTGGCGAATTTCACCATGTTTAAGAAAGAATTAACATCAGGGGCCAAAGACTCATGCTATGGGGTCCCTGCCAAACACTGCTGCTGACATCAGCTCAGAGAAGGCAGCAGTGCTGATAAAGCCTTTTGACAGTAGACAAACTGGTAGGAATGTAGAACCTTAAAAAGTCACATCTTTTCCATCTTTTTTTAATATAAATTTATTTATTTTAATTGGAGGCTAATGATTTTACAAGATAATCACGATGGTGTGATCACTGACCTAGAGCCAGACATCCTGAAATGTGAAGTCAAGTGGGCCTTAGAAAGCATCACTACGAACAAAGCTAGTGGAGGTGATGGAATTCCAGTTGAGCTGTTTCAAATCCTGAAAGATGATGCTGTGAAAGTGCTGCACTCAATATGCCAGCAAATTTGGAAAACTCAGCAGTGGCCACAGGACTGGAAAAGGTCAGTTTTCATTCCAATCCCAAAGAAAGGTAATGCCAAAGAATGCTCAAACTACCACACAATTGCACTCATCTCACACACTAGTAAAGTAATGCTCAAAATTCTTCAAGCCAGGCCTTAACAATATGTGAACCGTGAACTTCCTGATGTTCAAGCTGGTTTTAGGAAAGGCAGAGGAACCAGAGATCAAATTGCCATCCTCTGCTGGGTCATGGAAAAAGCAAGAGAGTTCCAGAAAAACATCTATTTCTGCTTTATTGACTATGCCAAAGCCTTTGACTGTGTGGATCATAATAAACTGTGGAAAATTCTGAAAGACATGGGAATACCAGACCACCTGACCTGCTTCTTGAGAAATCTATATGCAGGTCAGGAAGCACTGGAACAACAGACTGGTTCCACATAGGAAAAGGAGTACGTCAAGGCTGTATATTGTCACCCTGTTTATTTAACTTATATGCAGAGTACATCATGAGAAACACTGGACTGGAAGAAACACAAGTTGGAATCAAGATTGCTGGGAGAAATATCAATAACCTCAGATATACAGATGACACCACCCTTATGGCAGAAAGTGAAGAGGAACTCAAAAGCCTCTTGATGAAAGTGAAAGTGGAGAGTGAAAAAGTTGGCTTAAAGCTCAACATTCAGAAAACGAAGATCATGGCATCTGGTCCCATCACTACATGGGAAATAGATGGGGAAACAATAGAAACAGTGGCTGACTTTATTTTTTTGGCCTCCAGAATCACTGCAGATAGTGACTGCAGCCATGAAATTAAAAGACGCTTACTCCTTGGAAGGAAAGTTATGACCAACCTAGATAGCATATTCAAAAGCAGAGACATTACTTTGCCAACAAAGGTCCATCTAGTCAAGGCTATGGTTTTCCCTGTGGTCATGTATGGATGTGAGAGCTGGACTGTGAAGAAGGCTGAGCGCCGAAGAATTGATGCTTTTGAACTGTGGTGTTGGAGAAGACTCTTGAGAGTCCCTGGGACTGCAAGGGGATCCAACCAGTCCATTCTGAAGGAGATCAGCCCTGGGATTTCTTTGGAAGGAATGATGCTAAAGCTGAAACTCCAGTATTTTGGCCACCTCATGCGAAGAGTTGACTCATTGGAGAAGACTCTGATGCTGGGAGGGATGGAGGGCAAGAGGAGAAGGGGACGACAGAGGATGAGATGGCTGGATGGCATCACTGACTCAATGGATGTGAGTCTCAGTGAGCTCCGGAAGTTGGTGATGGACAGGGAGGCCTGGCATGCTGCGATTCATGGGGTCACAAAGAGTCAGACACGACTGAGCGACTGATCTGATCTGATCTGATTGTATTGGTTTCGCCATACATTGACATGAATCCGCCACGGGTGTACATGTGTTCCCCATCCTGAACCCCCTTCCCACCTCCCTCCCCATACCATCTCTCTGGGTCATCCCAGTGCACCAGCCCCAAACATCCTGTATCATGCATCGAACCTGGACTGGTGATTCATTTCACATATGATATTACATATGTTTCAGTGCCACTCTCCCAAATCATCCCACCCTCTCCCTCTCCCACGGAGTCCAAAAGACTGTTCTATACATCTGTGTCTCTTTTGCTGTCTCACATACAGGGTTATCGTCAACATCTTTTCCATCTTTAACACTCCTGAAATTGACCTACCTCAGCCCCAGCAGCAGTACTTGGCACACCTCTGATTCAGACACCCTCCCCAGTGTCGAGGCTTTAGAATCTGTTGACTCAATCCAGAGGAAGCAGGGGTCCATGGACGGCAGTCATTCCATGTGTCAGGCAGGAAAGTTAATGGCCTTTCTACAGTTCAGAAAGCAGTTTTCTCACAAATGTCAGTGTCACATACAAAGGGTCAAAGAGCTACCCTACAAGGGCCCTCTGGCCATGATACTGTTAAGTAGTTAAAATAGAAAAAAGGAATCCAAAATGGTGGAACTACACGGAAGTGGGGGGAAGTCCACAAAAGAGGATGTTGAGGACCAGGGTGGAGAACCTCTTGCAGGAAAACACACCCAAAGCATGCCCCCTTCCTGACTGGCCTTGAGCATACACCCATTTGCATTGCCTTTCTTGATTGGTGGCAGGCACAGGCACCTATTTTGCACAGGCAGAACCAAGAGGAGACAGGAAGTATAAAAAGGGAAGCAAAGAGGGATCATCACCTTTCCTCAGGGGTTGGCCCACTTCCACATCTCAGGAGTGTACTATCTGTTTTTTGTTTAAGAAAAGATCTCTCTGCTTGAGCTATAACTAGTCTCTTATTTCAAGTCCTTGCTACAATGAGACAAGAGCCAAGAAATCCTGAATTCTTGAGCTGTAATTAGTCCATCATTCCAAATCTTTGTTAAAATTAGACAAGAAATGAAGAAAAGATTAGTTGTTTGTCTGTTGCTTCATTTGCTATTATTTTCTCCCATTCTGAAGGCTGTCTTTTCACCCTGCTTATAACTGACCTGACAATATGACTACCTGAGCAGCAAATATTAATACATAAGCAAGGCTCTGAAGGCAATGGCACCGCACTCCAGTACTCTTGCCTGGAAAATTCCATGGATGGAGGAGCCTGGTAGGCTACAGTCCATGGGGTCACTAAGAGTCAGATATGACTGAGTGACTTCACTTTCACTTTTCACTTTCATGCATTAGAGAAGTAAATGGCAATCCACTCTAGTGTTCTTGCCTGGAGCATCCCAGGGACAGGGGAGCCTGGTGGGCTGCCGTATATGGGGTCACACAGAGTCAGACACGACTGAAGTGACTTAGACATTAGACATTAGACAAGGCTCTGAAAGACCATGAGTTCACTCTGACCCTCAAAGAAAACAGTTCAGCCAGTGGAAGGTAATATGTTCCATTTCTATCAATTTTGCCAAGTAGAAAAGGGTACTAGCCTGGAAAATGGGCCCCAAAGATATTAGTTCCTAATCTTTGGAACCTGTGGATTTAACCTTAGATAGCAAAGACTTTACAAATGTGGTCAAGTTAAAGATCCTGCTTTGGAATCCTGGATTACATAGGTGGGCCCTAAATGCCATCACGAATGTCCTTGTAAGATATAGGCAAGTTGACTACCTGACTTCGGACTATAATACAAAGCTACAGTCATCAAGACAGTATAGTACTGGTACAAAGACAGAAAAATAGATCAATGGAACAAAATAGAAAGTCCAGAGATAAATCCATACACCTATGGACACCTTATCTTTGACAAAGGAGGTGAAAATATACAATGGAGAAAAGACATCTATTTAACAAGTGATGCTGGGAAACTGGTCAACCACTTGTAAAAGAATGAAACTAGAACATTTTCTAACACCATACACAAAAATAAACTGAAAATGGATTAAATAGCTAAATGTAAGACCAGAAACTATAAAACTAGAGGAAAACATAGGCAAAACACTCTCTGACATAAATCACAGCAAGATCTTCTATGACCCACCTCCCAGAGTAATGGAATTATAAGCAAAAATAAACATATGGGACCTAATTAAAATTAAAAGCTTTTGCACAACGAAGGAAACTATAAGCAAGGTGAAAAAAAAACAGCCTTCAGAATGGGAGAAAATAATAGCAAACGAAGCAACTGACAAAGAATTAATCTCAAAAATATACAAGCAACTCCTGTAGCTCAATTCCAGAAAAATAAACAACCCAATCAAAAAATGGGCCAAAGAACTAAATAGACATTTCTCCAAAGAAGACATACAGATGGTTAACAAACACATGAAAAGTTGCTCAACATCACTCATTATCAGAGAAATGCAAATCAGAACCACAATGAGGTACCATCTCACTCCAGTCAGAATGGCTGCTATCAAAAAGTCTACAAGCAATAAATTCTGGAGAGGGTGTGGAGAAAAGGGAACCCTCTTACACTGTTGGTGGGAATGCAAACTAGTACAGCCACTATGGAGAACAGTGTGGAGATTCCTTAAAAAACTGGAAATAGAACTGCCATACAACTCAGCAATCTCATTGCTGGGCATACACACTGAGGAAACCAGAACTGAAAGAGACACATGTACCCCAATGTTCATCGCAGCACTGTTTACAATAGCCAGGACATGGAAGCAACCTAGATGTCCATTGGCAGACAAATGGATAATAAAGCTGTAATAGATATACACAATGGAATATTACTCAGCTATTAAAAAGAATGCATTTGAGTTAGTTCTAATAAGGCAGATGAAACTGGAGCTTATTATACAGAGTGAAGTAGGTCAGAAACAAAAACACCAATACAGTATATTAACACATATATATGGAATTTAGAAAGATGGTAACGATGACCCTATATGTGAGATAGCAAAAGAGACACAGATATAAGAATAGGCTTTTGGACTCTGTGGGAGAAGGCAAGGGTGGGATGATTTGAGAGAATAGCATTGAATCATGTATATTATCATATGTTAAATAGATCCCCAGTCCAGGTTAAATGCATGAGACAGGGTGCTCAGGGCTGGTACACTGGGATGACCCTGAGGGGTAGGATGGGAAGGGAGGTAGAAGGGGGTTCAGGATGGGGAACACGTGTACATCCATGGCTGATTCATGTCAATGTATGGCAAAAAAACACTACAATATTGTAAAGTAATTAGCCTCCAACTGAAATAAATAATTTTTTTTTAAGATATAAGCAGGTTGAGATTTGACCCAGAGGAGAAGATGTGATGTGGAGGCAGAGACAGGAGGGATGCAGCCACAAGCCAAGGGATGCCAGCAGCCAAGAGAATCTGGAAGAAGCAAGAGATTGGGTCTCCCCCAGAGCCTCTGGATGGGGTATGACCCTGCCAACACTTTGATTTCAGCTCACTGAAACTGATTTCAAAAACTATGTTATTTTGAGCCACAAGTGTATGGTAATTTGTTATAGCAGCCACAGAAAGCTGATACAGGAAGTGTTCATAAGAGATGGGTTTTTGTTTCTTCTGCTAAGTACAGACTCACAATGGTTTGACTCCTGACTTTTTGACACTACAATGGTGCAAAAGCAATATGCATTCAGTAGAAACCATACTTTGAATTTTTATCTTTTCCTGAACTAGCAATATGTTGTTCTAGACTCTCTTGTGCTGCTGGGCAGTACAGCAAGCCACAGCTCCTACCCAGCCATGCAGTCATGAAGGTAAATGACCAATGCACTTCGAATCATTCTGTACCCATACAATCATTCTGTTTTTCACTTTCAGCACTATATTTAATAAGTAACATGAGACATTCAACATTTAATAGGTCTTGTGTTATTTGATTTTACCTAACTTTAAGCTAATAAAAGTGTTCTGAGAACTTTCAAGGTAGATTAGGCTAAGCTATGTTTGGTAGGTCAGATGTAGTAAATGCATGTTCTCCATGTCTGTGTCTCTAATTATACTTTGTAAATAAGATCATCTATACCATTTTTCTAGATTCCACATATATGCATTTGTTTTCTCTCTCTGAATTACTTCACAAATGGATAAGGGGGAAAGGGAGATGGAATGAATTGGGAGATTGGGATTGATATATATATATATACACTTACTGATACTATGTATAAAATAGATAACTAATGAGAACATATTGAACAGCACAGGGAACTCTACTTAATGCTCTGTGGTGATCTGAATGAAAAGTAAATCCAAAAGAGACAGGATATATGTATATGTATGGCTAATTCTTTGCTATACAGCAGAAACTAACACACATATAAAGCTACTATACTCTGATAAAAATTAATTTTAGAAATTTAATTTAATTTTAAAAAATGCATGTTCTACTTATGACATTTTCAGCTTATAGTGAGTTCATTGAAATTTACCCCATTGCAAGCTGAGGAAAATCTGAGCATGTATTTTTTCTGTGTGAGTAGGAGAGGGAAAGATTAGGATCTAACTCAAAATGTATCAAATATAAGCATATAAAACAAGATGAACCAGGAGGAAGAGTTTCAAGAGTGTGTCCCACAGGGAGGAAGGAGCCAAATTCCTAAAGGAAACCTCATCACCAAGACTCAATGCCTTGACAAAGATTCTCTCCCTGACCAAACCCTAGCCAGACTCCTCGTCTCCATTGGACTTCACCCCAGCCTGTAAAGACTTGCACAAAATACCAACATCAAGATCACATTCATAGTATAGCCAAACTTAAAATACCTGCCTGAGAAAGCTCAAGGCTGCCAAAAGAATTGACTGTTCTAGCCAGCACTTGAAGACAGGGTCCCTATGTCCCAACCTGTGTAGAAGGGTAGGAGCCTAACTTCTATAAGCACCAGTTAGCAAACCCAGACAGGCTTCACATGGACCAACCCTGTCTTCACTATTTTTGTCATCTTTCACTTCCCTGTTTCTGCTCAAACCCCCAGACCCCTCAATTCTCCCCTCATAGTCCCTCATTCTCTCTTTAAAACATCCTGTCATGTCTCTAGAAATCAAAGTTGAACTCAATTCTTGCTGAACTCTTTCCCTACTGCAATCGAATATTACCGATTAAAATCTAGCCTTATCACTTTAGGTAGTGTCCAGCTTTCTTTATGTCTGACGCCCTCATCTGGAAATTGGATCCTCCAGGGCCCACTGATTATAACTGTTAGGTAGTTAGAATAGAAAAAGTAGCCTAAGATAGCAGAACCATGTGGAGAGCAAACAAACAAACAAAAGCCCATGAAAGAGGAGGTCAAGAACCAGAGTGAGAACTTCGGCAAGAAAACACGTCCACTTCCTCAACTGGCCTTGAGTGTATGCCCATCTTGGTGGTGGGCACAAGCCCTATTTTACATAGAACTGAATCAATCAGGCTTCAGGGGGAAATGATAAAAAAAAAAAAAAAGTACAAAAAGAGAAACCAGGGAGGATGGGGCACTCCTTCAAGAGTCAACCCACACTTAAGTCTCAAGAGTGCACTGCCTACTGCCTTCTGCTTGTTTAAGTTGTAACTGAGATGTAAGAGAGCTGAAACTAGTCTATTGTTAAGAATACTGCCTGCTGCCTGCTTAATAAAATTCTGCCTGTTTGAGCTATAAGTGATCCATCACTCCATATCTTTGCTACAATGAGATAAGAACAGAGAGAGAGAAATAAACCAACCTAACATAACAAAATCTGAGGAGGGTTCAGGTGTTTAACTCTGCCAGCAGGTCAAGTCTCCATATCATACTGATCAGACTCTTAGATACACAGTGCTGGCCAAGTCAACACCAAGAGAACACAACTGTAGAAAAACTACATTATAAAAACAAAACAAGATAAAAGAAAAAAAAAGTGTGAAAACAGTGTGGACTTTAAAGTCTTACTGATGTGTTTAAATGGGAATCACCTAAGGAAAGATAGTTTTGAACCACCTGGAACTACATAATATGTGTCAGCACCCAAAGAGAGCTACTTGCTCAGTTACTCAGCCCAGGACTGTGGCTGGCAGGATGTCATTTCTGCTTTAAAGTTCTGGTAAGACTACAGCATGGCAGGGAGGAGTGAGAATAGTAACATTTCTGAGACCTGAAGGAAGCAAACCTAAGAAAGGAAAGGAAAACAAAAGAAGGTAAATCATTATCAGTCAATTCCTAGCATTAGAGCAGTTAGAAGCACTGCTGCTGGTGTCCCCATGCTTGTGGCCTCTGTAATCCTATAAATCTGTGGATGTCTTCTCAGTTCCCACTTTTGTCTTTACATTCTATCGGGAAGTGATATGCCAAAGAATTGATGTTTCAGAATTGTGGTGCTGGAACAGACTCCTGAGAGTCCCTTGGATAACAAGATCAAACCAGTCAATCCTAAAGAAAATCAACCCTGAATATTCATTGGAAGGACTGATGCTGAAACTGAAGTTCCAATACTTTGGCCACCTGATGCAACGAACTGACTTGTTGGGAAAGTCCCTGATGCTGGGGACGATTGAGCACAGGAGGAGAAGGAGGCAGCAGAGGACAAGACGATTAGACAGCATCAACGACTCAATGGGCATGAATCTGAGCAAACTCTGGGAGATAGTGGAGCACAGAGGATCCTGGCATGCTATAGTCCGTGGGGTTGCAAAGAGTGGGATGCAACTTAGAGACTGAACAACAATAACCTTCTAAGTGCATTTAAATCATGGTCCTCAACATTTTTGGCACCAGGGGCCAGTTTCATGGAAGACAGTTTTTCCATGGCCAGGTTGGGGGGATGGTTTGGGGATGATTCTCATAAGGAGTGTGAAACCTAGATCCCTCACATGCACAGTTCACAGTTCTCCCATGAGAATATAATGCGGCAGCTAATCTGACAGGAGGAAAACCTCAGGTGGTAATGTGAGTGATGGGAAGCGGCCATAAATACAGATGAAGCTTTGTTCTCTCACCTCCTGCTCTGCAGCCCGGTCCCTAACAGGCAAGGACCAGTACCGGTCTATGGCCCAGGGTTTGGGGAGATCCCTGCATTGAAAAGAATTTAAATGTTCCATAAGAAGCTGACATATCAGGCTGTGACTAATTCAACACACAGAGGTGTTTTGCTAATTTTACAATTAATGTTTAGGCATTTGGGGAAATGCAATATGCTAAACTCAAGTACAGATATTTAGATGATTGCTGATTCTCTGCTATGTTTAAAAAATGTCTAATCGATAGCATAAGATTAGTGACATGGTTGTTGCTGTTGTTCAGTCACTAAGTTGTGTCCAACTCTTTGTGACACCATGGACTGCAGCACGGCAGGCTTCCTTGACCTTCACTATCTCCCTGAGTTTGCTCAAACTTGTGTAAATTGAGTTGGTGATGTCACTTAACTATCTCATCCTCTGTCTTCTCTTTCTCCTACTACCCTCTATCTTCTCCAGCATCAGGGACTTTCCCAATGAGTCAGTTCTTCGAATCAGGTGGCCAAAGTATTAGAGCTTCAGCATCAGTCCTTCCAATGAATACTCAGGGTTGATTTTCTCTAGGATTGACTGGTTTGATCTCCTTGCTGTCCAAGGGATTCTCAAGTCTTCTCCAGCACCACAATTCAAAGACATCAATTCTTTGGCACTCAGCCTTCTTATGGTCTAATTCTCACATCCATGCATGACTACTGGAAGAAACATAGCTTTGACTTCTATGGACTTTTGTCAGCAAAGTGATGTCTCTGCTTTTTAATAGGCTGTCCAGGTGTGTCACAGCTTTCCTTACAAGGAGTAAGCATCTTTTAATTGCATGGCTTCAGTCACCATCTGCAGTGATTTTGGAGCCCAATAAAAGAAAATCTGTTACTGTTTCCACTTTTTCCCCATCTATTTGCCATGAAGTGATGGGACTGGATGCCATGATCTTAGTTTTTTGATGTTGAATTTTAAGCCAGCTTTTTCAATCTCCTCTTTCACCCTCATCAAGAGGGCTCTTTAGTTCCTCTTTACTTCCTGCCATTAGAGTGGTATCATCTGCATATTTGAGGTTATTGGTATTTCTCCTGGCAATTTTGATTCCACCTTGTGATTCATCCAGTCCAGCATTTCACATGATGCAGTCTATATATAAGTTAAATAAGCAGGGTGACAATATACAACTTTGAGGTACTCCTTTCCCAGTGACATGGGTATTAAATGGCAAGTGCAGGGCCTCGGGCAGTAAAGAATCTTCTCTGCTGATGAATTCCAGGAGGTGTGAGGTGTAATGTACAACTTTACTTTTTCATTCTTGGGAAGGTAGAGACTGGGATGTGGAAGGGAGTTTCCAGAGTGCTGAGGGGAAAGGAAGAATGAAAGGTTTAACTGTGTTCAGCCCCATACCCAGGCAATGGCCAATGTGACTGAGTGGAAGAGAGAGTCCATAACCAGGACTGATCCTTCCCTGAGGTGGGGGTAGATAAGAGGGTGGAACACTGGGTTTTGTTTTTGTTTCTCTCTCTAGGCAGATCAGGTGTGGAGAGGTTCACGTGTCCCAGATACTGCCTCTCCTCCTTGCCCCTAACACTAATGCCCAATCAGCAACTTCTCAAAGATGTACTCTTCCCAGAGCTCCATCTGAGTTTGAAGAGCAAGGCAGCAGAGTGAGGGTAGCAAATCCAAGGCATCATATCTCATCTTACCTATATACACCAGCTTGGGCCTCTGGAGCCCACTGCAATTGTGAAAGGGCAGAAACAGGACTCAGCAACAAGGCTTCTGACTCCAAAATACCCGCTAGACCACAGCTACCCCTATCACCCCTCCCACTCCTGCACACTTCTGGCAGACCCAGCTTCGATCCCCAGAACATTGTATAACAGTCCCAACACAGCTTTATCCACCCTTAGCATAGATCTCAGGCCACTCTCAAGAGCTCAGGAAGTACACCAGCCCCTCTATCCCCTCCCACCACCATTTGTATGTAGGTGGCATCTGCCTACAGTAAAGTCCAAGGGCAGGAAAGGAGCAGTATAATCATTAATAGCAATTTCCTGTACATTTATGATGGGGTTACTGTGAAAAGCATAGGCCCCAGAATACAAAGACCATCTCCGGAGAATTCCTGGCAACCTCCCTGCAATCAGGTTATGGAGCCCAGGTTGAAACATAGCTTCCTCAGTGGCAGTGGTGAGAAGTGTGGGGAGTGCCAATCCTTTCAACTATTCTTTGAAGTAAGGTTGCTCTCAGCTAGGTTTGACATCTGTAAGATGGAAAAAAAAAGTTAATATCACATACACATATTCAGTCCAGAGAACTAAGCCTTCCCTTGGGCATTCCCTCTCAAACCTGGTGTTTTCCACAGGTTTCCAATGAGCTTCAAGTGGTGTTCAAAGCAAACTTTAATAAATAACAACTGAAGAAAACCCCCATCCAGCCACTCATTGACAAGACTCAAAGTTACCCGTTCCTTAGGCCCAGAGCTCTCGCTCTCCTGAATGTCATTTTGGTATCTCCATCTCAAACAGGATATTGATTGTTGGTAAATATTATCAATTTTTAATTTCAAATTACAATTGTTCATTGCTAACATATAGAAAAGAAATTGATTTTGTATGTAATCTTGAATCCTGCAACCATGATATACTTGATAATTTGTTGTTGCTGTTGTTCAGTCAATAAGTCACGTCTAACTTTTTGCAGCCCTATGTACTGCAGCATACCAGGCTTCCCCCGTCTTTCACTCTCTCTCTGAGTTTGCTCAAATTCGTATCTATTGTGTCAGGATGCTATCTAACCATCTCATCCTCTGTTTTCCCCTTCTCCTCTTGCCCTTAATCTCTCCCAGCATCAAGGTCTTTTCCAATGAGTCGGCTCTTTGCATTAGGTGGCCAAAGTATTGTAGCTTTGGCATCAGTCCTTCCAATGAATATTCAGGATTGACCTCCTTTAGGATTGACTTGTTTGATCTCCTTGCTACCCAAAGGACACTCAAGAATCTTCTCCAGCACCACAATTCCAAAGCATCAATTCTTTGGCCCTCAGCCTTCTTATGGTCCAATTCTCATATCCATATTTGACTACTGGAAAAACCATAGCTTTGACCAAATGGACCTGTGTTGGCAAAGTGATATCTCTGCTTTTAATATACTGTCTAGGTTTGCTGTAGCTTTTCTTCCAAGGAGCAAGTATCTTTTGATTTAATGGTTGCTGTCACCATATGCAATGATTTTGGAAATGAAGAAAAGAAAATCTGTCACTATTTCCACTTTTTCCCCTTCTACTTGCCATAAAGTAATGGGACATTCATAAAGCTAAGATCATGGCATCCGGTCCCATCCAGATAAGTTTACCACTTGAGCTAAGCTCAACCCTGACAATATTTGGCTTCTCAAACCTGTTTATTCTCCTGTTCCCTCTCCCACTGTAGGCAGCGGTATCATAATCCAGCCAGTCAGCCAGGCCAGAAACCAGAGATTTGTCTTAAATTATTCCATCTCCTGCTAATCTTTCTGGCCTCTTAACTGGGGCATACAAAGTCCCAAGCTAGCTCCCCAGCCCACAGTTTTCATTTTTGTTGAGGTTTACCTTTTTTATGAGGGAAGGAGATCAAAGAGCTCTCTAGAACTAAAAGGGGTTAGCACATACCTGTTCTTTCCTTGGCTTCCATAACCAATCTGTGGTGGCCTCTCTACTCTCCACCCAACTCCCTCAACCTCCTCCTTGGCCTCACACTTCTGAATGAGCTCAGGCTTAGTTGAATAACGACAATGCCCATGCTGGCCAGTTACTCAAATCACTGCCACTGGGGAGAGGTGCCCATGTTACCTGCCAGGGCTTTCAGTCTGGAAGACTAAAGTGAGACCAGCAATAGTCACAGTGAGCACCTCTTACAGTCTAACAGAGGAAGGTAAGTCCATGCACCATCCATAAGAGAAGGCTCCACCAGAAGGGGTATCATCATAGAGTCAAACAACCTGTCTCTCGGGCCTCCAGCTCATGCTTCCCATAGCTAACACCCAAATATGGTCCTTCCTATTAGCTGCACCTACATGAGCACCCATCCATGGAAGCTCTCTACCCTCTCTCTTCCCACCAAAACTGTTCTTGGGAGCAATTTGAGATCTGCATTCACACCACTCTACGATCATGGTATCTCCCCTACCAGGTAAGCATGCATTCACACCACTCTGAATCAGAGCCACTGAGTACCTCCCAGCCCCAGGGACTTGCACAAATGAGGCTTCATCTATCACTGTGGACTTCCACCTTGGAAGTTTCTAAGAGAGAGGAGCTCCTCTCTCCTGCCTTCAACAGAGACTGTTCTAGGTCAGCATACAGCAGTACTCAATGAGGTGAATACAGCTAGGACATAGCAGGTGGCCCAGGCCCTGAGAAGCAGAGGTGCGGGCTTGGTCTTGGCCCTACTCCCTGATCACGGCCTGAGACAAACTGCTCACCTGGCCAGGCAGCAGCACCCAGCGGCACTGTGCAGGGAAGAGCACACCCTTATGCAGAACAAAGAGACACCGCATGTCCAGCATAGTCCTTTGTAAACTGTGGAGAACCAGAGCTGTGAATGGTCTACCCTGTAGTATAACGATAATGCTATTATCAAGGGTATGGGAAAACTTCCTGAGATGATAAACACACAGACGTCACAGTGTTCACGTTACTTGAGCCCTGCAGTGAGCCCATCACAAATATCACTAGTGCTGCCTCCTTTGAGTCTCAGAACTGCAATGTCCATGCTTCACAGGGGCAGAAGAGTGTGACAAATGTCATCTCTTATCAAAGAAAGCATCATGGTCATATTACTGCACACAGAGTGGGAAAGGACAATCCAACCTATACCCAGGAGGGCCATAAGCAGAAATAAAGGCACTGGGCTTTGATATTTAAAAATAAAACAGCCTGAATTCAAACTCACTTCCTAGTTACTATCCATGCAATAGGTGCTCATGATTTGGCCTTTCTAAACCTCAGTGTTTTCATCAGTACAGTGACAATAATAGCAGTAGCTGCTACTTATTGATCATTTACTACATACCAAACACGGCACTAAATATTTTACATCTTATTGGATTGACAAAAGAGATATGAGGTGGATGCTATCACCAGGGAAATAATATCTTTCTTATGGTAATGAGAACCAAATGCGATTACAGAAGCAAACCATAGTTGGTGCTTAAAAACTGCAACTAAATCCAGTCCTGTAAAAGACAAGGCTTCATAGATAGCACAGTAATAAAAAATCCACCTGCCAATGCAGGAGACACAGGAAATGCGACTTCAATCCCTGGGTTGGTAGGGTCCCCTGGAATGGGAATGGCAGTCCACTCCAGTATTTCTTACCTGGGAAGTTCCATGGACAGAGAAGCCTGGTGGGCTACAATCCAAGGCATCACAAACAGTCAGACACAACTGAGTGACTGAGCATGCATGCTCTGTGAAAGATATGGTAGGAGGTGGAGAAGAGGCAGAACAGGAGGTGCTCAAAGAAAAGAAGTACAAGATTTAGATGTAACCTTCAAGATTATAGACAGTTGGGAAGATAAGTCATAAGTGCATGAACCAGAAAACTGAAACACTGTCCCTCCCATGGGAGAGTAGAATTTCTCCAAGAAGGAATACAGACAGATTGTTGAAGAAGCAAAGAATAAACAAGAGGGAACTGGAGGAAGATGGGGGAAGCCAAGATATGAAAGCAGGTGGAGACTTTAGGGTCATTTGCTAGTGAGGGCATGAAGAAGAGTTTCACATTGTTGCTGTTTCATATTGTACTCTGCTATCTCAAGACAAACCATGAGTCATTTCCCTGGCCCATCTTCACTCTTCACATAGGTGTAATCAGCTCTAGCTGGCACCAGCTACAGCACTTGTCTCCTCTTTTTCAGATGAGGAATCTGAGGCTCAGAGAAAACACAAAACTTAGCTAATCTGAAAGAGAGCTATCTAGATCTTCTAATTCCCTCTAACGCCCATTGTCCCCACCACTAATTGCCATGGACATCGGGAGAGCCAAAGAAGGCTCACTCTACCTTGCAGCTGCCCCACCTACCCAGTACGGAGGGGAATAGACAAGAGCTAGCTCTTACATCCCAGCAGGGCCTGGGAGAATGCACTAATATTTCCAGAGATCACTGTGACCCTCCCTGGAGTAGATTATACCCCCCTGTCTCACTGATGGCATGCTTGGTCATGTGACTTGCTAGCATGTAATCATTTTCCATTCTCTTTCTCTCTCTAATGTTTTATTGTAGTAAAATACACATAAGATAAAATATATCATCTTAACCATTTTTAATTGTACAGTCCAGTCGTATTAATCCCCATCTCTTTTCCCTCCAACATGACAACTAGCAATTCTTCAAATAGGATATTCTTCATCAGCCTGTGTCCCAGGTTAAGATGACATGAGGAGAAATGTAACTGACTCAGATGCTGTGAGCAAGAAATACATCTTTGACACCTCCAGCACCTTGGGGTTGCTTGTCACACCAGTAATACCTAACCTCTCCTGACCAACACACAGTATAAAAAACACTGTCATCTCCAACTTGCTATCCACACTGCTGGCTAAAGACCATGAAAGTTCCATGCCATAGCATCTACCTTGTACAAAAGTAGGAGATACTTTTCAGCTGTTTCCATTACTGGTCTATACCCTGCATCTTGAGATTGATAGATCAAGGATGGAAACAGCTGAAAAGCAAGGGCAAAGGCATACAACTGAACGAGGGCATTTATTAGCATGGGCATGTTCAAAAGGAAGGCTGCTGAGGACAGATTTTCTTCAGAAGGGAGTCTTTTGACACAGGGTGTCACATCCAATTTTCTCAATCTAAAGAGAAAGGTGGGGAGGAAGAAAGCGAGGGTAGGAGGAAGCAAGTTTCT
Source organism: Tragelaphus eurycerus (assembly GCA_935064755.1). Classification (NCBI taxonomy): domain Eukaryota; kingdom Metazoa; phylum Chordata; class Mammalia; order Artiodactyla; family Bovidae; genus Tragelaphus; species Tragelaphus eurycerus. Next base: position 13,305,541 of record CAKXYN010000073.1, on the reverse strand, counting down.
TAATTACTGGCTATCATCTCAGGCAAGTGATTTTATTGCTATCTATCCTTGATAACATGTGGTTAGACACATAGCAAAGAGATGTTATATGTCAACTTGTCCAGTCCTGGCCTGGGACCATTCACCACTTGCACAAACCTTGGAAGCCTACCACCCAGGAGAACAGGGTCTTAGAACAGGGTCTTAGAACAGGATCTTAGAACAGAGTCTTAGAAGAGGTCTCAAGATCTCTGCTGCTTGTTGACAAGAGACAGATGGTGCTTTCAAGGACAGACATGTGTCATGTGAAGGTGGAGGAGGAAATAAAACTCCACAAATACACTCAATCCCTCTTTATGGCACCCATTTATATACCTGGTAGTTGTCCAAGTCATCAAAATCCCATTATTCCTCAGCAGGTAAAAGGGTGAAAAATGACATGGGTCAAAGTTCAAAGACCCAGGGAAAGGCCCAGAGATGACAAGAGTCAGGCTGAGCATAAGCACTGGCCACCTTAAGGTGACCATGCAGCTCCCCCTCATCTTTGGGGCCCTGGTGGACCCACCAATATTTATTATGCCCTTTCTAAGAACCTGAGCATAAAGACACTATAAAAGTTTACAGTTTTCTTACCTAGAGTCTGGAGCCAGTGTGCCTGAGTTCAAAACAGCTAGAACAGCACCTGCAAGACTAGGCCTGAATAAGGTTTGGCCTTACCTGCTGCCACAGTGCTCTCAACCATTATTTTCCATGGAGTTCTAAGCCAGGAGCACAGATACATAAGACTAGTCTGAGCCTAGGACTAGTCTGAGCCTGAGGCTTGGAATAAGTGAGAGTGACCAGGTCATGGGTCCTCTGTCTGTGGAAATCCCACTTCCTGGGACCAATGGGCCAACCATGAAGATCCCAACCCTGAGTCTCAGCGTTTTTGTTTAGTTCAAAAGGTGGAGAGGAAATTCATCAAAAGCCACAGCTTGAGGGCCAAGAGTGAGGTGTCATTCCCAAAGCCCACTTTGCTCACCTGAGAAGTGGGCAAATCAAAGCAAGGATGTACAGCAGAGCATCTGGTGGGAAGGAGCAGGGCTGCATGGCCTGGTGTGCAGGGCATTGTGCCCAATCCTGCAACACTCTCAGCAGCCCTGCAAGAAGACCCGAGGAAGTCAAGGTTACAGAGCAGGTCCGGGCTGGAGTCTGTGCCCCACATCAGGCTGCTTCCCTGAAACTATTCCTCAATGGAAGCTGAGACTCTGGACTCAGCTGCCATGGGGACATGAGAGGAGATGAAGAAAAGAGAAAAAATGTCACCTTTGCTGTTTCTCACTACTGACTTCCAAGCACTTTTCCCCCAATCACTAATTCACTGGACCAGAAACTGCTTTCTGGCTTCTATCATAAATATGAAAGGGGTTGATAGGGGACTTGAATTGTGACTTGAAAGAGAGTTAGGATGGAGATGCAGATTTACAGATGGTGGAGTAAGTCTAGATGTCAAAACTAAAAGGTCTATGTGGGGGCTAGGAGTGAACTAGTCTGGGAAAGGTGGTGGGTACGTGAAGGCAGGCATCAGGAAGGCATGTTGGGTTCAAACTATGAAGGTAACCATCTTGGTTTCCTCAGGCTGCCACAAGAAAGTTCCATCAACTCTGTGGCTTAAACAACAAAAATGTATTCTCTCACAGTTGTGGAGACGAGAAGTGTGAAACCATGGTATCAACAGGGTTGGTTCCTTCTGGAGGCTCTGAGAAAGAGTCTGCCCCTGCATGTCTTGGCATCTAGTGGCTGCAGCAGCCCTGGTTTGTAGATGCCTCACTCCAATCTTTACCTTCATTTTCACATGGAGTTCTTCCTGTGTATGTCTCTCTCCTCTTCTTATAAGGATGCTGCCGCTGCTGCTAAGTCACTCCAGTTGTGTCCGACTCTGTGCGACCCCATAGACGGCAGCCCACCAGGCTCCCCTGTCCCTGGGATTCTCCAGGCAAGAATGCTGGAGTGGGTTGCCACTTCCTTCTCCAATGCATGAAAGTGAAAAGTGAAAGTAAAGTCGCTCAATCGTGCCCAACTCTTAGCGACCCCATGGACTGCAGCCCACCAGGCTCCTTTGTCCATGGGATTTTCCAGGCAAGAGCACTGGAGTGAGTTGACATTGCCTTCTCCTATAAGGATGCTAATCATATTTAACTGTGGCCCACCCCACTCCAGTATGACCTCATCTTAGCTAAACTAGTAATAATAGCAATGAGCTTGTTTCCAAATGATAGCATATTCTGAGGTATCAAAGGTTAGGGCACCAATATATCTTTCTTGGAATGCATAATTCAACCCTTAACAGGAGCATAAGTTCCTGGGTTTTCCACTCTGTGCTCCAGGACCCTCCCCCAGATTCCTCCAGTTCTGTCCTTTCTGGTGCTGATTCAGGAAGAAAGCACTGCTCCCCTGGGGACACATTCATTCCTGTATGAACGTGCTCTCTCTGGGAATATAACTTGGTCGAGCTATTATGAAAAACAGAATGCAGGTTCCTCAAAAATATTAAAGAGATAACTACCATATGATCCAGCAATTCAACTTTGGAGTATATATCTGAAGGAAACTAAATCAGTATCTCAGAGAGATATGTGCACTCTCATATTCACTGGAGCGTGATTCACAATAGCCAAGACATGAAAACAATCTAAGTATCCATGGATGAATGAATGAATAAGGAAGATGAGGCATGCAACATAATATAAAAAAGCCAAATAACTTGATTTAAAAATGGGCAGAGGCTAGTAGTTAGGAAGGAGAAGGCGATGGCACCCCACTCCAGTACTCTTGCCTGGAAAATTCTGTGGACAGAGGAGCCTGGTAGGCTGCAATCCATGGGGTCACGAAGAGTCGGACATGACTGAGTGACTTCAGTTTCACTTTTCACTTTCCTGCATTGGAGGAGGAAATAGCAACCCACTCCAGTGTTCTTGCTTGGAGAATCCCAGGAACGGGGGAGCCTGGTGGGCTGCCATCTATGGGGTCACACAGAGTCAGACACGACTGAAGAAATGCAGCAGCAGCAGCAGTGGTTGGGATTCTGGGTTTTTGCTGCTGTGACCCAGGTTCAATTCCTGGTCAGGGAACTGTGATCCCATAAGCCACATAGCACAGTCAAAGAAAAAAATTTTCTAATTGGGCAGAGGAACTGAATATCAGATCAGATCAGATCAGTCGCTCAGTCGTGTCCGACTCTTTGCGACCCCATGAACCACAGTACGCCAGGCCTCCCTGTCCATCACCACCTCCCGGAGGTCACCCAGACTCACACCCATCAAGTCAGTGATGCCATCCAGCCATCTCATCCTCTGTCGTCCCCTTCTCCTCCTGCCCTCAATCCCTCCCAGCATCAGAGTCTTCTCCAATGAGTCAACTCTTCGCATGAGGTGGCCAAAATACTGGAGTTTCAGCTTTAGCATCATTCCTTCTAAAGAAAGTCCAGGATTGATCTCCTTCAGAATGGACTGGTTGGATCTTCTTGCAGTCCAAGGGACTCTCAAGAGTCTTCTCCAACACCACAGTTCAAAAGCATCAATTCTTCGGTGCTCAGCCTTCTTCACAGTCCAGCTCTCACATCCATACATGACCACAGGAAAGACCATAGCCTTGACTAGGCGAACCTTTGTTGGTAAAGTAATGTCTCTGCTTTTGAATATGCTATCTAGGTTGGTCATAACTTTCCTTCCAAGGAGTAAGCGTCTTTTAATTTTATGGCTGCAGTCACCATCTGCAGTGATTTATCCCAATCCCAAAGAAAGGCAATGCCAAGGAGTGCTCAAACTACCGAACAATTGCACTCATCTCACACGCTAGTAAAGTAATGCTCAAAATTCTCCAAGCCAGGCTTCAGCAATATGTGAACCGTGAACTTCCTGATGTTCAAGCTGGTTTTAGAAAAGGCAGAGGAACCAGAGATCAAATTGCCAACATCCGCTGGATCATGGAAAAAGCAAGAGAGTTCCAGAAAAACATCTATTTCTGCTTTATTGACTATGCCAAAGCCTTTGACTGTGTGGATCACAATAAACTATGGAAAATTCTGAAAGAGATGGGAATACCAGACCACCTGATCTGCCTCTTAAGAAATCTGTATGCAGGTCAGGAAGCAACAGTTAGAACTGGTCATGGAACAACAGACTAGAACTGAATATACATTTCTGCAAAGAAAACCTACAGATGGCCAACATACACATGAAAAGATGATCAATATCACTCATTATCAGGTAAATGCAAATCAAAACCACAATGAGATATGACTTCATACCTGTCAGAATGACTACCATCAAAAAGAACAAATAACAAGTGTTGATGAGGGTTTGGAGAAAGGGGAATCCTCTTCTCAACACAGTAGCATTGGTAGGAATGTGAATTACTAAGCCACTGTGAAAATAGTATGAAAGTTCTTTTAAAAATTAAAAATAAAACTACCATATAATCCAGCAATCCCACTTCTGTGTATTTACTAAAAAAAAATGAAGACACTAATTTTAAAAGATACATACACCAAAATGTTTGTAGTAGCATTATTTATAATAGCCAAGATATGAAACAACTTGAATCTCCATCAACAGATGGGTGGATAAAAAAAGTGTGGTATATAGATATACAGTGGAATACTACTTATTGATGAAAAGAATGAAATCTTGCCATTTGTAAAAACATGGTTGGACCTACAAGGTATACTAAGTTAAATGAGTAAGACTGAGAAAGCAAACACTATATGATCACACTTAAAATGAAATAAACAAAACAGAAACAGGCAGAGATAGAGAGAACTAGTGGTTACCAGAGAGGAATTGGGTAGAGATTAGGCAAAATAGGTGAAGGGGATTGAGAGATAAAAGCTTCCAGTTATAAAATAAATAAGTGATTGGTATGTAATGTACAATATAAGGAGCATATTTGATAATACTGTAATAATTTTGTATGGTGAGACATGTTTATTGGACTAGTGGTGGTGATCATTTCATGCCATATTTGATTGCTGGATCACAATATTGAACCACTGAACCTGGCATAACATTGTACATCAACTTGATGTACAATGTTATGCCAGGTTCAGTGTTATGCTAGGATCAGTTGTACAATATTGTACAATATTGTGATCCAGCAATCAAATATGGTATGAAATGATCACCATCACTAGTCCAATACACATCTATCACCATACAAAATTATTACAGCATTATCAAATATGCTCCTTATGTTGTACATTACATATCAATCATTTATTTTATAACGGGAAGCTTTTACCTCTCAATCCCCTTCACCTATTTTGCCTAATCTCTACCCAATTTCACTCTGGTAACCACCAGTTGTTTCTATCTGGCCGAGAGGAGCTACCCCACGCCCAAAGTCAGGGACAGCAGCCGAGAGGAGCAACCCCACGTCCAAGGAGCTGCAGCTGCACAGGCACAGAAGGGCCGAGAGGAGCTACTCCACGTTCAAGGTCAGGAGGGACAATCTCGGCCATGGTAAGGAGCAGTGGCTGCGCTTCCCTGAAGCCCGTGAAGAGATACAACACATCCAAGGTAAGAGAAACCCAAGTAAGACGGTAGGAACTGAGAAAGGACGTCAGAGGACAGACAGACTGAAACCACAATCACAGACAACTAGCCAGTCTGATCACACAGGCCACAGCCTTGTCTAACTCAGTGAAACAAAGCCATTCCGTGTGGGGCCACCCAAGATGGATGGGTCATGGTGGAGAGGTCTGACAGAATGTGATCCACTGGAGAAGGGAATGGCAAACCACGTCAGTATTCTTGCCTCAAGAACCCCATGAACAATATGAAAAGGCAAAATGATAGGATACTGAAAGAGGAACTCCCCAGGTCAGTAGGGGCCCAATATGCTACTGGAGATCAGTTGAGAAATAACTCCAGAAATAATGAAGTGATGGAGCCAAAGCAAAAAGAATACCCAGCTGTGGATGTGACTGGTGATAGAAGCAAAGTCCGATGCTGTAAAGAGCAATATTGCATAGGAACCTGGAATGTTAGGTCCATGAATCAAGGCAAATTGGAAGTGGTCAAACAGGAGATGGCAAGAGTGAACGTCGACATTCTAGGAATCAGCGAACTAAAATGGACTGGAATGGGTAAATTTAACTCAGATGACCATTATACCTACTACTATAGGTAGGAATCCCTTAGAAAAATGAAGTAGCCATCATAATCAACAAAAGAGTCCAAAATGCAGTGCTTGGATGCAATCTCAAAAATTACAGAATGATCTCTGTTCGTGTCCAAGGAAAACCATTCAATATCACGGTGATCCAAGCCTCTGTCCCAACCAGTAACACTGAAGAAGCTGAAGTTGAATGGTTCTATGAAGACCTACAAGACCTTCTAGAACTAATACCCAAAACAGACGTCCTTTTCATTATAGGAGACTGGAATGCAAAAGTAAGAAGTCAAGAAACACCTGGAGTAACAGGCAAATTTGACCTTGGAGTACAGAATGAAGCAGGGCAAAGGCTAATAGAGTTTTGGCCAAGAGAATGCACTGGTCATAGCAAACACTCTCTTCCAATAACACAAGAGAAGACTCTACACATAGACATCACCAGATGGCCAACACCAAAATCAGATTGATTATATCCTTTGAAGCCAAAGATGGAGAAGTTCTATACAGTCAGCAAAAACAAGACCAGAAGTTGACTGTAGCTCAGATCATGAACTCCTTGTTGCCAAATTCAGACTTAAATTGAAGAAAAGTAGGGAAAACCACTAGACCATTTAGGTATGACCTAAATAAAATCCCTTATGACTGTACAATGGAAGTGAGAAATAGATTTAAGGGACTAGATCTGATAGACAGAGTGCCTGATGAACTATGGACGGAGGTTTGTGACATTGTACAGGAGACAAGGATCAAGATCATCCCCATGGAAAAGAAATGCAAAAAAGCAAAATGCCTGTCTGAGGAGGCCTTGAAAATATCTGTGAAAAGAGAGAAGCAAAAAGCAAAGGAGAAAAAGAGATATTCCCATTTGAATGCAGAGTTCCAAAGACTAGCAAGGAGAGATAAGAAAACCTTCCTCAGTGATCAATGCAAAGAAACAGAGGAAAACAACAGAATGTGAAAGACTAGAGACCTCTTCAAGAAAATTATATACCAAGGGGATATTTCATGCAAAGATGGGCTTGATAAAGGACAGAAATGGCATGAACCTAACAGAAGATATTAAGAAGAGGTGGCAAGAATACACAGAACTGTACAAAAAAGATCTTCGTGACCCAGATAACCATGATGGTGTGATCACTCACCTAGAGCCAAACATCCTGGAATGTGAAGTCAAGTGGGCTTTAGAAAGCATCACTACGAACAAAGCTAGTGGAGGTGATGGTATGCCAGTTGAGCTATTTCAAATCCTGAAACATGATGCTGTGAAAGTGCTGCACTCAATATGCCAACAAATTCGAAAACTCAGCAGTGGCCACAGGACTGGAAAAGGTCAATTTTCATTCCAATCCCAAAGAAAGGCAATGCCAAAGAATGCTCAAACTACTGCACAATTGCACTCATCTCACACGCTAAGTAATGCTCAGAATTCTCCAAGCCAAGCTTCAGCAATATGTGAACCATGAACTTCCTGATGTTCGAGCTGGTTTTAGAAAAGGCAGAGGAACCAGAGATCAAATTGCCAACATCTGATCGATCAGTGAAAAAGCAAGAGAGTTCCAGAAAAACATCTATTTCTGCTTTATTGACTATGCCAAAGCCTTTGACTGTGTGGATCACAATAAACTGTGGAAAATTCTGAAAGGGATGGGAATACCAGACCACCTAATGTGCCTCTTGAGAAACCTGTATGCAGGTCAGGAAGCAACAGTTAGAACTGGACATGGAACAACAGACTGGTTCCAAATAGGAAAAGGAGTAAGTCAAGGCGGTATATTGTCACCCTGTTTATTTAACTTCTATGCAGAGTACATCATGAGAAACACTGGGCTGGAAGAAGCACAAGCTGGAATCAAGATTGCCGGGAGAAATGTCAATCACCTCAGATATACAGATGACACCACCCTTATGGCAGAAAGTGAAGAGGAACTAAAGAGCCTCTTGATGAAAGTGAAAGTGGAGAGTGAAAAGGTTGGCTTAAAGCTCAACATTCAGAAAACGAAGATCATGGCATCTGGTTCCATCACTTCATGGGAAATAGATGGGGAAACAGGGGAAACAGTATCAGACTTTATTTTGGGGGGCTCCAAAATCACTGTGGATGGTGATTGCAGCCATGAAATTAAAAGACACTTACTCCTTGGAAGGAAAGTTATGACAAACCTAGATAGCATATTAAAAAGCAGCAACATTACTTTGCCAAAAAAGGTCCATCTAGTCAAGGCTATGGTTTTTCCAGTGGTCATGTATGAGTGTGAGAGTTGGACTGTGAAGAAAGCTGAGCACTGAAGAATTGATGCTTTTGAACTGTGGTGCTGGAGAAGACTCTTGCGAGTTCCTTGGAGTGCAAGGAGATCCAACAAGTCCATCCTAAAGGAGACCAGTCCTGGGTGTTCATTGGAAGGACTGATGCTGAGGCTGAAACTCCAATACTTTGGCCACCTCATGAGAAGAGCTGACTCATTGGAAAAGACCCTGATGCTGGGAGGGATTGGGGGAAGGAGGGGAAGGGGACAACAGGATGAGATGGCTGTATGGCATCACTGACTCGATGCACATGAGTTTGGGTGAACTCTGGGAGTTGATGGTGAACAGGGAGGCCTGGCGTGCTGCAATTCATGGGGTCACAAAGAGTTGGACATAACTGAGCTACTGAACTGACTGAGCTGATATATAATTATATATATATTATTATATAATGCATTGTGTGTTATATATATCATATAAGATATACATGTTATATATATTATAATATATAATTATGTATATAACATATATATATTACAATATATAATTACATATATATAATTCTACTCAGCCGTTAAAAAGAAGGAAATCCTGCCATTTGTGTTGACATGAGTGGACACTGAGAGCATTGTGTAATTTTATTTGGTGTCGAGGACCACACACTTGGGAGGAGAAGGAGCTTACCCCTCCACCTTCTGACCTTGGGCACAGTCTTTATCTGCCACACCAAAAAGCCCAGACACATTCCTGTCACAAAAGCTGTTTATATGTAGAGCTGAACAGGATCTAAAAGTCTCTGATGAGAGTGTTCCTGACTCAGGATCTGTGTACTATGAGGGGAGTATTCTCAACTGATACTGACAGATGATCTAAGACTCAGACTGGATTCTCTGGACAGAAATGAAAAAAGGAGGTTTGGTCCCTGCCCACCCTCTAAAGTGTCCAGGGTAGAAGAATATCTGAGTTCAAAGAAACTACATGCTCCATTCCTGATGACTCAAGGATCCTTAACTCCAGATACGTCTCCCCACTGGGAGATGAGGAACCCAGGTCCCTCTCTGCTCTAGTAGCAGCCAGTATGATGGGCCACAGCCAGAGAAGTATCCCTGGGATCTGTAACCCTTTCCACAACTCCACCTGGCCAACAGTGGGAGAGCCTCAGGATAGAGAATGAGGGGGCTCAGCCAACTGAGGTCTCTCCTGCTGTCCAAGTTTAGGCTCCTCACTGGAGCCTCTTACACTTGATCATCCTCTATGGCCAACACAGAACAGGTGTCTGGGATGACAAGCTTGGATTGGGTGACAGGGTAAGGTAGGATTGCCATGAGTTGGTGTGGCTGAATGAGTCATTGTGAATACATGAGTGGGAAGAAGGAAGATGGGAGGAAGGGAGGAGGATGTGTTGCACATGTGTCTGAGTCACCTTCTGTGATCTGGGTCTGGTAAGTATTTGGAAGACTCTCCCTACACCACCCTTTCCCACAGATGTAAACACAAACACGAAATAGTGGTTTAATTCTGAATTCATATATAATCAGTGTGCCCTGGCATCAACAGGCTCTGGGTATTTCTGACACCAAATTAAAGTGGCATGTGGGTAAGAATTTCACTAATAACACAACAGTGTGGAAAAAAAAAAAAAAACCAACTACTGAAAATTTTAAATGCCTCTGCAAATGGTCCTAGGGGCATAGAGTCAATGCAGAAAGTTATTCAAGAAAATATACTAAAATTCAGTAAAATCAGTTGAAACATTTTTTAATCAAAATCCATGTTCGTCCCCTCTCCCAGCTCAGTGAGATGGAAATTTTATTCATCTGTTACAGCCAAGAATACAGAGCTCCTTCTCACCCCTGCTCCAGTCAGAGGACTGTCCTCCTGGAGGAGGCAGAAGTCAACATTTCTCATCCTCCCTTGGCCTAGTTTTGGCTGAGCACTGAAGAATTGATGCTTTTGAATTGTGGTGCTGGAGAAGACTCCTGAGAATCCTTTGGACTGAGAGGAGATGGCATAAATCAATCCTAAAGGAAATCAACCCTGAATATTCATTGGAAGGACTGATGCTGAAGCTCCAATACTTTGGCCACCTAATGTGAAGAGTTGACTCACTGGAAAAGAACCTGATGCTGGGAAAGATTGAGGGCAGGAAGAGAAAGTGGTCACAGAGGATGAGATGAATGACATCACCAACTCAATGGACAATGAGTTTGAGCAAATTCCAGGAGATAGTGAAGGACAGGGAAGCCTGGAGTGCTGCAATTCATGAAAGAATCAGACACAACTGAGCAACTGAACAACAACAAAGTTCTAGTGGAGTGTGGCCGAAAAGTAGATGCTTCTTCACAACCAACACTCCTGTGATGGAGGCCTACCTTGAGGATACTCCAATACTGGGGCCCTGATCACTTCTTCCCCAACTCGTCGGGCAGGCTTCCATGGCAAGAGGGGTAAACTGAGAAGTTCTGAGACTGATGCCTACCACTCCACTGAGCGCTCAGCTCCTAATGCAGGAGTGTCACTCAGAGAGAAGCTTGACATTGTCCCCATCCCTAGCACCAGAGTAACAGCTCAAAGATTTTTCCCAGTGGGGAGAATCATACCAGAGAACAAAGAAAGAAGCAGACCACAGAACAGATAGCTCCAAACATCTCCCCAGAGAACTGATGAAGTGACTTCATTTGCAACAGAGTGAGAAATGTTTAAAAATTTGGAAAACTCAGCAGTGGTCACAGGACTGGAAAAGGTCAGTTTTCATTCCAATCCCGAAGAAAGGCAATGCCAAAGAATGCTCAAACTACCGCACAATTGCACTCATCTCACACGCTAGTAAAGTAATGCTCAAAATTCTCCAAGCCAGGCTTAAGCAATATGTGAACCATGAACTTCCTGATGTTCAAGCTGGTTTTAGAAAAGGCAGAGGAACCAGACATCAAATTGCCAACATCTGATTGATCATCAAAAAAGCAAGAGAGTTCCAGAAAAACATCTATTTCTGCTTTATTGACTATGCCAAAGCCTTTGACTGTGTAGATCACAATAAACTGTGAAAAATTCTGAAAGAGATGGGAATACCAGACCACCTAATGTGCCTCTTGAGAAATTTGTATGCAGGTCAGGAAGCAACAATTAGAACTGGACAGGGAACAACAGACTGGTTGCAAATAGGAAAGGAGTTCATCAAGGCTGTATATTGTCACCCTGTTTATTTAACTTATATGCAGAGTCCATCATGAGAAATGCTGGACTGCAAGAAACACAAGCTGGTATCAAGATTGCCGGGAGAAATGTCAATCACCTCAGATATGCAGATGACACCACCCTTATGGCAGAAAGTGAAGAGAAACTAAAAAGCCTCTTGATGAAAGTGAAAGAGGAGAGTGAAAAGGTTGGCTTAAAACTCAACATTCAGAAAACGGAGATCATGGCATCCGGTCCCATCACTTCATGGGAAATAGATGGGGGAACAGTGGAAACAGTGTCAGACTTTATTTTTCTGGGCTCCAAAATCACTACAGATGGTGACTGCAGCCATGAAATTAAAAGACACTTACTCCTTGGAAGGAAAGTTATGACCAACCTAGATAGCATATTCAAAAGCAGAGACATTACTTTGCCAACAAAGGTTCGCCTAGTCAAGGCTATGGTTTTTCCTGTGGTCATGTATGAATGTGAGAGTTGGACTGTGAAGAAGGCTGAGTGCCGAAGAATTGATGCTTTTGAACTGTGGTGTTGGAGAAGACTCTTGAGAGTCCCTTGGACTGCAAGGGGATCCAACCAGTCCATTCTGAAGGAGATCAGCCCTGGGATTTCTTTGGAAGGAATGATGCTAAAGCTGAAACTCCAGTATTTTGGCCACCTCATGCGAAGAGTTGACTCATTGGAGAAGACTCTGATGCTGGGAGGGATTGAGGGCAGGAGGAGAAGGGGACGACAGAGGATGGGATGGCTGGATGGCTTCACTGACTCAATGGACATGAGTTCGAGTGAACTCCAGGAGCTGGTGATGGACAGGGAGGCCTGGTGTGCTGCAATTCATGGGGTCACAGAGTCGGACACGACTGAGCGACTGATGTGATCTGATCTGATGTTCCAAACAGTGAAGGTTGTGGTGAAAGTAAACAGGAAAGCAACTGATGTCTGTACGCATTGGAGATACAGGCTAAACTATAGATCCACTAGTTTACAGGAAGAACAGGAAAAGAGAAAACTGTGAAGAGCCCTTCTGGAGTCAGAATAAATTTGAGATTTTGAGAACTGTTTCTTCAAAGGAGACAGAATTTGGTTTGGAGGAAGAGATGTTTTTGGGGGGTTGCATTTTTTAGGGGCATGAACCATCTCAAAAAATGCAATTTTTGTATTTCTAAAGATTATTTCTAAGGGCAATGATCTATAATGACTCACATTAAGAGTATTCTAAAGTATGCAGGGACATGCCTTAATTAAATAAACAAGAACGCTGTGTAACTTGCATATAATTTAATAACTGAGTGACCCTCAAGTGCTCTAAAAAAGAGAAAAACCTCTTGTTCTTTTCAATAATCTAATTTCTAATATTTGCTTAGCAAATCTTTAAAGATTCTAAATTGTAATGAAACTAATAAATATACATGTTTAACATAAAAATAGTACAGAAAGTCTGATGAGAGAGAGAGTTTTTTCAAAAGATAGAGAAGGAGGGATATAAGGACAGAGGGAGGTAGTGGTGGGGGGAGACGGGAGGAAGAGGAAATGAGGGCCTCTAGAGATCTTTCTCACCTTTTAGGCTTGTCCTTGGAGGTAGCCACTTTTAACTGGTTCTGATTTCAATTCTTTCATGGTCACTTCCATATCTTTTGGCTAGGTTAAGTTACTATTTTTAATTAATTTTAGAATTGGTTATTTTTCTACTGTAATAGATAAGAATGTAGGTCCTTTCACTGCTACAACCTCTGACATAGTTACATTGATACTTTAGCTGGGTTTTCAATTATATCTGACTGCAACAATAATCAACACATAGCATTCCACTAGCCATAGACAAATCCTCTAGCTCCTCTCTAAGCAAGTGAAGGTATCTAAATCTTGGCCCTTGTCTCTCCACCTCTATTCTCTGTTCTCTCAAAAAAAGAGCCTGAATTTGGTTGGATAAATCCATGAGGCAATGTATTCCCAAGACATTATTCAAGATAATAGAGTACTCAGCCTGCGGAGTGTAATAGCTGGGCATAGTCATGAAAAAAGATAGTCACATAAAGACTGCTAAAACCACTGTCATCCCAGGGAGACTATGGCCATGCATAAGGGGTATACACACAATGTCCCCTGAGGAGCATCCTTAGAGGCCTCCCCCTGTGGGGGTGGGGAAAAAGAGGGGTAGCAGAAGTCATGAAAATAATCCAGCCAGTCACTACACAAGTAAGCAGGCAAATAAAAATAGCAAACCCCTGGGATCAGAGGGTGAGTGCTCAGAGTTGCTACTGTACATTATCTAAAATGTGCAATTTCAAAAAGAAATATGAGACTTGAAGAAACAGAAAAGTATGATCCATGCGCTGAAGAAAAAGCAGGCAACAAACTGCCTGGATATATGTCAGTCAGGGTTCTCCAGCAAAGCATAACCAAAAGGTTCAGTTCGGTTCAGTTCAGTCGCTCAGTCATGTCTGACTCTTTACGACCACATGAACCTCAGCACGCTAGGCCTCCCTATCCATCACCAGCTCCCAGAGTCCACCCAAACCCATGTCCATTGTGTTGGTGATGCCATCCAACCATCTCATCCTCTGTTTTCCCTTTCTCCTCCTGCCCTCAATCTTTCCCAGCATCCGGGTCTTTTCAAATGAGGCAGCTCTCCTCATCAGGTGGCCAAAGTATTGGAGTTTCAGCTTCAACATCAGTCCCTCCAATGAACACTCAGGACTGATCTCCTTTAGGATGGACTGGTTGGATCTCCTTGCAGTCCAAGGGACTCTCAGGAGTCTTCTCCAACACCACAGTTCAAAAGCATCAACTCTTTGGCACTCAGCTTTCTTTACAGTCCAACTCTCACATCCATACATAACTACTGGAAAAACCATAGCCTTGACTAGACAGACATTTGTTGGCAAAGTAATGTCTCTGCTTTTTAATATGCTGTCTAGGTTGGTCATAACTTTCCTTCCAAGGAGTAAGCGTCTTTTAATTTCATGGCTGCAATCACCATCCACAGTGATTTTGGAGCCCAAAAAAATAAAGTCAGCCACTGTTTCCACTGTTTCCCCATCTATTTGCCATGAAATAATGGGACCGGATGCCATGATCTTAGTTTTCTGAATGTTGAGCTTTAAGCCAACTTTTTCACTCTCCTCTTTCACTTTCATCAAAAGGCTCTTTAGTTCTTCTTTGCTTTCTGCCATAAGGGTGGTGTCATCTGCATATCTAAGGTGATTGACATTTCTCCCGACAATCTTGATTCCAGCTTGTGCTCCTTGCAGCCCAGTGTTTCTCATGAGGTACTCTGCATAGAAGTTAAATAAGCAGGGTGACAATATACAGCCTTGACGAACTCCTTTTCCTATTTGGAACCAGTCTGTTGTTCCATGTCCAGTTCTAACTGTTGCTTCCTGACCTGCATACAAATTTCTCAAGAGGCAGATCAGGTGGTCTGGTATTCCCATCTCTTTCAGAATTTTTCACAGTTTATTGTGATCTACACAGTCAAAGGCTTTGGCATAGTCAATAAAGCAGAAATAGATGTTTTTCTGGAACTCTCTTGCTTTTTTGATGATCGATCAGATGTTGGCAATTTGATCTCTGGTTCCTCTGCCTTTTCTAAAACCAGGTTGAACATCTGGAAGTTCACAGTTCACATATTGTTGAAGCCTGGCTTGGAGAATTTTGAGCATTACTTTACTAGTGTGTGAGATGAGTGCAATTGTGCAGTAGTTTGAGCATTCTTTGGCATTGCCTTTCTTTGGGATTGGAATGAAACTGACCTTTTCCAGTTCATCAGGCACTCTGTCTATCAGATCTAGTCCCTTAAATCTATTTCTCACTTCCACTGTATAATCATAAGGGATCTGATTTAGGTCATACCTGAATGGTCTAGTGATTTTCCCTACTTTCTTCAATTTAAGTCTGAATTTGGCAATAAGGAGTTCATGATCTGAGCCACAGTCAGCTCCCGGTCTTGTTTTTGCTGACTGTATAGAGCTACTCCATCTTTGGCTGCAAAGAATACAATCAATCTGATTTCGGTATTGACCATCTGGTGATGTCCATGTGTAGAGTCTTCTCTTGTGTTGTTGGAAGAGGGTGTTTGTTATGACCAGTGCATTCTCTTGGCAAAACTCTATTAGCCTTTGCCCTGTTTCATTCTGTATTCCAAGGCCAAATTTGCCTGTTACTCCAGGTGTTTCTTGACTTCCTACTTTTGCATTCCAGTCCCCTATAATGAAAAGGACATCTGTTTTGAGTGTTAGTTCTAGAAGGTCTTGTAGGTCTTCATAGAACCATTCAACTTCAGCTTCTTCAGCATTACGGGTCAGGGCATAGACTTGGATCACCGTGATATTGAATGGTTTGCCTTGGAAATGAACAGAGATCATTCTGTTTTTGAGATTGCATCCAAGTACTTCATTTAGGACTCTTGTTGACCATGATGGCCACTCCACTTCTTCTGAGGGATTCCTGCCTGCAGTAGTAGATATAATGGTCATCTGAGTTAAATTCACCCATTCCAGTCCATCTTAGTTCACTGATTTCTAGAATGTCAACGTTCACTCTTGCCATCTCCTGTTTGACCACTTCCAATTTGCCTTGATTCATGGACCTAACATTCCAGGTTCCTATGCAATATTGCTCTTTATAGCATCGGACCTTGCTTTTATCACTAGTCCCATCCACAACTGGGTATTGTTCTTGCTTTGGCTCCATCCCTTCATTCCTTCTGGAGTTATTTCTCCACTGATCTCCAGTAGCATACTAGATACCTTCTGACCTGGGGAGTTCCTCTTTCAATGTCCTATCATTGCCTTTTCATACTGTTCATGAGGTTCTCAAGGCAAGAATACTGACATGGTTTGCCATCCCCTTCTTCAGTGGACCACATTCTGTCAGACCTCTCCACCATGACCCATCTGTCTTGGGTGGCCCCACATGGAATGGCTTTGTTTCATTGAGTTAGAAAAGGCTGTGGCTCATGTGATCAGACTGGCTAGTTGTCTGATTGTGGTTTCAGTCTATCTGCCCTCTGATGCCCTCTCTCAGCGCCTACCGTCTTACTTGGGTTTCTCTTACCTTGGACATGGGGTATCTCTTCATGGCTGCTCCAGCAAAGCACAGCCGCTGCTCCTTACCTTGGATGTGGGGTAGCTCCTCTCGGCCACACTCATGCGCCATCACAGCTGCCAAGTTCATGCACTGTCGCAGCCGCCAACCAATAGGTTGTATATATATAAAGATTTATTTTAAAGAATTGGTCATGATTGTGGAGGTTTGGCAAGCCCAAAATCTTCAGAGAAGGCCACAAGCTGGAGGCCTAAGTTATAGTTGCAGTTCAGAATTCCCTCATCTTCTGAGAGGTTGTTTTTTCTTAAAAGGCCTTCAACTATTAGATGAGATTCATCCACTTCGTGGTAGGTAATCTGTTTCACTCAGTCCGAAACTGAGCAGACCCTGTGGGACTCTCCCAGGTACAAGAGCCTTTCTGTGTTACCTGTTTCTTGTTTGTAGGGGAAAGGCTTCAGCTTCCTAGACCTTCCGTGAGTTACAGTGGACATCTGCTAATCAGGGAAGGGAGGGGATGCAGAAAGAAGAGCAGTCAAGGAGCAATAGTACAGCAATAAAACAGGGTCCTGGTTCCTCCTAAAGAGATATCGTAACAATATATCTTTGAGTTCTTCTACAGGTGCTAAAGCCCCCACCCAGGTTGAGGATGATAACTTCATACTGAGCACAGGATTCCTGGAACACTAGCCCTCACTCCAAATTCCACCTGTAAAAACACTTCCCTGAAAATCATCAGAGTTTGGATTTTTTGAGCATGAGCCACCTGTTCTTCTTGCTTTGTCCTGCTATAAACTTTTCTCTTCTCCAGGCTCCAATATTTCAGTTTGTTTGGCTGCACTGTGCATCAAGCACACAAATGTGCATTAGACAACAAATTTACTGATTTAAATGGTAGTGTTCGTCACTCAGTTGTGTCCGACTCTTTGCACCCTCATGGACTGTAGTCTGCCAGGCTCCTCTATCCATGAGATTCTCCAGGCAGGAATGCTGAAGTTGGTTGCCATTTCCTACTCCAGGGTTAAATGGTAATCTTACCCAAAAAAATACCTTCACAAAAACACCTAGAATGTTTGACCAAATAGCTAGGTGGTCCAGGCAAGTTGACACATAAAAATCAGACAGAGGCCTGATTCTTGAACAATAGCCTGGTAACAATAGGACAAGTGTTATTCCCCAATGTTATTCAAAAGATAATAATAAACTACTTCAAATATTGTAACACATGAACTCTGTAAGAAGTCTATGATAAGTCATAATGACCAATTTTATCATCCTGACTTAACATTATATATATTTATTTTATTTTTAAAATTAATTTTTATCAGAATATAGTTGATTTACAATGTTGTTGCACTAGTTTATGCTATATAACAAAGTATATCAGTTACACACATATATATATTTGCTCTGTTTTACATTCTTTTCCCATGTAGATCATTACAGAGTATTGAGAAAAGGTATCTGTGCTATACAGTAGGTCCTTATTAGTTATGTATTTTATATAGAGTGGTGCATATTTGTCAATCCCAGTCTCCCAATTTATCCCTCCTCCAGCCTGACACATAAAATTAACCAATCACAATCTACCTATGGAAAGTGAAGTGAAAGCAAAAGTCACTCGGTCATGTCCAACTCTTTGCAACACCATGGACTATACAGTCCATGAAATTCTCCAAGCCAGAATACTGGAGTGGGTAGCTGTTCCCTTCTCCAGGGGATCTTACCAACCTAGGGATTGAACCCAGGTCTCCTGCATTGCAGAAGGATTCTTTACCAGCTGAGCCACCAAGGAAGCCCAAGAACACTGGAGTGGGTAACTGTGGGAGAGAGCAAATTAGCCAAGATGGCTCAGGCTCTCTCATCCCACGTTTTGTAAATAATAACCATGTAACAGTTGAGATCATTTATAGCACTGCACACGCACGTCTCAAGGTACTCACTTGGTCAGGAGTTACTTTGTGCTGTAGAGATATTTGAGCTCCACCTAGAAAGTGGCAGCATTACTGTTGTGTTACAGCTGTCTCTGTGGAATCAGCTACGAGAGGAGGGAATATAGATGTCTGCTGCTACAGCTGCTGCACAAGCCAGGAGAGAATAAACATGTCTGCAGTTCCAATGGCTCCTTGAGTCTTCTTCCAGCCTCTTGGCTCACACTTTCCTACCCTGGGTTCAGTGAACAGTGTGAACAGCAAGACAATTGGTGTCATAAACAGGATCAGCAATATACTACCCCTTGACAACTTGGTACCCATGCACATCTCCTTAAACCTTACTACATCTCCAAATCAAGACAAACAAGGTCACACTTTGACCTAATACAACCATCTTACATACAACCAAAATCACCCTAACCCATTCTTCAGAAGAGGATGCAAAGTCCTTGGGCTATGTTTACTCTTCCCCTTGATATTCCATAATTTAAATACTATGATATAATGTTAGCAATACTTAAATACTATTATATAAAGCCAATACATCCTATAAGAGGATTAGAAAGACAGGGAAGGAAACAAAGATATTTGTTTTATGTAAATATGTAGAGTCACACACACACATTTATAACAAAATAAGGAAGAAATACTGATGACAATTGCAGTCCTTGATTCTGTAACTGGTCAGTTAGTTACAGCTAGGATTTATAATTAACTTCTTCTATTACCCATTCAGTGTTCCCTTTGCCTTCACTGGGCACTTCAGCTGGTTGTAACTCTTTACCTGGTAGAGTGACCCAAACTTCCATTTCTGAATGGTCTGCGCCATTAGTAGTCCCAGGTTTGACCTCTTGGATCTTCCACCGATACAAGGAAGAACTTAACCAAGGACATGTTAATACTAAGAGAGGCCCCAAGGGATTCCAGACATATTCTTTGCTATAGACTGAATATGTTCCCCCAAAGTGCATAGGTTAAAACCCTAATGTTACCCAAAAACTGGGTTCATCTTTTGGCAGGTGTTATGCCAAATAACAGAACCAAGACAAAGCATGGGACAAGGAAGGATTTATGGTTACTTGAAGCTAGAGAAAGCATGGCAACCCACTCCAGTGTTCTTGCCTGGAGAATCCCATGGACAGAGAAGTTTGGCAGTCAACAGTCCATAGGGTCACAAAGAGTCAGATATGAGTGAAGTGACTTAACATGCACGTGCACAGCAAATAAGGAGAACACTAAGACTCTCACAAAGCAGAATCTCCCCAAAGAGCATAATTGGGGAAGTTTTAAGCTGAGGATACATGCATATTTATGAAGGGACTTAAGAGATAATGCAACATAGAATTGGGGCAAAGGTCAACAGAGTCCAAGCTTTAGTTGATTGAAGTCTAGACAGTCAATGTCATTATCCTATCCTTCAACTGGATGAGGACCTTAGTTCCTGCAGAACTCAAAGATATATTGTTATGTATACCCCTTAAAGAGGAACTAGGACTCTATCATTGCACTGTTATTTGACTGCTTTTTCTCTGTTCCTGCATTCTTTTGTACCCTTATGATTGCTAATTACTGAGACCTATTCACAGGCAAGCATTAGGCTTAAAACAAAATGGCTTAGGCCAAATTAGGTTCTCTTGTGTCAAATTTGCTGGCATATTAGGTTCTCAATATGCCAGAAAATTTAGAAACCTCAGCAGTGGCCACAGGACTGGAAAAGGTCAATTTTCATTCCAATCCCAAAGAACTGCAATGCCAAAGAATGTTCAAACTACCACACAATTGCATGCATCTCATATGCTAGCAAAGTAATGCTCAAAATTCTCCAAGTGAGGCTTCAACAGTATGTGAACCAAGAACTTCCAGATGTTAAAGCTGGATTTAGAAAAGGCAAAATAGTCAGAGACCAAATTGCCAACATCTGTTGGATCATCGAAAAAGCAAGAGAATTCCAGAAGAACATCTACTTCTGCTACATTGAACTACGTCAAAGCCTTTGACTGTGCAGATCACAACAAACTGTGGAAAATACTGAAAGAGATGGGAATACCAAACCACCTTACCCGCCTCCTGAGAAATCTGTATGCAGGTCAACAAGCAACAGTTTGAAATGGACATGGAACAATGGACTGGTTCCAAATTAGGAAAGGAGAACATCAAGGCTGTATATTGTCACCCTGCTTATTTAACTTATATGCAGAGTACATCATGAGAAATGCCAAGCTGGATGAAGCACAAGATGGAATCAAGTTTGCAGGGAGAAATACCAATAATCTCAGATATGCAGATGACAGCACCCTTATGGCAGAAAGCAAAGAGGAACTAAAAAGCCCCTTGAAGAAAGTGAAAGAGGAGAGTGAAAAAGTTGGCTTAAAACTCAATATTTTTAAAAATGAAGATCATGGCATCTGGTCCCATCATTTCATGGCAAATAGATAGGGAAACAATGGAAACAGTTACAGACTATTTTCTTGGGCTTCCAAATCACTGCAGATGGTGACTGCAGCCATGAAATCAAAAGATGTTTGCTCTTTGGAAGAAAAGATTTGGAAGAAAATCTATGACAAACCTAGACAGCATGTTAAAAAGCAGAGACATTACTTTGCTGACAAAGGTCCATATAGTCAAAGTTATGGTTTTTCCAGTAGTCATGTATGGATGTGAGAGTTGAACCATAAAGAAAGCTGAGCACCAAAGAATTGATGCTTTTGAACTGTGGTGTTGGAGAAGACTCTTGAGAGTCACTTGGACAGCAAGGAGATCAAACCAGTCAATCCTAAAGGAAATCAACCCTGAATATTTATTGGAAGGACTGATGCTGAAGCTGAAGCTCCAATACTTGGACACCTAATGCGAACAGTCAACTCATTAGAATGATACTGATGCTAGGAAAGATTGAAGGCTGGAGGAAAAGGGGGTGACAGAAGATGACATGGCTATGTTAGGTAGTCAGAATAGCAAAAAGGAGTCCAGTGTGGTGATGGCTAAAAGATAAAGCAGGGAAAGCCTGTGAAAATAGAAAAAGGTCTGAGGATTTCACGGGGTTGTTAACATTGATTCGTCCATCGCTTCAAATTTTTGTTGTGACAAGACAGAACCAAGGAAATTACAAACTCCCCCAACATCTATTGTGCCATTTCTCGGATTTAACCTCGCTGAAACAACCTCAGCTCAGCTCCCAGAGGCAGAGGCCAAGCACAGCAGAAGCCCAACTTGGCAAAAGCTCCCGCAGTGGAAGAAAAACGCAAAGAAAACCCAGTGCAGGGGAAGTGACAAGAAGCCCAGCGTGCCAGAAACCAGGACAGCAAAAACAGACTCAGCAGAAAGCTCACACAGCTCAGGCTCAGATTTCCGAAGACCTCTGGTTAAGGCAGGAGGCCCTCACGCCTATGGCTGGAAGGACATATGACTAACAAAATCTTAATTCCTTTACAATGTCTCATTTCTTGTTTCCTCAAACTGCCGGTGAACAGGCAGTGAACCCACTTGGGCAGTGGGTGCAACTGAGCAACTCTAGCAGGGGATACTCCTTAGTGTGTCCCCAAAGCTCCACTATCTGCTGTGCCCTAGTAGCTGTTGCCCAAGTGGGTGGGGGTTCTTCTGCCCTTAATCTTCTTTGTGCCAAGGATCAAGCCAATGAAAACTGAGCACAGGGCAGTTTTTCATCTGCCAGCAGATTTTGTGGCAGATTATGAAGGGGATTCCTCAGCTTGTTTTTCCCACTGCTTTTCCCTCCCGTCCTTCAGCTCCTCTCTCCCGGGACTTGAGCCTGGCCCAAACCCACGGTGCCTGGCTTCAGGACCTAATGAACCTCAGGCTCGGATGTCTCATTGCAAAAATTCAGCTAGAGACATGGTGATAGGTAAGAGGTGGATTTTTTCAGATTCAGAAAAGCACACTCCACAGGGTGTGGGCCATCACAGAGGAGAGTGTGGTGGCCATGGAATGTGGTGCAGTTAGTTTTTGCGAGCTGGCTGATTTCATCTGCTAATGAGGGTGAGGATCATTCCAACAACTGGGGAACCATCCATTCCTCTGTCTTGTGACAGTGCCGTGGAAAGGTCCTGGCACCTCTGGGTGTGTCATTTAGCTTACAGATTGGGGATCAAGGTGTAGTTGAATTTGACTTGTCATCTTGGACCTATTTGATTTTAATCAGTTTATGTTATGTCCTTGGGCTATGTCATTCTTTCAAAAGTTGTGCCCTGCACCCTTCCCTCCTGTTTCATGCTCTTTTCCTGAGCTTAATTCAGGCCCACAATGTTGCCTCTTCAATCTTCTGGGGGAACAACCAGAAAATAGCTGGCCTTTACGAGAGAAATGCTGTATAATATCCAATCCCTCTAGATATTCAGGCCTTCATCTTCCATGTTTCCTACATGTGCAACAACAGCATCTCTCAGTGAATCTGCTAAGGTGGGTGACAGGCACACAATGCCTGCTATAAGTTCATCTGTTGGCATCCCTTCAAGGGCAATTCTGCTTCCAGGGATAATGTTTGCCCTTTTGGGAGTTAGCCCTGCAGGCCATTTGGGCTCAAACTCTTGCCACCCTTCTCCTAAACTTACAAACAAATCTCTGGGTCAAATCTCCACTCCACTTTCATAGAACATCTGGTCTATTGCCTCTTATCAATTTGTTCTTAAGTCACTTACTAACTCCTACAACCAGAACCCTGCCCCTTGTAAGCAACATCACTCCACCCAGCATATTATTAAAATACTCTTAATGGCCTAATGGGCTTCCCTTGTGTCTCAGCTGATAAAGAATCCACCTGCAATGCGAGAGACCTGGTTTCGATCCCTGAGTTGGGAAGATCCCCTGGAGAAGGGAAAGATTACCCATTCCAGTATTCTGGCCTGGAGAATTCCATGTTTCACTTTCAAGGGAAACAGTGGAAACAGTGGCAGACTTTATTTTTTTGAGCTCCAAAATCACTGCAGATGGTGACTGCAGCCATGAAATTAAAAGACGCTTACTCCTTGGAAGGAAAGCTATGACCAACTTAGATAGCATATTCAAAAGCAGAGACATTACTTTGCCAACAAAGGTCCATCTAGTCAAGGCTATGGTTTTTCCAGTGGTCATGTATGGATGTGAGAGTTGGACTATAAAGAGCTGACCCCTGAAGAATTGATGCTTTTGAACTGTGGTGTTGGAGAAGACTCTTGAGAGTCCCTTGGACTGCAAGGAGATCCAACAAGTCCATCCTAAAGGAGATCAGTCCTGAGTGTTCATTTGAAGGGCTGATGTTGAAACTGAAACTCCAATACTTTGGCCATCTGATGCGAAGAGCTGACTCATTTGAAAAGACCCTGATGCTGGAAAAGTGTGAAGGCAGGGGGAAAAGGGGATGACAGAGGATGAGATGGTTGGATGGCATCACTGACACGATGGACATGAGTTTAAGTAAGCTTCAGGAGTTGGTGATGGACAGGGAGGCCTCGTGTGCTGTAGTCCATGGGGTCGCAAAGAGTCAGACATGACTGAGTGACTGAACTGAACTGAACTGAGGGAAGGAAATCAGTAACTTACATTCTCTCACAGCAATAAGAAGATAAAGCTTATGGCTGTTTCAACAGGTTCCCAGCCTCAGGGCACAGACTTGGATTGCTTTGAAGTGAACTCGCTCAGTCGTGTCTGACTCTTTGCGACCCCATGGACTGTAGCTTACCAGGTTCCTCTGTCCATGGGATTTTCCAGGCAATAGTCCTGGAGTGGGTTGCCATTTCCTTCTCCAGGAGATCTTCCCAACCCAGGGATCGAACCCAGGTCTCCCGCATTGTAGACAGACGCTTTACCATCTGAGCCACCAGGGAAGCTTGGATTGCTTTACATCATGGTATCTATTTCCCTTCTTGGTGGACAAACCAGCAATGAGTTAAGATTACAACCCCTTAATCATGGGCTTCCCTGATAGCTCAATTGGTAAAGAATCCACCTGCAAGGCAAGACCTAGTTCGATTCCTGGGTTAGGAAAATTCCCTGGAGAAGGGAAAAGCTACCCACTCCAGTATTCTGACCTGGAGAATTCCATGGACTGTATAGTCCATGGGATCACAAAGAGTCGGACACCACTGAGTGACTTTCACTTAATCCTACCCAGAACTGGTCATGCTGGAGGCCTTGGGGACACCCAACTCCAGCCTGGGGTCTCAGAAAGTCAACCTGCATCAACCTGCCTAGGGATCTGGTCATTGGAAGGTTGTCATGCCTCAACCTGCTTCTGGATCCACCAGTCCAGGGGTCCTAGGAGGCCAACATGCCTCGATCTGCCCACAGATTCAATCTCCAGGAGGCTGTCATGCCTCAGCCTGCCTGGGAATCTCCATCCTGACCCAGGGACACCCAGCTCTCGGGTTGCAACTGGTAGGATAAGCTTCAGAAAGACTCACCCCCTAAGGAAGTCCACCCATGGAAACACAAGGAAGCCTATTACTTGTAGGACTGTGCCAAGTCTCAGTAATAACTCAGGAGTCCAATGAGAACCCCATTGACTTTCTGGAAAGTCTAAAAGAGGCCCTCCAAAAGTGTGATTTTGAAGGACAAACTCCTGTCCCAATGTGCATCAGACATCAGGATAAAGTTACAACAGTTACAGCAGCAGGACTCTGCTGCCACTTTAGATGAGATGGTCCAGACAGCCACTGATACATTTTATAACAGAGAACAGGAGAGGGAGGCCAAGGCCCAGGAAAGGGAGAAAAGGAAAGAGACAAGGCATGCCCAGATGCTGGCCACCCTTCAGGGAAGCACTATGGCAAACCCCGAGTCCTTGAAGGACAAGACATGAGGCAAATGCCTAATTTGTAGACAGGTGGGACATTGGGCCAAAGGGTGTCCAAACCATGGCAAGTCTCCTAAAATGGCTTGCTACAAATGCCATCAATTGGGACATTTGGCTGCACTCTGCCCTGGGGACCCAAGAGCCTCAAGGTCAAGTGCCGAGCCTTTCCTCGTGATGGTTCAACAGGACTGAAGCAGCCCACTCCAGCCAGCCTGCCTCTCACAGATAACCATCACGGAGCTGGAGCCAAGGGTACAACTGGATGTGGCAGGTAGGTCCCAGAATTTCTTGGTTGACAGAGGGGATACCTACTCTGTCCTGACCTCCTACTCCAGAGCCTCCTCCTCCCAAGCCTGTACAATTCGGGGTGCTACAGGAAAAACAATTACAGAAAGATTCACCCAAGCACTTCTTTGTTGCTGGGATGGACAAATATTTTCCCACAAGTTTCTGGTGGTCTCTGACTATCCCACTCCCTTATTGGGAAGAGATCTCTCCCTACCTTCGAAATCTTGCAGCTATTGACATACTGATATAAGATGTTTCAAAACTCTCTTTTGGGGGCAAACTATTTTTACCAAGTGAAACAACTCCTAAACAGGAGAGGCCATTTATGGATATCTGATCAAAGAATCCTTAGATATCAAGTAGTGCCGATGGAAAATCCAGGTCTGACTATATCCCCTTGTGAGGTTCCTAACCCTGCCACTCTCCTGCCTACCCTCAAAGGCTCTCTCCCCTTTCACTCTTGCCTAGAAACTTTGGACCACTGGACAAAATCCCAAGAGGGATTGTCAGAAGATCCTCTGACCAATCCTGAGGAAATCTGGTATACTGATGGAAGCAGCTTTGTTTTTGATGGAAAAAGAAGAGCTGGGTATGCAGTAGTCTCCAATTTTGAGACCACAGAGGCTAAAAATTTGCCACCAGGTACTTCAGTCCAACTAGTTGAGCTCATAGCTCTGATTTGAGCTTCAGAGCTGGGAAAAGGAAAAAGAGTAGCCATCTACACTGACTGCAAGCATGCCTTCTGGTGCTACATGCACATGCTGCTATTTGGAAAGAAAGAGGCCACTTGACCACCCCAGGGTTCCCAATCAAATATGGTGATCAAATCCTTAGGCTCTTGGAGGCAGTCCATCTGCCCACTGAGGTCTCAGTCTCCCATTGTAAAGGACACCAAAAAGAGAACACAGAAGTGGCATGGGGAAACCAAGCAGCTGATCAGGAGCTAAGAGAGCAGCCTTACAGAACATGCTGCAGTCCATGGGGTCACAAAGAGTCAGACATGACTAAGGGACTGAACAACAACATTGTGGCTGCATTTTTTATTTCAAATTCCAATTGTTCATTGTTAGTATATAAGAATGTAATTCTTTGGGGGGTTTCCCTGGTGGCTCAGATGGTAAAGAATCCACCTGCAATACCGGAGACCTGAGTTTGATCCCCGGGTCAGGAAGATCTCCTGGAGGAGGGCATGCAACCCACTCCAGTATTCTTGCCCTGGAGAATCCCCATGGGCAGAGGAGCCTGGCAGGCTACAGTCTATGGGGTTGCAAAGAGTCAGACATGACTGAGTGACTAAGCACACACACAATTCTTTTTAATATGCTTTGTCTTCATTATGTTTTGATTATGGTAAAATATATAACATAACATAAAATTTACCAGCTTAATCATTTTCAAGTGTTAAATATATTCTCATTGTTGTGCAGACAACCTCCAAAACTTTTTCATCTTGAGAAACAAGCTCTGTACACTTAAGCAATACCCTCTCAATTTACTTTCTTCCAAGTCCTTAGTAACTGCCATTCTATTTGCTGTTTTTATGATTTGACTGCCTAAGTACCACATATAAGTGGAATCACAGAATATTTGTCTTATTATGATTATTTCCTTTAACATAATAGCCTCTATATTCATAATTGACTTTTGTGTATTAACTTTAGTATCCTCTGATCTTGCAATATTTGCTTGGTTCCATGAATTGCTTTGTATCATTATATTTTTTTTGGTATGTCAATTTTTGGAATTTTATTTATAGACAATTATATCTTCTACAAGTAGTTTTATTTCTTTCTAATCTTTAACCATTTATTTCTTTTTATTTTCTTATTGCACTAGCTAGGATGTCCAGTACAACTTTGAAGAGGCATGCTAAGAGAGGACATTCTTGCTTTCTTCCAAGTCTTAAAGTATTCAACTTTCACCATTGTGTGTGTTATTAGCTGTACGTTTTCTGTATGTTCTTTGTCAAACAAAGAAGTTTTACTCTATCACTAATTTGCTGAGAATTTTTATCAAGAATGAGTGTTGGATTTTATCTGGTTTTCTGCATCAATTAATATGATCATATGATTTTTTCTTCTTTAGTACGTTAATGTAATTAATTACACTGATTTTAAGATGCTGACTAAGACTTGCATATCTGGAATAAAGGGCTTCCTAGGTGGTGCTAGTGGTAAAGAACCTGCCTGCCAATGCAGGAGATGCCTGAGACCAGGTTCAGTCCCTGGGTCGGGAAGATCCCCTGGAGGAGGGCAGGGCAATCCTCTCCAGTATCCTTGCCTAGAGAATCCCATGGACAAAGGAGCCTGGTGGGCTACAATCCATAGGGTTGCAAAGAGTCAGACACTGAAGTGACATAGCATTCACACATGCACCTGGGGTAAATCTAATGTGGTTGTGGTGTATAATTTACATTGTTGGATTTGATTGGCTATTTTATTGAGGATTTTTTAATTTATGTTCATGAGAAATATTGGTCTATTATTTTCCTTTCTTGTGATGTCTTTATTTGGCTTTAATATTAGGATAAAGTTGGCCTCATAGAATATGTTTGGAAGTGTTCACAGTACTGCTATTTTCTGGAAGTGTATATGGAGAATTGTTACATATTCTTTCCTAAATGTTTTTTAGAATTCACCAATGAAACCACCTGGGCCTGGTGCTTTCTTTTTTTGAAGTTTAATAATTATTGTTCAGTTTCTTTAATAGATATAGAACTATTAAGCTTATCAATCTCTCCTCTGTGAGATTTAGCAATTTGTCTCTTTCAAGAAATTGGTTCTTTTCATTAAAATCATCTAATTTGTGAGCATGGAGTTGTTCATAGTATCTCTTTATTATCCTTCCAGTGTCCAAGGGATCATCAGTAATGTGTGGCTCCTCCTTTCTCTTCTTGGTTAACCTGATTTATCAATGTTACTGATCTTTTCCAACAACCAGGTTTGGTTTCATTGATTTTTTCCTACTGATTTCCCATTTTAAAGTTTATAGTTTTTACACGAATGTTTATTATTCTTTTTGTGATGCTTGATTTAGGCTATTGCTTGTCTGTCCCAGTTTCTTAAGGGAAAACCTTGAGTTAATGATTTTTTCTAATATATACATTATATGCTGTAAATTTCCCTCCATGCACTACTTTCACTACATCTCACAAAACTTGACAAATTGCATTTTCATTTATTTCAAAATAATATTTTTGCCTTCCCTTTAGACTTCTTAATGTTTTACATTGACTATTTAGGTGCTTTATGGAAATGATTTTAAAAAATTGGCAGACCCCTACTTTATTACTATAGCTTTTTATTTTTTTATTTTTTTAATTGGAAGATAGTTGTTTTACAACACTGCGTTGGTTTCTGCCATACATCAAGATGAATCAGCCACAGGTATACATATATCTGCTCCCTCCTGAGCCCCTCCCCATCTCACTCCTCTAGGTCGTCACAGAACACTGGGTTGATCTCCCTGTGTCACACACTGATACAGCCACTATGGAGAACAGTATGCAGATTCCTTAAAAGACTAAAAATAGAACTACCGTATGACCCAACAATCCCACTACTGGGCATATACCCTGAATAAACCATAACTGAAAGAAAACCATGTACCCCAATGTTTATTGCAGCACTTTTTGGCTAGGACATGGAAGCAACCTAGATGTCCACTGACAGATGAATGAATACAAAAACTGTGGTATATATATATAATGAAATATTACTTAGCTATAAAAAAGAATGCATTTGAGTCAGTCCTAATGAGGTAGATGAACCTAGTGCATGACATAAAAGTTACCATCTTAATTATTTGTGTGCAGTACAGTTCTGTTAAGCATATCCACATTGCTGTGCAACCATTTGCCAAAATTATTTCATACTGCAAAACTGAAACTCTGTACCTATTCAATAACAGCTCCCTTTTTTCTCCTCTCTCCATCTCCTGGAAACTACCATTCTACTTTTTTTTCATAAATCTGTCTACTCTCGGTAACTCATATAAGCAGAATCATACAGTACTTATCTGTTTGTGACTGGCTTATTTTACTAACACAGTGCTCTGAAAGTTAATCTTTGTTGAAGCATGTGTCAGAATGTCCTTTTCAAGGTAGAATAATATTCCATTGTATGTATATACCACATTTTATCTGCTCATCTGTCAGTGGACATTTGTGTTGGTTCTACCTCTTAGCTATTGTGAAGAGTGCTGTTTCGAAAATAGATGTGCAAATATCTCCAAGATTCTACTTTCAGTTATTTTGGCCATATATCCAGTAGTAGAGTTGCTATTGATCAGTTGCTAAGTCATGTCCAACTGTTTGCAACCCCATGGACTGCAGGACACCAGAATTCCCTGTCTTTCACTATCTCCAAGAGTTTGCTCAAACTCATGCCCATTGAATCGGTGATGCTATCCAATCATCTCATCTTCTGTCATCCCCTTCTCCTGTCCTCCATCTTTCCCAGCATCAGGGTCTTTTCCAAGGAGTTAGCTCTTTGCATCAGGTAGTCAAAGTATTGGAGCTTCAGCTTCAGCGTCAGTCCTTCCAGTGAATACTCGGTGTTGATTTCCTTTAGAATTGATTGTTTTGATCTCCTTGCTGTCGAAGGGACTCAAGAGTCTTCTCCAGCACAATTCCAAAGCATCAATTCTTTGATGCGCAGCCTTATGGTCCAACATCCATACATGACTACTAGGAAACTCACAGTTTTAACTATCTGAATGTCAGCAAAGTGATGCCTTTGCTTTTTAGTAGAGTGTCTATGTTTGTTATAGCTTTTCTTCCAAGGAGGAAGTGTATTTTAATTTCATTGAGTGGAGTTGTGGGACAAGTAAATTTTATGGCCCAGAAATGGTCTTTTTCACTGAATATTCCACCTAAGTTTGACATGCTATTGGATGGAGTATTTTAAAAATACCAATTAGATCTAGCTACTTCATAGTGCTAGTCAATCAAATATATCTTTGTTAATTTCCTGCTTGGTTGATCTGTAACTTATTGAGAGCAGGTATTGGGATCTCAACCATAACAGTGAATTTGTCTATTTATTTTAGTTCTATCAGTTTTTTTTTCACATGTTTTTATACTACTTTGTAATATACATGTTTAAGACTGCCGTCTTCTTGAAGTACTGACTCTACCATCATTTTGTAGGAATCCTTTTTTATTCTTGATAAATTATTCTTTGTCTAAAATTAACATAACTACACCAGCTTTCATTTGATTAGTGTTAGCATCCTATATCTGAGAAGGCAATGGCAAGCCACTCCAGTACTCTTGCCTAGAAAATCCCATGGATGGAGGAGCCTGGTGGGCTGCAGTCCATGGGGTCGCTGCGAGTTGGACGCAACTGAAGTGACTTAGCAGCAGTAGCAGCAGCATCCTATATGTCTCCCTCTTTCATTACTTTTAACTTATCAGGGTTTTTATATTTAAAGGGGTTTCTTGTAAGGGCATAATTTTTTTTAATCCAAAAGACAATTTTGTCTTTTAACTAGTATACTAAGATCAGGGCTTCCCAGGTGGTACAGTGGTAAAGAAATTACCTGCCAATGCAGTAGACAAAAGAGATGCAGTTTTGACCACTGGATCAGAAAGATCCCCTGGAGAAGGAAATGCAATCCACTCCAGTACTTTTGCCTGGAAAAGTCCATGGACAGAGGTGCCTGGTGGGCTACAGTCCATGGGGTTTAAAAAGAATAGGACACAACTGAGTACACACACACAAGAGCATTCACACTTAAAGTGATTATTGATATAATTGAATTAATGTCAACCATGTTTATAACTTTTTTCTATTCATTGTCAGAGGCTTCTTTATCTGCCCTCTCTGGTGTAAATAGAGTATTCAAAATAATTCTATTTAATCTGCTCTCTCTCATTTCTACTTCCTTAAGAAATTAGCTATAGAACTTACAATACACATTTTTAAATAATTTAACTCTACCTTCAAATAACACTGTTGCACTTTATGCCTATTTCAGGAACATGGATGACAGAGTTATCCACTTGCTAAACATCTGATATACTGTTACTATTTTATTATTTTATTTATTTATTTTTGGCTGTGTTGAGTCAGTTGCAGCACATGGGATCTTTGGTGCAGCACACAGGCTTCTCTCTACCTGCGGTGCATGGGCTCCAGGCATTGGGTTTTATAGCTGGCAGCACATGGGCTGTCTAGTTGAGGCACATAGGCTCAGTCCTGTGGCATGTGGGATCTTAATTCCCCAACAAAGGATCAAACCCATGTCCCTTCCTTTACATCGGAAGGCTGATTCTTAACCAATGGACTACCATGAAAGTCCCTTTATTTTATTAAACAAATTAGCTTTTAGATAAATTACTACAAAAGATTTCTTTTTTAAAATATTTACTTATCTATATATTTTGTTGTGCTGGGTCTTAGTTGTGGCACACCGGACCTTCTAGTTGTGGCATGCAAACTCTTGGTTGTGGCAAGTGAGACTGACCAGGGATTGAACCGCAGACCCCTGTGCTGGGAGCAGAGTCCTAGCCACTGACCTGCCAAGGAAGTCCCAGGTTTCTTTTCATTTAATATATTTCTCCTGCAGTGCTCTCGTTTTCTTCATGTAGATCCAGGTGTCATTATCCTTCATTATTCTTTATCATTTTCTTTCTACCTCAATAAAATGCTTTTAACATGTCTGTTGGTGAATCCTCTCAGTTTTCAGTTGTCTGAGAAAGTCATCTGTCCTTCACTTTTTAAAAATAATTCTGTTGATATAGAATTCTAGTGTGTATTTGTTTTTCTTTCAACACTTTAAATATTTCACTTCACTCTTGTTTGCATGCTTTCTGATGAGAAGTCTGCTATAATTCTTTACTTTGTTTCCCTATAGTCAAGGTAGGTTGGTATGGCTTTTGTTTTCTTTTTTCCTGACTTCTTTCAAGATTTTCTCCTCTTTGATTTTCTGCAGTTTGAATATGATGCCTAAGTGTACTTACTTTAGTATTTATTCTGCTTCATGTTCTCTAAGATCCTTGGCCTTATGACTTAAGGTCTGCCGTTAGCTTTGGAAAATTTTTCATCATTATTACTTCAAATACTTATTTTGTTCTGGTCTCTTTTTCTTCTCTTTCTTCTGATATTCCAAATATGCACATATTAAATGCTTTGAAATTGTCCCACAGTTCTTTGGTGTTGGGTGTATTTTCCAATCGGGAAGGCAATCACCCCACCCCATCTTTTCCTTATTTCAATTCTTTTTTCCTATTGCATTTCAATTTGGGAAGTTCCTAATGATCTTTCTTCAAGATCATATTTCTTCAACCCTGTCAAGACTACTGATGAGCCATCTTTATTTCTGTTTCATCATTTTCCTTTTTATTCCTTCTGCTATTTTTTCTGTTTCATCTAGCCATTCTTTTTTATGCTTTCTTAACTTCTGCTCTTTTTTCTGAGTGATTCATCTGTTCCTGCATGATGTCTACCTTTTGCATGAGAACCCTTAACATGTTAATAAATGTTACTTTAAATTCTCTGATAATTTCGATGTATAGGTCAGGTTTTGATGTTCACGTTACCCCTTTATACTACATTTTTCTCTTTTTGCCTTTTTGCATGAATGTGTAATATTTTTATAGAAATCTTAAAATGCTTTATCTAGGAATAGGAACTGAGGTAAATCTTTTAATATGACAATTTATATTAACCTGACTAGAATTTGGGCTTTGGAGTTGGGTTTTGTTTAATGCATTCTAAATTTATAGGTACTAGAGACTTCAAATTCCACTAGTCTCCTTGATTTTTTAACCTTTATTACTTTGAGCTTCCCTAAGTATTCCTCCTCAGAGAGAGAGAGCCTTTGTCTTATAGTTCTCTCAACTGTAATTCATGATTAATATATTAGAGCCACATTGGTGTCATTGCAAGGTGTGAGAAGGAGAAACATTCTATAATCTTCCAATCAAGTTTTAGTCTTTTAGTGAGCCTGTGGTCTTTACAAATATTTCTTTTAAAGCTTCAAAACCTTCCCTCCTTAGGTGAGTTAGGAAAACTACACAGGGCTTTGGGGAAAATGCCCTTCCCCCTGTTGCTGCTGCTGCTAAGTCGTTTCAGTTGTGTCTGACTGTGTGTGACCCCACAGACGGCAGCCCACCAGGCTCCCCCGTCCCTGGGATTCTCCAGGCAAGAACACTGGAGTGGGTTGCCATTTCCTTCTCCAATGCATGAAAGTGAAAAGTGAAAGTGAAGTCTCTCAGTCGTGTCTGACTCTTAGCGACCCCATGGACTACAGCCTACCAGGCTCCTCAGTCCATGGAATTCTCCAAGCGAGAGTACTGGAGTGGGTTGCCATTGTTAGGGAAATTAAATAGTCTCGTTTTGGCTTCAGAGACAAAGCAGAGCAGGCCTCTGACCTTGCTTCTAACCTGCCTGGACACTGCCCTGTGAATAACTGTGAGTGACTGCCTGCTGTGAGGGCAAGCCTTGTAGTACCTTAGATAAGATGGGGGAGGAACTTTGAGATTGTTGAGCCCCTGGAGGGTGTCTGGCCAACCAAAGCCCAGGTTTAACAACATTCCAAGTTTTCCACAACAAAACAAACAATATTAACATGAAACCAGAGCTCCAATTTGCTCACAGATTAATGAAGCTTGCTTGCATCCTGGGATTATAAACGGGAACCTTGAACTGCAATTTTTGAAGTCTCACTCATGGAGTGGAAACACTGCCTGGGACCTTTTCCCAACTGAGCCTCCAGATGTACTGTGTCACAGGACTTTCCACAACCACTTAAGTCCTGATGTTGGTCAAAACCCAATTTGGTGATGTATCCTCTGCTGTTTCTATTTCTCTTTTATTTTAATGTTAGTGCATTGAAAGTAAGATAAGTAATTTTTAATAAATATTAGTGTTGTTTATTTGAAAATAATGAGTGGCTTATTTTGTTAACAAATCCTTCGAACCTGAGACAAAAGTGAAAACTTTCTGCAAAACACTCCCTGGTGGAATAAACCCTGGTAATGTCTTTTCCCTAGATAGTAGGCTGTTATGTAGAATTCCCTGGGCAAACCTCTTGGGATTTCTGGAGGTGACACCTGCAAGAGTAAGGGGTCCCCTAAGATTGTGACCCCAGGAGTTTCTCAGTCTCATACTGATCCACACTCAAATTCCAGCAATTCGTCAAATGACCGTATAAGTATTCCTACCAGCCGATGGCTTCAGTGCCTTCTAGATTATCAGATCTTGGCAATGTTCTCTGTTTGCCTGTCTCTCCAGATTCCAGTTTGGAAGTTTTCTCTGGCAAGTCTAAGAAGAGACACTGATTTTCAGTTTGTCCAGCTTTTTCTTGATATATGGGTAAGAGTATAAGGACTCCAAGTTCTTTACAAGTCTGAATTAAAAGTCTTCTAGGAATACAAGCAACTCCTACAGCTCAATTCCAGAAAAATAAATGACCCAATCAAAAAATGGGCCAAAGAACTAAATAGACATTTCTCCAAAGAAGACATACAGATGGCTAACAAACACATGAAAAGATGCTCAACATCACTCATTATCAGAGAAATGCAAATCAAAACCACTATGAGGTACCATTTCACACCAGTCAGAATGGCTGCTATCCAAAAGTCCACAAGCAATAAATGCTGGACAGGGTGTGGAGAAAAGGGAACCCTCTTACATTGCTGGTGGGAATGCAAACTAGTGCAGCCACTATGGAGAACAGTGTGGAGATTCCTCAAAAAACAGGGAATAGAACTGCCTTATGATCCAGCAATCCCACTGCTGGGCATACACACTGAGGAAACCAGAATTAAAAGAGACACATGTACCCCAATGTTCATCGCAGCACTGTTTATAATAGCCAGGACATGGAAGCAACCTAGATGTCCATCAGCAGATGACTGGATAAAGAAAGCTGTGGTACATATACACAATGGACTATTACTCAGCCACTAAAAAGAATACATTTGAATCAGTTCTAATGAGGTGCATGAAACTGGAGCCCATTAAACAGAGTGAAGTAAGCCAGAAAGAAAAACACCAATACGGTATACTAACGCACATATATGAAATTTAGAAAGATGGTAACAATAACCCTGTATACGAGACAGCAGAAGAGACTGATGTATAGAACAGTCTTTTGGACTCTGGGAGAGGGAGAGGGTGGGATGATTTGGGAGAATGGCATTGAAATAAGTATAATATCATATATGAAATGAGTTGCCAGTCCAGGTTTGATGCCTGATACCGGATGCCTGGGGCTGGTGCACTGGAATGACCTAGAGGGATGGTATGGGGAGGGAGGAGGGAGGGAGGATTCAGGATGGGGAACACATGTATACCTGTGGCAGATTCATTTTGATACATGGCAAAACCAATACAATATTGTAAAGTTAAATAAAATAAAATTAAAAATATAAATAAATAAAGTCTTCTAGGATAGAGATCTTAATAATAGGACATAACTATATGTTCAAGAAATTGGTTTTTTACTTATTTAATGACTCAATATGGTTCTAAGAATTTTATTAATATATCAATTTGTTTTGCAATATTTTAGGCTTCTAAATCAAAATATAATTACTAGAAGAACAAACCTCTGATATGTATTTTCTTCAACACCACTAAGGAATTAACTCAGTTCTGACACTATACACCCGAAGATAGCATCAGATCCCACAGGTTAAGGGCTCAGTCCTACAAAACTGCCCTCACTTCCTCTTCAGACACCAATCCTAAGTCCAGGTTGTCACCCATGCTTTTGAACTACCAGCTGTAGATGGGTTTCTATGGTCCTCCTTGGACTCAATTAATTTGTTAGAGTAGCTCACAGAACTCAGATACTTTATGTACTGCATCAGAAAAGGATGTAATTCAGGAAATGCCAGATGAAAGAGATGCATGGGACAAGGCATGTAGGAAGGGGTGCTGAGCTTCCATGCTCTCTGGAATCTTCATTTTCCCCCAAACTTCACATATCCACCAACTTGGAAGTTCTCCAAACACTGTTTGCTTTTTATGGAAGCTTCATTATGTAGGCATGGTTGGCCACTGATAGTTGAACTCAATCTCCAGACCCTTGAACTCAATCTCCAGATGCTTTCTCCTAGGTTTGGGGGCGTGGACCAAAATTTCCAACTCTCTAATCACATGGGTGGTTCCCCTGGCAAACAGTCTGTAGCCTTAGGTTACCTAGGGGCTTTCCAAGAGTCACCTCATCAATATAACAAAAAACACCTTTATAGTTCATATCATTTAGGAAATTCCAAGAGCTTTAGGAGCTCTGTGCCAGGAATAGGAGGAAGACCAAGACCAATGTATAGGTAGATAGATAGATAGATATCACAATATCACAAAAACCAAAACCAATATGTCATTTGAAAAAAATGCACAACCTAAAAGCTGAGAATTATGATTTATTCAGTAGACTTACTGAAGACTTTAAGTTCAAGATATAGCCCCTCAGATAGCTCTGAGGAGCTGTTCCAAAGAGGTAAGAAAAGAGCCAGGATACATAGGAGTTTTTGCTGGGAAAAAAAAAAAAAATGTAGGCTGAAATCCAAAAATTACCACTAATAGCAAAAAAACAGACATCTCAAGTTGATGATTTTACTGCTTTTTTCTATGTACAGGAAGATGCAAGAGCCTGGGCTCATTGAAATTATTCCTTTGATATGCACCGGGGTCATTATCCTGTTTTTCTCCAGTTCCCTTCAGTGTGCACCTTTGGGGCAACTGTGGTGGCTGATGGCTTTGTGGCCACAGCATCTTTTGTTTATTGTTGTTCAGTTGCTCAGTTGTGTCTGACTCTTTGTGACCCCATGGACTGCAGCATGCCAGCCTTCCCTGTCCTTCACTGTCTCCTGGAGTTTGCTCAAAGTTACATTTGAGTCAAGGATGTCCATTGAGTTAATGATGCCATCCAACCATCTCATTGACTCTGTTACCCTCTTCTCCTCCTGCCCTCAACCTCACCCTGAAAAGCATCAGGGTCTTTTCCAATGAGTTGGCTCTTCACATGAGGTGACCAAAGTATTGGAGCTTCAGCTTCAGCATCAGTCCTTCCAATGAATATTCAGGACCAATTTCCTTTAGGATTCACTGGTTTGATCTCCTTACTGTCCAAGGGACTCTCTGAAATGGTATTCTTTGTCTACAAATATACTTCCCAGACCTGGGTCTTTTAAATAACATAAAGCATGCAGTACAGTTAGGTGGAAGTACCTCGCTAGCAGCAATTTTGTTGCACACGTTGCAGTGGGGTTCTGGAGAGGATGTAAGGACTCACTCCTCCAAGTGTGCACAGATGCTCAGGGACCTTGGCTCCAGATCTACTAAGTCAGAATCTGTGTTGCTGACAAAAAGTTAATAAGTCAATCTACAAAAGAATGTAGCAAGAGCATCTCAAAAAGTTACAAGAACTGTTCTGCCCAATAGAAGTCAAAGCACATTTATTTAAGTTTTTTGAGACAGAGGGCTGTACATCAAATAACGTATTACTGACAATTTGCACAATTCAAATCCACAAGTATAAAGTAGTGGGCCATGTGGCCCCGTACAAAATCGACCAGTTAGTCTTTTTAAAAAAGTAATATTTAGGGGTTTTTTTGGCTGTGCTTGGTCTTTGTTGCTGCACGGGCCTTTCTCTAGTTGCAGCAAGCTGGGGCTACTCTCTAGTTGTGGTGCACCAACGTCTCATTGCAGTGGCTTTCCTCGTTGTGGAGCGCAGGCTCTAGGATGTGAGGGCTTCGGGAGTTGTGACACACTGGCTCAGTAGTTGTGGCTCCCGGACTCCAGAGCACAGGCTCAATAGTTGTGGCTCATGGGCTTAGTTGCTCCCTGGCGAGTAGAAGCTTCCCAGACTGGGGATCAAACCTGTGTCTCCTGCATTAGCAGGTAGATTCTCTAACACTGAGCCACCAGGGAAGCCTGGTAGTTTATCTTTTAAACAGTTGTCTTATTGATGCTAAGAGAATGGTTGCTTTTTAGGGTTGAGCAGGTATTTCTGCAGATGGGAGAGTTCGGTTGATGTATAAGTCAGATACACAATGCACAGTGACGGGAGCCATAAAATACAAATTTTATTTTATAATGTGTTAATACTGTCCCCACTTGATCCTTGGAAATGACAACCTCAGAAACATAGACCACACTAAAGCCACTTAACATCCCCAATGCAATGTTTGGACCCTGAAGACCACTCACTAATTTGGATAATTATTGTTTCCCTAACCACCTCATAAATGCCCCCACTTAAATGCCTCTGCATTTTTTCTTAATAAATTGATCTCTGTCTTCTCCCACTTGCTCACTCAATGCTTCCAGAACATGTTCTAGGTGGAAGATACTGCAGCAGTTCTGAGGATCCAGTGACGGGTGATGAACGGCTTTGCCCAGAGGAGAGACAGACATGATAAGACATGATGTTTCAGGCATACATATGGCAGAAGGGATGGTGGGAGCACTTTGGAGGAGTTCAGTTGGAGAAGTCTGCAGAGAATAAAAACCATTTGCCCTGGGTCTTACAAGATAAATGAGTGGGACTACGCCAGCCAGGTGAGTGGTGAAGGCCATTCCCAGGGGAGGAAACACCTTTTCTACTTGTCTCTGATGGTATCATAAGACATATGGCTATATAAGTGCTTTGTAAAACAGCAAATGCAGAAGGTTGCTGACAAGCTAACTAGGGTGCCTCTGAATTTGCAAGAACTCTCTGAACCCTGCTTTGGAACTCACCACCATATCTGAGCTATTCTATTAACAATACTATCCTGAAGCTTTATGCCTAGGACTAGGCAGCCTTCCCTGGCTGAGAGATGCCAGTCAAGGGGATCTATTTGCTTTTGTTTGTTTGTTTATTTTTTTTAAATTGAAGTATGTTTTTGTTGTTCAGTTGCTAAGTCATGTCCAACTCTTTGGAATTCCATGGACTGGAGCACACCAGTCTTCCCTGTCCTTTACTATCTCCCGGAGTTTGTTCAGATTCATGTCCATTAAGTTCCTGATGCCATTCAACCATCTGATCCTCTGTTGCCCCTTTCTCCTCTCGCCCTCAGTCTTTCCCAGCATCAGGGTCTTTTCTAATGAGTCAACTCTTTGCATCAGGTGGCCAAAGTATTGGAACTTCAGCTTTAGCATCAGTTCTTCCAGCGAATATTCAGGGTTGATTTCTTTTAGAATTTACTGGTTTGCTCTCCAGGGGATACTCAGGAGTCTTCAACAGCACCACAATTCCAAAACATCAATTCTTTGGCGTTCAAATCTTCTTTATTGTCCAACTCTCAACACTACTTGCTCCCATGGCTTGGTCAGTGGGCTCAGAGGTGTTGGGAATGACACTTAGGGCTCAGTGGTTCCCAGCATGGGCTCCTCAATGACAACCGAGGTTTCTGGAATGGCAGTAACAGGAGCTGTAAACTCTTTCTCAAGTGTGGAGACAATCATACCCTGACTCGGGAGCCTTCCTGGAGCACTCAGCATCAACCAATTTTTCTCTGGTTGTCACTGTGTCCATTATGTGTGGCAGCTCCCAGGGACTCAGTCCCATCAGAAGCCCCAACATCCATTTCCCTGTATTTTGATGACTGAAATCACCCAGTTAAATGTGAGCTGGGATTCAAGCCAGATGTGTCTGTCTTTGTGGCATCTATGGGGTCACATTTCCCAGAAGCTTCAGGAGAGACGGTGTCCCTGGAAGCCCACCAAAGGAGGGATGGGGGTATTTCAGCTTGTTTGGCCAGGATGGGGAGGAAGTGGGATGGAGGAGCCAGCCAGATGTCACCGACGTCTCAGGTCAAATGAAGCCTGATTTCTTCTCAGCTTGATTTCACCTAGAACTGGAAAACAGATGGGTCCAAGCTGCCTGAGGGTCTGAGGGCCAGGCTACAACCCTTCTGTTCTGAGGACCTGGGGCTGGAGTCTGTGTGAAAGTGAAGTCGTGTCCGACTCTTTGCAACCCCATGGACTGTAGTCTACCACACTCCTGGGATTTTCAATGGGATTTTCCAGGCAAGAGTACTGGAGTTGCCATTTCCTTCTCCAGCAGATCTTCCCAACCCAGGGATCGAACCCAGGTCTCCCACATTGTAGGCAGATGCTTTACCATCTGAGCCACCAGGGAAGTCCAGGGAACACCAAAGCTCTAGCATGGACGTTTTGACTTAGAAAAGAATTCAACTGTGGGGCTAAAGGGCTCATCCTTTTGGAGGGCAGCAGACCCAGGGAGACCCAGGGCAAATCTGGGACGATAAGGCAGATGTCAACAGATACCTTGTAAACAGTGTAGCTACTTGCCAGAAGAGATAGCCAGGAAGATAAACAAGGGGCAAGGAAAGGTGCCTAATGGACTTAATGCTCATTCAACAGGGAAGACTCATCCCTTTGCAATGTTGAGCGGTGGGGCCGTTTGGAAGAGATGCTGGGCTCTGTAGAAATGAATCCATTTACCACAAACCTGCCCCTTTCCCTCCTGTTACAGAAATGCCCTGCAAAGGGACGAGCATGGGGCTCAGTTCACTGAGTCTTACTATATGTATGTTGAGTGACTTGGGCATTTATTCATTCACTACCACATTAACAGGGGGACAAATAGTCCTTTGGTTTGCCCAGGACTGGGCTATTTTCTGGGATGTGGGACTTCCAGTGCTTCCAGGACTGTCTTGGGCACACTAGGGTTAGTTGGTCCCCTACTTCCTGAGAACCCATGATGGACCAGGCCCTGGGCCCCCATGGAGTTCTGTTCTTTTTTAAATATTTTTAAAATGTATTTCATTTATAGTTGACTTACAATGTTGTGTTACGTTTCTGGCGTACTGCAAAGTGATTCAGTAATACGTTCATGTATAATAGTTTGTACCTGCTAATCCCAAACTCCTAAGCCATCCCTTCCCCCCTCTCCTCCCCCTTGGAAATCACAAGTCTGTTTTGTATGTCTGTGAACCTGTTTCTGCTTCATCAGTAAGTTCATTTGTGCCATGATTCCACATGCAAATGATATCATATGGTATCTGTCTTTCTGACTGACTTCACTTAGTATAATTAATCTCTAGGTTGCTGCAAGTGGCATTATTTAAAACATTTTTTATAGCTAAGTAGTATTCTATTATAAACACACACACACACACACACCCCACATCTTCTTTATCCATTCATCTGTCAGTGGACACTTACATTGTTTCCATGTCTGGGTTATTGTAAATACTACTACTGTGAACAGAGTGGTGCATGTATCTTTTTGAATTATAGTTTTATCTGGGTATATGCCCAGGAGTGGGATTGATGAATGATATAAATCTATTTTTAGTTTTTTGAGGAATCGCCATACTATATTTCATAGTGGCTGAACCCATTTACATTCCCACCAACAGTGTAGGAAGGTTCCTTTTTTCCACACACTCTCCAGCATTTGTTGCTTATAGATTTTTTAATGATGGCCATTCTGACTAGTGTTAGGTGGTACCTCATAGTTTTGATTTGCCTTTTTTTTTTTTTTTAATAATTAGCAATGTTGAGCGTCTTTTCAGGTGCCTATTGGCCATCTGTATATCTTCTTTGGACTTCTTTGGTAGCTCAGCTGGTAAAGAATCTGCCTGCAATGCAGGAGACCCCAGTTCAACTCCTGGGTTGGGAAGTTCCCCTGGAGAAGGGATATATATTTAGTTTTTCTATTTTTTGCTTGTATGTGTTGTTGTTGTTGTTGCTGCTGTTGAGTTGTGTGAGTTATTTGTATATTTTGGAAATTAAGCCCTTGTCAGTCTCATCGTTTGCAAATATTTTCTCCTAGTCCATAGGTTGACTTTTCCTTTTATTTATGACTTCCTTTCCTTTATTAGGTCCCAT
Organism: Tragelaphus eurycerus; assembly: GCA_935064755.1. Taxonomy (NCBI): domain Eukaryota; kingdom Metazoa; phylum Chordata; class Mammalia; order Artiodactyla; family Bovidae; genus Tragelaphus; species Tragelaphus eurycerus. The sequence goes on along the minus strand of CAKXYN010000073.1, from coordinate 13,263,116 downwards.
TTGTTTATTTTTTGCTTTTATTTCTATTGCCTTGGGAAACTGACCTAAGAAAACATTGCTACAATTTATGTCTAGAGAATGTTTTGTCTATGTTCTCTTCTAGTTTTATGGTGCTGTGTCTTTTATTTAATTCTTTAAGCCATTTTGTGTTACTTTTGGTTATGGTGTGAAAGTATGCTCTGACTTCATTGATTTGCATCCTGCTGTCCAGCTTTCCCAACACCACTTGCTAAAGAGACTATCTTTTCTCCATTGTATATTCTTGCCTTCTTTGTCAAAGATTAATTGTCCATAGAGGCATGGGGTTATTTATGGGTTCACTGTTCTGTTTCATTGATCCATATGTCTGCTCTTATGTCAATACCACACTGTTGTTGTTTTTAAATTTTTATTTATTTATTATTTTTGGCTGTGCTGGATCTATATTTCTGCATGCAGGCCTTCTCTAGTTGCAGTGAGCAGGGGCTACTCTTCATTGCAGCACAGGTTTCTCATTGCAGTGGCTTCTCTTGTTGCAGAGCACAGGGCCTAGGCATGCGGACATCAGTAGTTGGTGCACGGGCTTAGTTGCTCCAAGCCATGTGGGATCTTCCCAGACCAGGAATCAAATCCATGTCCCCTGCATTGGTAGGTGGATTCTTAACCACTGAACCACAAGGGAAATCCCAATACCACACTGTTTTGATTACTGTAACTTTGTTGCATTATCTGAAGTCTGGCAGGGTTATGCCTCCTGTTTTATTCTTTTTCTTCAGGATTCCATTGGAAATTCTGGGTCTTTTATGCTTCCATATAAGTTTTAGGATTATTTGTTCTAGTTCTGTGAAAAATGTCATGGGTAATTTGACAAAGATCACATCAAATTTGTAGATTGCTTTGGGTCAGTTCAGTCACTCAGTCATATCTGACTCTTTTCAACCCCATGGACTGCAGCACACTAGGCCTTCCTGTCCATCACCAACTCCTGGAGCTTACTCAGACTCATGTCCATCACGTCGGTGATGCCATCCAACCATCTCATCCTCTGTCATCCCCTTCTCCTCCCACCTTCGACCTTTCCCAGCATCAGGCTCTTTTCCAATGAATCAGTTCTTTCCATCAGGTGGCCAAAGTATTAAGGCTTCATCTTCAGCATCAGTCCTTCCAATGAATATTCAGGACTGATTTCCTTTAGGATTGACTGGTTGGATCTCCCTGCAGTCCAAGGGACTCTCAAGAGTCTTCTCCAACACCAGTTCAAAAGCATCAGTTCTTTGGGGCTCAACTTTCTTTATAGTCCAACTCTCACATCCATACATGACTACTGGAAAAACCACAGCTTTGACTAGATGGACCTTTGTTGCTTTGGGTAGTATGACCATTTTAAGAATATTAATTCTTCCAATCTTGGAGGCCCTTTCTACCTGCTAGATGAGATGCTGAGTGATTCACGAATTGTTCAATAAAGCCAATTAGATCTTGGAAATTTACCCAGATGAATTTTTGTTATTTAACACTATCTATGGCCTAAAATGGGCTTCCCAGTTGGTGCCAGTGGTAAAGAACTCACCTGCCAATGCAGGTAGACATGAGAGACACAGGTTTAATCCCTGGGTCCGAAAGATCCGCTGGAGGAGGGCATGGCAACCCGGTATTCCAGTATTCTTGCCTGGAGAATCCCATGAACAGAAGAGCCTGGCAGACTATGGCCCATATCATAAAGAGTAGGATACAACTGAAGCAACTTAGCATGCACACATACACATGGCCTAAAACACCCAGAACTCCCACTTCCAGGGCACACTGTAAGTTGTACTTCCCATGCCTTTAAAGTTAGGCCAAGTTATTCATTTTGGCAAATAAAAGGTAAATGAAGTGCAAATCTTAGGACCCCCATATGCATTAACCACATCCCCTTTACCTGCCTATTCTCAGGCTCCAGTGAACACCAGAATCATGTGGAGGGCTTGTTTAGCAGGTCCTGGTGCCACCCCCAGAATTTTTGATTCAGTACATCTGGAATGCTGGGGCCTGAGAACATGCATTTCTAACAAGTTCCAGGTGATATTTATGCTACTGGTCTGACAAATCTACTTTAGGAACCAGGGTTCTAGAAGAATCCTCTTTGGGCCAGAGTCTCTGGGTGATATCTCCCTACCGAGTTATGTTTAAGATGAAGGACAGGTGAGAAGAGAATATTTTTTCTGTTCTCAGTGCACTGACATTTTCATGCACAAAATTCTTAAATCCCATAAGAATTCAAGAAAACAACACTGTTTTGATTAAAAAGTGGCTTGTTCAGCTTTGGCTGGGTTCCAGCATACAAATCCTCAGGCAATTAAATCCTCTTGGTGCAGAACTGCCGAGAGGTCCTTGGGCATGTCCTAAGGAACATCCCCCTTAGTCCTCTTCTGGTAATAGGATAGCTACTTCCAAGAAAGAATTCAAGAGTTTCCTGGGATGGCAGCCTCTCTCCTCTATGTCTTCCATGGGCTCTGCCTATGTCTTGAATTCACCCTTGGATAGCAAGAAAACAGGCCCAAAATGTAGTCACTTATGCTAAGCCCCATGGACTTAATGTTTAATGTAATTACAGTTTCAGCCTCTCCCAGGAATGGAATTTTAAACCAGTCAACCAGGAATTATCTGGTCATCACTAGTGAAATAATCTGCATGGTGAACTTCTACAGCCCCCTAAAGGAAGGTGATCTTGCTACAACCAGTCCATTTTTGCCAGTATGTCTTCCCTTTTCCTGCTCCCTTCTGCCTATAAATGTCTTTCATTTGTACAGCTCCTTGGAGCTCCTTTCCATCCACTAGGTAGAATACTACCTGATTCATGAATCACTGAATAAAGCCAGTAAGATCTTTGAAATTTACTCAGTTGAATGTTGCTTTTTCACAGCTCACAGGATCTGCTTTTCCATTAGTGGACATCAAACACTGCTGGAGCCAATGGAGGGTGGGGCATGTCTGAGACAAGATTTATCAGTGATTTCCCTGACATCAGAGTCATAAATCTGGCCAGCAGACGGTTGCAGTAAATGTACAGAGCTCCAGGAATAGTCCCACCCCTATAAAACTTAAGCCAAGTCAAGATAAGGGAGGGCTATAAACCTGACTTGGCTCAATTAGTGTCCAGGCACCTCTGAGCACCATCTCTGCTACCAGCTCTGTCACCTGGGGGTGTTGCCCTCTTCTTATCTCTGAGGTCCCTCCCTCCAGCTGAGTGCACACACGTATCTTTGTCTTGCTTCCTCTCTTCTATTCCACTTCTTTCACTTTCTCCACTTCTTGTGGTTTCTCTAGTTGCAGTGTTTCCTCTTACCTCTCTCCATGTATGTGTTCAGATCAGTTTGCTGTCTTTCAGATTCTGCCTTTTTATCTGTCATAGTCTCTCTGCATGTATCTTTAAAATATGTGTGTGTGTGTGTGTGTGTGTGTGTGTGTGTGTGTGTGTAGATATAAACCAATTCATTAAAAAACAGTGTACTGAAGATGACAAGTTAACTAAATACCTGGCTGCAATTTTAACCTTGAGTTTGGTATTTGTTGGTGCTGTGAATACACAGCTTTGCTCTCTAAGGGTGATCATCCTAAGGCCTCATGCCTTTCTTGACAGGTCCCTTCCAACTGGATAGCCACAGTCTATGCTAAGTGCAACTGTTTGAGAGAGAAGCAATGGCTTGTAATTAGAAGTTTGGGAAATCCTGTCCAACATGAAAGCAGAGGTTGAGTAAGGATCAACTGGAAGAAGGCCAAATGGGAGGAGAGCAGGAGTGCACACTCCCACCCAGGGGTTTGGTCTTCCCAGGTGGCACTAGTGGTAAAGAACCCACCTGCCAATGCAGGAGATGCTGAAGACAAGGGTTTGATCCCTGTGTCAGGAAGATCCCCTGGAGGAGGGCATGACAACCCACTCTAGTACTCTTGCCTAAAGAATCCCATGGACAGAGAAGCCTGGTGGGCTATGGTCCATAGCATTGAAAAGAGTTGAACACAACTGAAGCAACTCAGCATGCATACGTACACCCAGGAGTAAAGGGGCAGGTGGGCTTCTGGCTTCTCTCTCCAAGAAGAGTGGGAGGCTGAAACCACAGCAGCAACACCGAGGTTAGAAGGAGGGAGAGGTGATGTTAGGTGAGGGCCTCTCATTTTCCCCCAAAATAGCAGCAAGTCCTAAAAGCCAGGAAGCCTTTCAGGCCAGGAGCTTCCACAATCACTCCTCCCACAGCCCCACAATACTTATAAGAATTCCTGTACCACCTCTGGAGAAGGCAAGAATGAAATTCCCTCCTGTTGGATATGGAGAGGACCCTGCCCTTCTAACGTTATCATGGAAATCATAAGGAGAGAAGAAAAGGGACAGGGTGGCACAGAAAGCATGTGAGATGAAGCAGCAGCTGAGGAAAGAAGAGTTTGCCTTGTCTTGCCAAACTCCACAATTCTGACCTTTATCCTATCCTGGATCACAATGCTCCTCTGTCCTAAATCGGGGAAAAAACTCATTTTTCAACCCTCTCTTCTGAACTATATCAATGAATAAGCTGATTCATCCCTGTTGGGCTGCAACCACCACCTGCCTCACATGGGGAAGGAGAAACCACTGCCCACCATTCCAAGTTCCTTGACCACAATGGACAGCCATCACCTCATACCCAAAACAGAAATGTCCAGCATCTTTCCACTAACTCTGGGTTAGGCCCTAATCAACCCTAGTCTTGAGTTCTCATGCTGACCCCAACACATTCACTGTATCACATTCTCCACCAAAACATCTCTGACAGGCCCAATCTCCTTCACTGGCCATATAATTTCATTGTTTTTGATAACCTCAAGATTATCTACCCAGTTCAGACCCACTTCCTGCAGACTGGAACACCAAATCCAAGAGAAGCTGAAGTGCTCATGCAATGTGCACACAGCCCCTTCTGGCAAAGGCAAGTCAATGACTGCCCTCTGTGGACAGTGTGGTCAGTGCCTTTCAGTCTTGGGTTACATCTTCCCCCCTTTCACACTCAAGTCTCCTTTTTTTTTTTTTTTTTTTTGCCATGTGGCTTTCAGGATCTTAGTTCTCTGACCGGGAGTGAAACCTGTGCCCCCTGCAGTGGAATCATGGAGTTCCAGCCACTGAACTGAAGGGAATTCCCTCAAGTATCCCACTTTAGACCATACATGACATAGAATCACTGTATTGAGTAACATATAGTCACAACGTCTATTGTACTGTTACATACTGAGTAAGATGGAGTCAGGAAAGACCCCGGGGTGACACTGGACCAGTCCTGCATTAAGTCATTAGAGTCTTGCGGAACTTGGGTGGTGGGATTAATTCAGACCTGGCTGGAAAGCTGAGAAATCAGACAGGCCTTTGGTCAAAATTCCACATGAGCTGGGCCTCAAGCCACAGGCAGAAGTCTAATAAATGTATGCAAAGAGTAGCAGGAGTATAAGCAAGCCTGTGGGGCAAACGTCTGGGGAAGAGTGCCATGAGCCAGGCCCTGAGAACACCAACAGGGGGGTGACACAGGACCTGGCTAGAAGAGCTCAGGCCAGATTCCAGAAGAGTGAAGCATAGTGACAGGAGGACTGGAAGGTGGGGGCACGGGGGTGCGGTGGGTCTTCCTGCTCCCACCTCCAGCCAAAGGCCAGAGGCTGTTTCAGAACTTGAGTATCCTCAGCTCGAATAACCTCCCAGAGTCTTCTTGACTGCATCCCTCTTTAATGATCTATTTTTTACTGCCCTGCACCACCTATTAACTAAGTGCACCCCTGTCTTCCTTACCTGGATGTCTGATCCATGGTATATCTTCTGTGTTCCTAACAAGCCCTACCAGTGTTGGCAATCTGAAAGATCCTGGTGAATATTTATTGTGCTAAGTTGCTTTACTCGTGTCTGACTCTTCGCGATCCTATGGATTGTAGCCTACCAGGCTCTTCTGTCCATGGGATTCTCCAGGCAAGAATACTGGAGTGGGTTGCCATGCTCTTCTCCAGGGGATCTTCCCAACCCAGGAACTGAACTTCCATTTCTTACATCTCCTGCATTGGCAGGTGGGTTCTTTACCACCAATGCCACCTGGGAAGCCCAAATATTTCTTAATAAACCACATGTACTTTCACCAACCAGTGAAATGGTCCCCTTGTTCCCTTAGTTCAGGCTATGGCACAGTGTGGTGGGAGAAGTCATGGGATTTCCCAAGACGGCAAGGGAGGGAAAGGGACAGGACACTAGAAAGGAAAATAAAAGAAGTGAGCTCTGAGGACAAACACTAGTATTTCAATAGGCACAGAATATGTGGTCTCAAACGACATGCCCCATAGCAGACTTGGCCCAGCTTTCACCCAGTTGCTGATTCCAAGACAAGCCGGAAGGCAAGAGGCCCATGTGGGGACAGCCAGGGTTCAACTCGTGGGTATGGACACCAACCCACACCCCACTGCTCCCAGTCCCTGCTGCCCAGTGTCCAGGAGGCGAACGTCATAAAGCTGCAGGACTAATGCAGTAATGCTGACAGAGCTGGAGACCCAAGAGCTCACTTCGCCGGCTTCCTGGTGGTTGCTGCCCCCTACTGACAGAGAAGGACCATAACAGCCCAAGAAACCCATCTCCCCTCCACATGCAAGGCAGAGCAAGGAAGACTAGGAAAATTACATCCAAATAGGGAAATCCAACCTTCAGTGGGATCTTTATAAAGGGACTCCTGGTTTGGCACAAGATGGGAAGAGGGTTCCCTTTGAGAATTTTACTGCATTATGAAGCTTCAGAGAACTGCTAACATGGATCATTGACTTGGAATTCTGCTGAATACATCTAGATTTTCTCATCACACAGGTCATAAAATTGAAGCATAAATTTGAAAATACCCCCTGGAGATGTGGAGTTTCTAGGACTATAGATACAAATCCTTATCTCATAACTGAAGTATTAACAAAGAATAGATCTTCCTAGACCTGCAATGGAGGGTACATCCTGACAAACCCATCATAAGTAGAAAATATCTTAAGTTAAAAATGCACTTAATACACTTAGTGCATTGAACATCATAGCTTAGCCTAAACTACCTTAAATGTGCTCAAAACACTTACATTAGCCTAAAATTGGATAAAAACATCTAACACAAGACTGTTTTATAATAAAATGTTAAATACCTCATGTAGTTTATTGAATACTGCTGTTGTTTAGTCACTAAGTCATGTCCAACTCTTTCCAACCCCATGGACTGTACTCTGCCACTCTTCTATCCATGGATTACCCAGGCAAGGATACTGGAGTGGGCTACCATTTCCTTATCCAAGGGATCTTCCCAACCTAGGGACTGGACCCACATCTCCTGCATCGCAGGCAGATTCCTTACCGCTGAGCCACCAGGGAAGCACCTACTGAATACTGTACTGAAAGTGGAAAACAGAACGGCCGTATGAATATAGAATGGCTCTATGTGTGTCAGTCGTCTACCCTAGTGATCATGCAGCTGACTGGGAACTACAGCTTGCGGTCGCTGCCCAGCATCGCAAGAGTATCATACCTCACACCACTAACCCCGGGAAAAAAAACCAACAAAATTCAAATTTTGAAGTACTGTTTCTACTGAACGTGTATAGCTTTCTCATCATTGTAGTCAAAAAATCAAATGAAACTATTGTAGGTCAGGGACCACCTATAACCTGGTATAGATTTGGATCATGGCTGCTGCTGCTAAGTCTCTTCAGTCGTGTCCGACTCTGTGCAACCTCATAGACGGCAGCCCACCAGGCTCCCCCTTCCCTGGGATTCTCCAGACAAGAACACTGGAGTGGGTTGCCATTTCCTTCTCCAATGCATGAAAGTGAAAAGTGAAACTGAAGTCGCTCAGTCATGTCCAACTCTTAGCCACCCCATGGACTGTAGCCCACCAGGCTCCTCTATCCATGGGATTTTCCAGGCAAGAGTACTGGAGTGGGGTGCCATTGCCTTCTCCGTTGGATCACAGTAGGGAGACACAAAAGCACATTTATTAGGTGCTGGATGCCAGGGAGACTGAGGCCCCATTGCCCACTTGAGAAGGCCAGAACTCAAAAGTCATTATCACTATGACCATGACTGTATCATGGTACAAAAATGGAGAAGACTCCAGATCCCCATAGCTTCATCTCTTGCTTACTTTAATATTCTTTGACCATCCTGATAGTTCTCAGCTTTTTCTCTTCACAGTAAAACTTCCTAAGAGTTGACTATACCTACACCCTCCACTTTTTCACCTCTAGTTCCTTTTGGCACCTTCACTCAAAGGCTGAAGAGTTTGGACTCAAGAGCAATGATCCCCCAACCTTTTTGGCACCAGGGGACCAGTTTCATGGAAGACAATTTTTCCACGGACTGTTGGAGAGGTGGATGGTTTGGAAATGACTTTCATAAGGAGTACGCTGCCTAGATTCCTCACAGGCACAGTTCACACTAGGGTTTGTGTTCCTATGAGAATCTAATGCCATCACTGACCTGACAGGAGGCAGAACTCAAGCAGTAATGCGAGTGATAGGGAGCGGCTGTAACTACAGATGAAGCTTTGCTCATTCACCTGCAGCTGACTTCCTGCTGTGTGGCCTGGTTCCTAACAGACCACAGACGGGTACTGGTCCATGGCCCAGGGGTTGAGGACCCCTGCTCTAGAGCCCAACTGCCTCCATTACCTTGTATAAGGCTAAGGGCAGACTGGCACCCCTCCTATGCCTGTATTCTCATCTATGAAAAGGCAATAGTGGTGATGTCTACCCCTTAATGTGGTCATGGTGGTAAATGGGTCAGTGCATATGCCTGGTACATGGGATACACAGTGCAATCCACAGTGTAATCCTACTGTTACAATAGGGCTGGGGGCACATTTGCCCTGCTCAACCATTAGCGTTAACCCTCCTGTTCTCTTTCCACTATTGCCTCATCTGGTAGGTGATCTTGCATGGAAAGACTGGTAGGCATGGCCAGCCCTTCTTTTGGGGGCTCCTTTGAATGAGGAGCCTTACAGGTCCCACACTGCCATAGACTGCATAGGGAAGCATGAGCCTGGACCCACTTGGCCAAGGACACAGGCCATATACTCAAAGCAGCTTTTCCGGTGATAAAGCAAGTATTTGGCACCCAACTACCTTATCGCATTTATTTCTCAATTAAGCCAGGTCAGGAAAGGCAGTCTCACACCTGGACAATCTTATCAAAGGGTACATGGAGGCCCCTTATGGCCCATCTACCATCTGAGAGCACCAGGATCACTCCTCTGCCCTCCTGTCCCTTTAACTGCTGGCCTTCACCTTGGCCCTTAAAGGTCAAGATACCCATTTCCCAGTCTCTCCCCTTCCTCCTCCCTGTTAGCATCTTCTCCATCCCTCAGTTGACTTGCTCCTCAGCTGGCTGTAAGTGCAGGCTCACCTCTGGTAGGGCTCAGTTGAAAGCCTTCACTCCACCTCCACAGCTTTTGAAGTTCTTGTCTTTTCTCCAACCTGATTCCACTCGATGTTTCACAGGCTGCCGGTCCAAATGTACTCAAACTCCTCCTGACTCACAACAGGTCAAGCCCTGACTCGAGTCACCTTTTACCTTTGTTAAATTTTAATTTCAGACAAATGACAATGTGTATGTCCTAATGGAAGGAATGATGCTAAAGCTGAAACTCCAGTATTTTGGCCACCTCATGCAAAGAGTTGACTCATTGGAGAAGACTCTGATGCTGGGAGGGATTGAGGGCAAGAGGAGAAGGGGACAACAGAGGATGAGATGGCTGGATGGCATCACTGACTCGATGGATGTGAGTCTGAGTGACCTCTGGGAATTGGTGATGGACAGGGAGGCCTGGCGTGCTGCGATTCATGGGGTCGCAAAGAGTCGGACACGACTGAGAGACTGATCTGATGTCCTAAACACTGCAGGGAGGCAAAAATACTGTTTTATCTGGAATTCAAGTTTAACTGGGCTTCCTGTATATTTGCTAAATGCCGCAACCCTACTTGTCCCTCCCCTTTATTTATGCTCATATTCAGGATTGGCACCATCATCTCATCTACACCATCAGTGGCTGACACGCCCACACCACCCTGCAGAGAGCCCTTCCCGGCCAGCAGATTGGTAGTTGTGGGGGGTGGGGGAGAGTGTTGCCGGACACCACTGACCTGGTGTGCATTCACCCCAGCCCTGTGGCCATAAACCTTCCCTCCTCTCATGGCTGGAAGTCTGATCCATCTCATCCTTCACCTCCCAAGAGACCTTCCCTGACTACTCCATCAAAATGCACCTCGCTTCACCCTGCTCCTCCCTTCTCTCCATCTTCACCCCTTTCTCCTCTTCCCTCCCCTGAAAGGGACAATAAACATTACTGTTACATAAACTATTTTATTTAAATAAAATCAGGGGCAGACCCTTTCCCCCCATACACACAGGCACATGCATGCACGCACACACGCATGTCCACGTCCTCCTCCATTTTCCCTCCACCCATGGCCACCTCAAACCTGGCAGTTCTCATCATGACCATCCTGTTTTAACCCTGGGACAGAGAGACAACCTCTATTTGAAGGCCCTGCCCCACCCCACCCCCGCCCTCCTAGTTGACGGCAGCAGCACACAGGCCTAGGCACAAATTCTCCTGTCCAGAGTCCAGCTCTCAGCCCTCCTGGGGTGGGACAGGAGGATCAATTTCCCAAGGCACCCAGATCCAGTGTAGCTTCCCTGCCTTTCCCCCACAGAGCATGGGAGCACCATCAGACACCTGAAACTTCTCCCTATGGAGGGTGGGTTCCCTCACTGCAGGCCACCCCTGCCCTGTATAGCAGAGGCTCTGCAGCCAAACCTGAGCATCCCCCAAGGGATTCTGGACTAGGTATGGTTTGGTTTCGGGAAGAGTGAGGGAGAGCAATTGAGCACCAAATTCCCTCACTCCACCCGACAGACGAATGCCGAGATTTGGTTCAGCATCCTCTACCCAGAAAAAGTAAACAGACCTAACTCCACAGCAGAAATGGGAAGAGCTTCAGCCATCAGAACCTCACTACATCTCCACCCCCTAACACGGACCCACTAGCACCTTGGCAATGTTGGACACAGCCCAGCTGGGGAAATACACAGGAGCCTGTTTGGAGTTGGTAGTGTTGGTTGACAATAGGATTGGCCTTCACCTTCCCTGACACCAGTATCCCTCAAGTCCTGCTTTGAGGCACAGGTGGCTTCGGTCGGTCATGAGGAGGGAGCAATAAAGGGATGGGTGGTGTCTTCCAGAGGCATACACTCCCGCAGCACTTCTTATGTGTTACCCATGAGCAGGCTGGGACAGAGGATGGGCTGCTGGGCTGCTGGAGGGTTCCAAACATCCCAGGAACCACCTGGGAGATAAGTAGGTGGAAGGGGGACCCATCCATTCACTTAAGCTGGGGGGACCAAGATGCTGGGACCCAGACCCAGTGCCCACCTTCTCTGATGGTTTCCCTGTGCCGCCCACACAAATTTCCCTGAGGGGAAAAACCAGACAGAAGCCAGAAAGAGGGCAGCAGACAGACTGTGAAGGACCAACACGGGGAAAGGAGATGTCAGAGCCAAAGACAAGCCTTCTGAAAGGGTAAGGCAAAGAGAGCTGCCACCTGCAGGGGGGCAGGGCAAGGTGAGAAAGCCAGGACATATACAACAGACTCAAGACACAGCCAACCTGACCTCTCTGAGGGAAGCAAGGACCCGAGGAGAGGGAGCTAGGAACCTGCAGGGCCCTCCTTGGGCCAGTGGTGGTATGAATGCATCAGCCACCCTGAGTACCGGGCTACAGGCTGATACTGCGCTGGTGGCGACCTCCACGACCCCCACTCCGGGGACCCAGCTCCTGGCCATCTAGACTGGTGTGATCCGAGAGACCCCGCAGGTGCTCCACGGAATCACACTTTTGCAGGTCCGAAGCCACAGTGCGCAGGCTCAGCAGGCTCAGCGTGTCGGTGTCCGGGGCAGCGCCAGGCCCCAGGCTGACGCCTTCCTCCAGCCCTCCACCCTCCGCCCCCTCGATGATCCCGCTGTCCGCATCCTCGCCACCATCAGGCCCAGCCTCCGCCCCTACTGGAGAGGAGCGCCTCTGGCCCGGGGTATGAGCAGGCTGGCCCCTGCGCCGCGCGTGAATCTGCTCGCTGATCTGCTCCAGGTTGCGCAGGGCGACTGAGTAACGGGTCTTGGCCTGGGCCACCTGCTGCTCCAGCTCTGTCACCTTGGCCTTGTGCTCCTGCAGAGGCAAGGTCAGAGTCAGGTGACCCTTTGTACAACTGTCTGAGGCCCCTGGAGCTACCAAGTCCTCTCAGACCCACCGAGATGTCCCTTCTCCAATCTTGGCTCTGCTCACCCCCAACCACTAACCTGCAGTGTGGAACCAACACTACCCAGCCCCTCTCCACTCTTCTTCCTGGGACCCTCCTTCCCCAGCAACCTGCCCTGGTCCTACCTGGCATTCCAGGGTCTTCCTCCCAGGTCTTCATTCCCACCCACTGCTTCCGTTCCCTATCTGACCAATTCCTCTCCCCTTTCTCTCTGGTTTCCCCCAATTCTCACTTCTCCTTTACGTCCCTTCTCTGTCAGCATCCGTTTCCAACCCCCATCTCCCATACCTGTGGAGTCATTCTGAGCATGCCTGCCCCACAACACTGGCCTGGTGGATGGCCCAGAGAAACAGACTAGTGTCCCCTCTACCGGCCCTCCCTTTCTATGCCTGCCCCCTCCCATCCTCCGCCCCTCCCCCAACACTCAGCTACCTCCAGGATCTGGCTGAACTGGGCCTTGAGCTCAAAGTAGGGCCGGCTCTTGCCAATGGCGCGGCGGAGGGTCTTCTGCAGGGCCTGAACCCGAGCCTCGGCCTGCTGGCACAGCCGTGTCACACGCTGGTGCTCCCGCTCACCACGAAGCCGCTCTTCCTCTGCCTCGTTCACCTGGGCCAGGTGGGGTGGAGCACACACACCACTGAACACGGACCCACACCCCTGCCCCTATAGCCTGCCCAGTCTGTCACTCCAAATGGTAAACTGTCTACAGAGCCCGGAAAGGACACTGAGCTCCCAAGGCACAAGAGAACAGTGGGTCCTCGCAACTGCCTATTGTTAACTGCACCACCCGCCACCTCTCAGCTGTGTTGCTGCCAGGAAGTGCTGAGGTCCTTAGCCCACTCACGAGTGCGCAGGAAATGTCCATCCATCTGTGACACATCTGCCACATCATGGCCCTCAGAGCTCACCTTTGGGGCTTGGGGGAACGGAGGAGCCTCACTGGGAGAGCCACAGCTCTGCACTGGGTTCTCCAGGTTTCTGTGTCCAAGCAGCTAACAGGCAAGGGCTCCAGCCACCGTATACACCAAGACCAAGGAGTCAACCTCACACACACACAGCTTCAGCAACCCCTCCCCCAGTGCTGTGTGAGTTCCAGAGAAGTGGAACTCCTGCTCTCACGTGACCCATCGGCCTGGACTAAGGAGTACACAAAAAAGCTTGAGAAATGACCACTCCCCAGGAGCTGACACTTACTCCTACAGAATAAATTATTGTGTCCCCTCAAACTTTTTTTAGGTGTTTGGTTTTTTTTGTTTTTTTTTAATGTGGACCATATTTAAAGTCTTTATTGAATCTGTTACATTGTTTTATCTTCTGGTTTTTTGGCCACCAGTCATGTGGGATCTTAGCTTCCCCTATGCTAATGCTATGCTATGCTAAGTCACTTCAGTTGTGTCCGACTCTGTGTGACCCCATAGACCGCACCCCACCAGGCTTCCCCATCCCTGGGATTCTCCAGGCAAGAACACTGGAGTGGGTTGCCATTTCCTTTTCCAATGCATGAAAGTAAAAAGAGAAAGTGAAGACGCTCAGTCATGTCCGACTCTTAGTGACCCCATGGACTGCAGCCTACCAGGCTCCTCCGTCCGTGGGATTTTCCAGGCAAGAGTACTGGAGTCGGGTGCCATTGCCTTCCAGTGATCAAACCCACATCTTCTGCACTAGAAGGTGAAGTCTTAACCATCAGAGAAGTACACCCCTCCCACCCTCTCCACCCCCTGCCCAGGCCCCACAAAAAAAATTCTTGTGTTGAAATCCTAACCTTAATGTGGGCCCTCAAAGAAGTGATTAGCTCAAGAGCGGGGAGCCCTCACAAATGAAATTATCTGCCTTATAAAACAGGCTTCAGAGAGCTCCCCAGGTCCTTCAGCCATGTAATAAAATAGTGAAAAGACAGCTGGCCATATGGGAAGCAAGAAGCAGGTCCTCAGCAAACACCAAATCTGCCTATGCCTTGATCTTGAAACGTCCTAGCCTCCAGAATATAAACTTTTGATGTTTAAGCCACCCAGTCTGCTATTTTGTAGTAAAGCCAATGGACCAAGACACTTGCTCTTTACAAGGTGAAGGTGGGAGACTAGAGCTGATGCCAGGGATCCTCCCACTCCCCAACCCCCACAGAAGCAAAGCGACAGTCTCTCAGTCACATCCAACTCCAGGCCAGAACACTGGAGTGGGTAGCCCTTCCCTTTTCCAGAGGATCTTCCCAACCCAGGTATCGAACCCAGGTATTGCGGGTGGATTCTTTACGACCTGAGCCACAAGGGAATCCCCATAGAAAAGACTGGAAATAATACACAGATTATACTTTGAAAACCAAGGTACGCTGGCAGAGCTTAAAAGCAAGAAAGGAATAATACTCAGAAAATAGAAGCAAAGGGTCACAGCTAAACATAACAAAGGAGAATTGAATCCAGAGCATTCAGGAATGAACTACTTGAGTCACTCCCACATCTGGAGGCAAAGATTCAAGAAGAGCCAAGAAGGACCTTCTAAGTCAAAAGGAAGTATATATGGGACACACAGGAGGCCAAACAGGGCAGAGAGCTAGGACCAGACTGAGGGAAGGCAGGAGCAGGAGAGAGACAGAAAGGAGTGAGGAAGGTGACAGGATTCAGGGAAAGCAAACGAAGTACCAGAACTGGCAGAAGGGACCAGTGGCACTGCCTGGCTCACCTTGCAGGTGGCGTGGTTGAGCATCTCCTGCCACGTGGGGTCCAGCCGGTTCTTGTCAGCCATGACACCCTGCTCAGCCACAAACACCATCTCCCGGGCAGCGTTGTGCATGCTCACGGCCCGCTCATACCGCAGTGCTGCCTTCTGTGTCTCCTGCTGGGCCTGGGAGGGGCGTGGGGAAGGACCATCAGGAGACTGAGCTGCAAAGGACCCCTGGCTGCCCATGGAGACCCTCCCTGGGCAAGGACAAGAGAAGGAAAAAGCCAGTAATGCTGGCTTCACCTCCCAAACTACACTAAGGATAAGTGCTGAGGAAGCAAAATTCTACAAAGAATATGTTCCAAGGGTAAGCTAAGAGAAGAAATACATGCAGAAAGAGAAGGATACTGCCAGTGGAGGGCAAAGCATATAAAATCCAGCACTCTCTAAGGCTGCTGGACTTTTGCCCTAGGAAGAACAAAGAAAAACCCACACCTTTTAGTTGGAAGGCGGTTAGTTGATGGTTGAGAACATCAGCTCCAGTCCAGCAGATAAGCTGAATGAAATAACTAGACAACTGCTTGGAGATATTCATCATAATCATAGTTACCAAACAAAATACTAGAAACAAACCTAAGCTTTCAGTTACAGGAAACTGGTTGAAGAAATAATAGTACATCTAACATAAGAAAATCTTAAGTTCCTAAAAGCAATGGCATGGATGGGTAATTCTTGACATGGAATCATGTCCTCAAATAATAAAGAGATAAAAACAGTACATGTGTGATCCCATTTTGGCACGATGTTTTTTAATTTTTTTTTAGAGATTATTGTGCTGTATTAATTGCATTTTTATTTTCTATGTTTCATGTTGTTTTGATATCTTGGAGGTCTTGCTATCCCTCCCAGGGCTGCCTAACTTCTAGAGACAGTGAACTACTCTGTGGGCACACTTTTTATATGCAGATCCACCAATCTGAAGCCCATCACCTCCTTTATCTAACTCTCTTAAGCCAGTATTTCCCCTGCTCTAAATCACTGAAAGGCTAGGGACCAGGAAACTAGAGACTTTCCCCACAGTCCAGAGCCTGCCTCTGTTATTCAAACTGGCCAATCCTAAATTTGCTCAAAGCTGCCTACCCTGTCTTACCCACTCCTTCCCGTGAAAACAATGATAAAGGCTCTACAATAAAAGCTCTGAGATAAGCTTTCCCCTCACATTTTCTGCCTCCTCACCCACTCAGGTGCTTCCTCATGTAGTGCTGAATAATCTGACAGGCTCTATTCTCTTAGGAACTAAATAATAAACTGATTTAAGGCAGTTGTCTCTGTGTCTGTTACCTTACCACACTTGACTAAAACAACTTTCAGGTACAAAAATCACAAAACATGCATGTGGTTGGATTTGGGGAGATTCTGGTTCTCTTATCTTGTTTTATAGTTACAAGTTATACTTACAGCCTTCCAATAGTGACCCCATATTATTTATACAAAGAAAAATTTAAAAAGAAGGAAATGGGGTAAATGAGTAGAGAAGTAAGCAAAGAGAGCATGAACCAAAGGGGATACAAGAGGAAAAGATAACTAGAAAAGGTGCTCTGTCTCACACCCCATAGAGACAGAAGACTTCAGGGCCAGGCTCTGCATGCAGCCCCCACCCCAGAATGTGGGTCAGCTGGCCGTACCTCCTTAGCCAGCCGCCGAGCTTCATAGTAGGGCCGGGCCTTCTCGATGCAGCTCCCTAAGTGGGAGCCCTGTGTGTTGAGCTTCCTTGCTGACTCCTGCAGGATCCTCCGGTAGGTGGTCCTGGCCTCCTGTCAAAAGGATAGAGACATGGGCAGAGGGAGGCATGTGCGTTGGTCCTAACCCCTCTTGTTTTTCACACATGCCCCTCCCCCTGCCACTGTACTGAAAGAGGACAGAAAATGATGAAAGCACCTCTGGAACCAGCCCAAGAGTCTGAGGAAAAGGAGCATCACTCACATCCAGCTGCAGCTCCACTTGGTTGATTTCCTCACTGGCCTGGTTCAGATGCTCCAGCTCCTCCTGCCACAGAGAGAGGCAGAAAGTTAGAGCAGAGGAGGAAAGCAGCCTCATATGAACCAGGCAGGGCAGGAACATAGGTACAGAGGGAAGGCCCAGCCAAGTAGGGAAGGGAAGAAATGGAACAGGTCACTGTCAAATGCCTTCTTGTCAGAGATCTAGTAACATACAGCCTCTGGTAATCCTCACAATTCCACCTCTATCAGTTCAGTTCAGTTCAGTCGCTCATTTGTGCCCGACTCTTTGCAACCCCATGAACTGCACCACGCCAGGCCTCCCTGTCCATCACCAACTCCCGGAGGTCACCCAGACTCACATCCATCGAGTCAGTGATGCCATCCAGCCATCTCATCCTCTGTCATCCCCTTCTCCTCCTGCCCCCAATCCTGCCCAGCATCATAGTCTTCTCCAATGAGTCAACTCTTTGCATCAGGTGGCCAAAGTACTGGAGTTTCAGCTTTAGCATCATTCCTTTCAAAGAAATCCCAGGGCTGATCTCCTTCAGAATGGACTGGCTGGATCTCCTTGCAGTCCAAGGGACTCTCAAGAGTCTTCTCCAACACCACAGTTCAAAAGCATCAATTCTTCAGCGCTCAGCCTTCTTCACAGTCCAACTCTCACATCCATACATGACCACTGGAAAAACCATAGCCTTGACTAGACAGACCTTTGTTGGCAAAGTAATGTCTCTGCTTTTTAATATGCTGTCTAGGTTGGTCATAACTTTCCTTCCAAGGAGTAAGCGTCTTTTAATTTCATGGCTGCAGTCACCATCTGCAGTGATTTGGGAGCCCAGAAAAAGAAAGTCTGATACTGTTTCCACTGTTTCCCCATCTATTTCATGCCATGATCTTTGTTTTCTGAAAGTTGAGCTTTAAGCCAACTTTTTCACTCTCCACTTTCACTTTCATCAAGAGGCTTTTTAGTTCCTCTTCACTTTCTGCCATAAGGGTGGTGTCATCTGCATATCTGAGGTTGACATTTCTCCCGGCAATGTTGATTCCAACTTGTGCTTCTTCCAGCCCAGCATTTCTCATGATGTACTCTGCATAGACGTTAAATAAGCAGGGTGACAATATACAGCTTTGACGTACTCCTTTTCCTATTTGGAACCAGTCTGTTGTTCCATGTGCAGTTCTAACTGTTGCTTCCTGACCTGCATACAAATTTCTCAAGAGGCAGGTCAGGTGGTCTGCTATTCCCATCTCTTTCAGAATTTTCCACAGTTTATTGTGATCCACAGTCAAAGGCTTTGACGTAGTCAATAAAGCAGAAATAGATGTTTTTCTGGAACTCTCTTGCTTTTTCCATGATCCAGCGGATGTTGGCAATTTGATCTCTGCTTCCTCTGCCTTTTCTAAAACCAGCTTGAACATCAGGAAGTTCACGGTTCACGTATTGCTGAAGCCTGGCTTGGAGAATTTTGAGCATTATTTTACTAGCGTCATGCAGTAAATACCATTTTAAGGACAAGAGAATTGAGGTTCAGTATGGAAAACTCCTACGCACACAACACAGTGGCAACGAGTCTGTGGCCATCAGATTACACCACTACCTCCTCCTCGTACTCCAGCCAGGAGTCTCCTCAGAGCTAATGGTCTCTGTCCTAGGCAAGGAGAAACCCCTGGGCCCTACTCACCCAGCACATTTTTACTACACACTTATACACTCAGCACCATGAAACCTAGAATTTAGAGCACAAAGATGCAGCAGCTCACAGCCCAATAGTAAGCAACAGGCCCTTGGTGGTGTGAGGAGCCATAGGAGAGGAGGGCATGATAAGGGCTGGGAATCAACAGGAGAGCAGGTGACCAGGGCAGGCAGGTTGTCCGGAGAGAAGCCAGAGAGGCTGGGACACAGGGACAGGATACTCGGACTTCTCCCAATGGCAGGGGCAACCCCTCAGAGCTTGATGCTCCCAGTGGTTTAGGAAGGCAGACTTGGGCAAGGTAGAGAAAGCTTGGAGGGGCCAGAGAGACAAAAGTGGAGGTTGTCTGTAGTACTCAGGTAGGAAAGGAGAGGGCAGATCCCTGGGAAATCCAGGATGCAAAATCATTAGGACTTCGTGAACAATTAAGGTCAAGATCAGGGAAGAACACGTGGTTCAAGAGACCTCTAACTGTTTGGGTGGTGGTGACAGGACCCCAGATCCCCACATAGTAGATCCTATGGCAAGGAGGGAGAGCCTCAGGAAGAGGCTTCATCAGACACACGGGCCTGAACTCCTCACTGGCCCCAAGCGCTGGCATAAGAAGCAAAAACCACCCGTGTGTTTCAGTGGCAGGGAGGGTGCTGGCCTTGAGTATCCTCCCCTCCCCTTGGTCAAGTTCCTGGGGCCCAGGGAGCCAATGACACTCCCGAGGAGGAGCAGTGCCTAGAGAGATGCCTGGTGCTCAGCTATAGCTTCCTCCTCCAGGCCCTGCGCAGGCCAGCAGTGGCCAGCCTGCTGTCTGCCTGCTGCCCATGGCCATGCCCTACACTCCACCTGCACCTGGAAGTGAGGAACGCTGCCATCACTGCTCCTGCATACTTCATTTGGCCCTTTCAAAAGCCCATCGTGTGATCTCCCTTTAGTCCTTTTATTTCTGTACCTCACCTCAAGCTCTAAAAGATTTGAGTCAGCAAGTAAGAATGCAAGAAATCAAGTTATGTGCTCTAATTACAGTATAAGATAGAACACAAAGGAGGAAACATACAACAAAACCAGGAACAATGATATGAAAATATGCAGACTCACAACAATGTAGACTCTGCCTCAGAGAGGACCACAAACTTGTTGTCTCTAAACTTTTCAGAATAGAGATATCTGACAGAAATATAATGTGAGCCTTATCCAGAATTTTTAGTTTTATAAAAGCCACATTTGTAAAAGAAAGAAAACCACCAAGTTAAAACTTTAACAGTACATTTCATTTAATTCAATATATCTAAAATAATAACATAGTTTCAACCTGTTATCAACATAAAATAATAATTACCAATATTGTAACTTTTTTTTTAAACAATTACTTTGAAATCCACATGTACCTGACCTTCGAGCACACCTTAACGTGGATAGTCGGATGTGGCTCCTGTACTGGTCTGTGTAGAGCTAGAAGCTAGTGCACAAGACCCACTGATTAGTCACACAACTCAGTGTTCATAAGGTAACAACTGGCCACTGTGGAAAAGAGGCCGCCGGCATGGCTCACAGGACCCGAGGAAGCCTGGGGCAGTGCCAACACCACCCTACACGCACACAGCTTTGAGTTTCACAGTGCCTTCCTGACAGGGATGTCCCCTTAGGCTAATGAGATCACCACAAAGAAACTGTCAGAAGAGACAATCCCTGTCTGGGTGAGAGGAACCGGGCCCTCTTTGGGCTCTGCTTTCTGTGGCTGAACTTGGCCCACAGGGAGTTTCAGATAATCTAAGGGAGGAAGTGACCAGTCCTTTCAGCAGTTCCCACTGGACTATTCTCTATCTCAACCTATTCACATTTGATAGACAAGAAACAATGGGGCAGGGAATCAGGGATGGAGTTGGGACCCAGGACCTGACCTATGATCTGGCTTTCCTGCTACTATTGATTACATTCCTAGGACTAATGATGTCCTTAGATGGATGCCTCAAAGACAGGAGTACCACCATCTAAGAAAACCTACAGTCCTGGTAAGATAATAATTTGGGGGGAGAAGAGAAAGAGGTGGGTAAAAGGCATCCTATAATGTTCCTCTGAGCAAACCAAGGTCTAAGACAGGATCCCATTTGGTTCCACAGCCCAAAGCACTCCCAGACCCTGACAAGATCATCAGAAGAGTGAATGGCAAGTCATCGTCACTGAAAAGAAAACAAAACAAAAGACTTTGGCTGTTGGTCTACAGAAGCAGGCATGTATGTCTTTCTATACCGAAACTTGTACCCACGAAGCACCACTAGCAATTTAAAAAGACTTCCTATTGACTCTGAGGTCTAGTCCTCAGAGTCACAAAGCTCTAACAGGACAAGAAGACTGGGGAGAGAGCACGCTGGAGGGCAAAGGGTTAGGGAATGGGGGTAGCCAGGCTGAGGCAGACCCAGGGCAAAGCACAGCAGGAAGCCAACAAGCACCCAGGGCTCTGCTTTGGGCCACTGGCGACACATTCCATTTGGCCTGCTGCACCAGGGACTCCCGGCACCTGACTGAAATCAAATTCGAGGAGGATGAAGCCTGAGTCAGCATCACCATCCATCAGTGAGCCTGCAGCCCGCAGGGAGAGTGACCTTCCCGGAGCACACCAGGCTGATGCCCAGGACGCCAGGCCACTGAATCAAAGGCAGTTAGGAGACAGATGCTCTTAACCAACTTGTGCAAGCCATTAAAACACTCAAGCCCAAAATGAAGTATAATCTTATAAACTGTGTTGTACACCTGAAATTTATATAATATCCTAAATCAAATATTGATATTTCTTGATTAAAAAAAAAAAAAAACCCAAATCCACAGTCAGTCAAGAGGATTAGGGTGATACAGGACCTAAAGACTCAGAAACAAAGTAAAAATGACCTCCAGAGCAAGATAAACTAAACATTTCAGACAATCCAGAGATTGCAAAGTCACTCTGAGGAGGAGGAGGTGAATGAAAGCATCTACTTACCTGAGGAAAGAAATGTGGCCATCACAAAGAGGGCTGAGAAAGGTCATAGAAGAGAAGACTCAGGCCCATCTCAGTACTACCCTCCTCTATTCCTTCCTGCCACTGGGACCCTGCCTCTCAGAAAGCTAAGGCCCAGCCTGGATGCCTCAGAAAAACTGTGCTGAGGTCAAGGTACAGAGAGACATCCAGTGGACTTCCCTGGGATGCAGCACACTTCAGGTAGGCCTACAGCTGGCAACCTCCTGGTTTCCCTCCAACTTCCAGAAGGATTCTAGACAACTTCCAGACAAGAAGGCACAAGCTGTCTGTCTGCCAAGAATCCCCATTCCCCAAGCCAGAAAGAGCCTAGCCCTAAGGGACCATTTCTGGGAGTTTCAGAAAATACCTGAATAGGATCTCCATCTTTGGGCTATCCTTGGATCCGTGGATTCGACCAGGCCACCAGTCATAACTTCTCACCCCAAACAAGAGGAGAATGTATATGTCTGGCCAAAGCTCAGGAATGAGTGTTTCTAAACTTCCCTTGTAGGTACTGATGGATTTGTGGGTAGAGAACCACTGAACACACCAATCTATTTAAAGTGCTAAAATATATGATCAGGATAACATGATCTTGCACACTGTCAACACTACAAAGAAACTCAAAAGACACATACCCAATGTCTTTCTCATCTAGAAGAGCCCAAACCTGGTGAAGGCCACCAGCCTTCACCATGAAAGGCGCTCCTCACATCAAGCTGCCTCTCCCACACAGCAAGAAGCCACTGCATCTCTGCTGAGGCCAGAGCACTAGACCAGTCTCATCAGCGAGGGAGGCCTCTACAATAATACCTTGCCTCCCTACATAACCTACGACATTCCACAACGTGCCTCCTGGTTTAGCAACAGAGACTAGGGTCCTCCTGTCCCTCTTGCTTCATTAACACTGCAAGCTCACTCAAGGCAAAGTCAATCTTACTGTCGCTCAGAATTCTCTGACCCTCACAGAGTTCACCCAATACAACTGTCGATGATGAGGAAAATGTTGTACATCTGCCCTGCCAGCAACACCTGAGGAACTGCAATTTTTTTTTTATTGATTCTTAACTGAATTTAAGTATCCACATGCAGCTAGTGGCTACTTTATTGGACAGTGCAGCATGAAAGTTGGTCTTTAACACCATCATCTTTGCCTGTGTGGGCAATGGAAAAATACACAGGAGCAGAAGCGACTGAGCAAAGAAACCACAACTTATTCTCCTCTGCAGATGAGCAAGGAATGATGCAAAGGTGAATATGAAGAATATCAACAGGCCCTCCTCCCTGACAAACAGAGATATCTTTCTCAAACCAAGACCTACAAACTTTCATCAAAGATAGGCAAGAGAGTTTGTGAAAGAAAAGAATCACAGGACACGGTCAGAGCAAAGCGGCAAAGAGCTGTGCAAATAAGCTAGACCAAGCCTTCATCTTACAAAGAAGAAAAGGCGGCTCAAAAAGGTTATGTAACTTACATGAAAATCACAAATCATAGGGCTAGAGGATGCTTGAATCTCAGCCCAAGGCTTTTTTCACTACGACTTGTTTCCTA
Organism: Tragelaphus eurycerus; assembly: GCA_935064755.1. NCBI lineage: Eukaryota > Metazoa > Chordata > Mammalia > Artiodactyla > Bovidae > Tragelaphus > Tragelaphus eurycerus. The sequence continues at coordinate 13,239,941 of CAKXYN010000073.1, read as the reverse complement.
GGTGGACAATAAATCTATATAGAACTAGCAGGAGAAATTGAGTTGTTTTCAATGCAATGTCCATGAAACAGAGCAGAAATAAATTACTGACTCATGCCAGTAAACAAATGGCTCACCACTGCTACACTATCAGCACAGACAGTTTCCCCACACACGTCCCAGGAAACTCCACCAAGAGAAAGCAGGAAGGATGCTAGGACTAGCTTTGAAACCTTCCTGACTCACAAAAGTAACCTAATAAAGGTCTGTTGACAGAGAAGCCCAGGAATGAGAGCGCTGGGAGGCTCTTGCTCACCTGCAGAGGTGTGAATCACTGCCACATCAGAATCTGGGGGATGCTACCATACCAAACAGCAGACTCAGGCCCCAAACATACAGGAGCACCCTGGCTCTCACCTGCCTAAACAGCTTCTCCAGGGAACTCTTCCCTGCCACTGTCCAGAAACACCACAATCCAGCCTCAGCCAGTCATGCATCTACCACATGTGCTGCCTGTCCTCCTCCTCCACTGCCTCCTTCACAAAGTTCTGCCCCTCTACCAACGAGTAAATGCTCCAAGGCAACAGATCAGCTCTTCCACTCGTTTGATTGACCCAGCATTCTCAAAGCAAGAAATCTGTGTTATGAAGGATTGACTGTACCTGATATAACTCTCTGCATACGTCAGATTTCCTTACAGGCCTAAGCCTGGTGCCACCTTTATAAGACATGAAAAGTCTCACCTTTCACAAATAAGAATGTCCCTGGGAGGCACTGATAAGAAAGCAGGAGAGGGAAAAAGATTCAAAATTGCCTCCAATCTCAAAGCCATCTTCTTTCACATCCCATTCACGCTGCATCTCTGAATCAACAGCCCCTTGGCATATTTGGAAAAGAAACAACAGTTCTACTTTCTTCTGACCTAAAGTGTGCTTCCTACACCTGCTGCCCAATTTATCAGTAAAGCCAGCAGCAACATATCCCAGGCACCCAGGCCCAGCCTCTCTCTGTACTCCCACCGTACACAACTCTTTGAGCACTTGTGACACTACACTGCAATGATTTGTTGACAATCATTGTTTTCCTTTCCTGCCCCAATACACTGGGAAAAGAGTAAGTCTAACTCCTCATTTATCTGACAGTTCTTCAGAAAAGCTGGAATCTAATCTCCCTATCCTCCCCCAGCTCAGTCTTCTCACCTGTATTCTAGGATCCAGTTCTTCTTCTTCTCTTGGGGACAATTTGGCTTCACTGCTGTTGCTTCCGCCTCCTCCAGGCTCCTCTGCAACTGGGCTCCGAGGGACTTCATCCTCTACAACCTCAGGCCGAAGCTCCCCCTGTGGGGTCTCCCGCCCCCCTGGAATCTGCCTGAGTTCAGCCATACTGGCAGGGAGAAGGCACAGCCCTAAGCATAAAAGAGGACTGACATGCTGGGACCAGGGCCCCAGCTTGGGGGCTTCTTGGGCTCTGGGTGGCAAGAAGGGTTTCTCTTCTCAGAGGGTGTAAAACGAGGGCACAGGAAGAACCTCAGACTCGGTTAGAGGCCGAGATTCAAGTGGCCAGTGGGGTCCCAAGAGCTATAGCTTTGTATATGCAAAAGTCCTTCCCTGCCCGTCACAGGGAGTCCACCAGGAGAGACCCGGAGCAATAGCTCCGAGGCGGGGGGCAAAGGGGGCCTGGATCCTGGGCCGAGGCCTGCGAGGAGGAGCACCATTCGGGAGGGCGGAGGCAGGCGCCTCCAGGCTGTGGTGGCAACTGGAGAGAGAAGGCTGGGCCTGAGCAGAGGCTGCTGGCTAAGAGTCTCTGAGGAGCTGCAGGGGAAACAAAGGCCAAGTACATGGTCAGCGTTCGAACGTCGGCTACCAGCCTCTTTCCACCCCTCAGCCTCCCAAGGACTTTACTACCTTCCTCCCACACCTCCACATTCCGACCAACCCCCTCAACTTCTTTCCCGCGTCCCAGCATCTCTGGCCTAAGCCCCTCCCCCACCAGCGCCTTCCAGACTTCCCTCCGCATCCTAATCCTCTCCATCAATTCCCCCAACCCTTCCCCAGCCCGCGTCATTCCACCCCAGTCTGGCTTTGCAAATCACCTTTTAACCCCCAGCCCCACCCCACCTCCTCTTCTCTCTCCAATTCTGCGGACAACCCGAGCCTCGCATCTCCAACCCCCGCTCTTCCTAAATCACAAGGACCCTGGCCGCAAGCCTCCTACACGGCCAGGTGCAAAGCCCACGCTCTGTTCGACTTTACCTCAGTTTACCTTCCCTTGCGCGGATCTCCGCTGCAAACAATCTTCCCCCGCCCTCCCCGCAACAAGCTGGTCCAACCAAATACAACGAGGCCGAAAGGAAGCGGAAATACATCATCCTGTAAAAAACCGCCCTTCTTCCCTTTCGCCCCTCCCTCTCACGCTCGCCTGCTAACCAGGTCACGTCTGGATTCCTCAACGCTCATCTCCGCCTGGCCTTTGGTTTCCGTACAAAATGGTGTCTCACGGCTCTGACTCTCACCTTACATTGCCTCCAGCCCATCCTCTACCACTGATAAATGAAACTGAAATATGGGAGGGTTGTGCCGAGAAAAACTACGAAGGATAATAAAAGTCGAGAGACCCTGGTGAGTAGGGAAAGGTTAGAAATAAAACAGAGATTAGACAATTGCCTCAAAAATAGTGCTGCCATCTTGCTTTACGGCGCCGGGTTCTGGCTGCACCCAAAACCGTTTCCGGCCTCGCCCAGGAAGTCGGAAGTGGGCTTGTGGGCATCCGGCAGCGGTGGCACTTGTTTGTGGGAGTCCAGCTTCAGCGGACTGTGCTCTGGGGAAGAGGGGTTGTTTTATCAGAAATGACTCCCCTTATTCAAGTGAAGTCAGTGGTTCCCTTAATAACAGAGTCTAAATGGCAGCTCTGATACGTAAAAGACGCTTACTCCTTGGAAGGAAAGTTATGACCAACCTAGATAGCATATTCAAAAGCAGAGACATTACTTTAACAACAAAGGTTCGCCTAGTCAAGGCTATGGTCTTTCCTGTGGTCATGTATGGATGTGAGAGCTGGACTGTGAAGAAGGCTGAGCGCCGAAGAATTGATGCTTTTGAATTGTGGTGTTGGAGAAGACTCTTGAGAGTCCCTTGGACTGCAAGAAGATCCAACCAGTCCATTCTGAAGGAGATCAATCCTGGAATTTCTTTAGAAGGAATGATGCTAAAGCTGAAACTCCAGTATTTTGGCCACCTCATGCGAAGAGTTGACTCATTGGAGAAGACTCTGATGCTGGGAGGGATTGAGGGCAGGAGGAGAAGGGGACGACAGAGGATGAGATGGCTGGATGGCATCACTGACTCGATGGATGCGAGTCTGAGTGACCTCCGGGAGCTGGTGATGGACAGGGAGGCCTGGCGTGCTGCGGTTCATGGGGTCGCAAAGAGTCGGACACGACTGAGCGACTGATCTGATCTGATACGTAAATCTCTCTTGCTGGCGTCCTCTCCATGGCTCCGGCGCTGCACTTCGCCATCACCTCCCCGAGCCAGCCTCTGTCCCGCTGAACATCGTTGCAGTGGTATCGCCGATTAATCCGTGAGCACTGATTAGAAGTTTAGTTATCTGAATTCAGTGCTCTCGTGCACTCTGTTCAAAAGCCCACGAGGAAGAGGAGTTTGTTTCATGGTTTTGTGTATCAATGAAAGGACCTGACCTAAAGTCACCACTTCCAGTGTCACCAGGAGAGACCTGAAACGAAGGCTTCAGATTGGAAGGTTTTCTCTGAGGTGAAGAAATCAAATGAGCTGAATTTTTCTTCTTCGCTTGTGCACCCCTCCCTCCATCCCCTCACCCCATGAATAACCATGTTAAAAAAAAATTTTTTAAGTAGACCCAAATATATTTTTAAGTAAAAGTTATTTTCTTCCCCAAAATTGGAAATATTATTTTTTAAATTGCAGAGTTGACTTTTCTCCAGTGAATCAGCAAGACCCTAAGTAGCAATTCTAAGTAGATAAATCTGATAGATAATAATGTCTCATATTATACTCCTTTTTGTTATTAAGGTGCCATACAAAAACCATGAAAATTACATACAGAAATCAGAAATTATTAATTGCTAGTTTCTTTAATTTTGTAAAACTGGAGTTTCGCTGTAATAATTCAGTTTTACCTACCGTCTTCTATGTGTGCTATCCTGAATTTTCTGAACCTTTCCTATCCAGTACTGCTATAATATCTATAATCTTTATATCTTGTCCCACAACTTCTTTTTCCTGTGTGTTCATTCCTTAGCAGTCATGAGTTTCAATTCGTCATATATCTCTTGCTTTTGGTGGGAAAACACCTTGAACACACATAATACCCAGACTGCCCCTAGATCACATCCTGAAGTTCCGTTGCCTCTCTGATGTCTCCACTGGCCTACCCTTGGGTTAACTCTCACTCACCAGGAGCAAAAGTGATATCATCATGTATATGTGCGTGGTAAGTCACCTCTGACTCTTTGCTACCCTATGGACCATAGCACACCAGGCTCCTCAGACAGTGGAATTCTCCAGGCAAGAATACTGGAGTGGGTTGTCATGCCCTCCAGAGGATCTTTCCAACCCAGGTATGGAACCGGTGTCTCGTCTCCTACTTTGGCAGGCAGGTTCTTTACCATTAGTGCCACCTGGGAAGCCCGTCATCATGTATGGATTGTAGTGTAATCCGCAGAAGTTTTTCTCCTAGGTTTGGATAATGTTCCAGGTGGGAAGAAGTTAGGGAGCGCTGTGCTCTAGCTTGTTTTATTGAGGCTGGTATAAACATTATGAGTTAATTTTTTTTTTTTTTTACAGCAGCACTATCCAATAGACCTACCTGCAGTGATGGAAATGTTTTATATCAGCTCTGTGCCATATGTAAGCCACTGAGCATTTGAAATGGACCTAGTGTTATTAAGTAAGTGCATTTTTAAGTTTAATTTAGATAGCTATGTGTAGCTATTGATTCCATTATTGGACAGCACAATTTTAGAGCATGCCTTTCCTGTGTAATCTTTTCCAGACAGGTAGTGAACCTCTGTCTATAACAAAACAAATGTCTCTCAGTCTCCACTCTCGTTTGTCTCATCTCTATTTCCTCACCTCTTGTTTACTTCTGTAGTCTGACTTCTGCTCCTGCCACAGAAATATCAGGGATAAGCTCTGAGTATCACCAAGTGACTGACGTCCGACAATGGGTTGTTACTTCTCTCTCATCCTTTTTAGCTTCTGAGTCACCCTTGTCCTGAGTTTCCTCTTTTTCTCTGACCTATTGGTTAATTCCTTTGTACAGTATGTTTACTGAGTGTCTGCTGCATGCCAGGAGTTTGTTTGTATGTGGCTTATAGTCTGTGTATCATTTAATAAATTGGTGATATTCAAACTAATCAACTCAGAAATATGTTTTACCTTGCAACTTGGTATACATATATGTATGTAAATATATTCATAACAAAAGTTTCAAAAGAATTTCAATTTTCAAAAGAAGATTTTTGATTGTGGCTGCAATAGGTCTTTGTTGCTGTGCATAGGCTTTCTCTAGTTTCAGCAAGAGGGGGCTACTCTTCCTTGAAGTATGCAGGCTTCTCATTTCAGTGGCTTCTCTTGTTGCGGTACATGGGCTCTGGTGCATGGGCTTCAGTAGTTGTGTCATGCAGGTTCAGTAGTTGTGGCGCAGGGGCCCAGTTGCCCCATGGCGTGTGGAATCTTGCTAGAAGTTAAATGAAGTCACTCAGTTGTGTCCGACTCTTTGAGACCCTGTGGACTGTAGCCCACCAGGCTCCCCCCGTCCATGGGATTCTCCAGACAAGAACACTGGAGTGGATTGCCATTTCCTTCTCCAGGGGATCTTCCCAACCCAGGGATCGAACCCAGGTCTCCCATATTGCAGGCAGATGCTTTAACCTCTGAGCCACCAGGGGATTCAAATCCATGTGCCCTGCATTTGCAGGTGGACTTCGAACCACTGGACCACCCAGGAAAGCCCAGGAAAAGGTCTTTACTTAATATGCAAAGCACACCAATATTTGTTTTAGGGTTTTCTTTTTAAATGCTTTTTAATAGGTGGAGACCTATTCTGTTAATTTCATGAGCCTCTCACAGTTTGGAAATCCTGCCCTAAATGTCAGTTCTTCCCAGGCCCTGATACTAGCCTCTGACCTTCTTATGTAGCCTAATTTCTCTGAAAGCCCTCACCCAAGTACATGGCTCTCCTACCAATGGCTACTGCTCCTTCCTTGCAACTCTGTCTCTACCTAGAATCCTCACAGATCGAATTCTGAGATCCAGCAGCTTCTCAGACCAGTCGCCAGCCCATGGCTGCCTGTCACTCATTGCACACAAGTCTGATGCCATCCCCTTTTCCCAAATCCTGCTACTTCTATATTTAGTTGGTTGGTGAATAATTTTAATCATCAACCTATTTACTCCAAACCTAGATTACATCCTAAATAAATCCTGCTGTCTTCACTCAGCATCATGTTAAGTATCTCAGCATCTGGAGGAGAGACACCTCCTCTCCATTTCATTGCCGTTGCTTCAGCTTAGCAGAGAAGGCAATGGCACCCCCTCCGGTACTTTTGCCTAGAGAGTCCCATGGACGGAGGAGCCTGGTGGGCTGCGGTTCATGGGGTCGCTAGAGTCGGACACAACTGAGGGACTTCACTTTCACTTTTCCCTTTCGTGCATTGGAGAAGGAAATGGCAATCCACTCCAGTGTTCTTGCCTGGAGAATCCCAGGGACGGGAAGCCTGGTTGACTACCATCTATGGGGTCGCACAGTCGGACACAACTGAAGCAACACAGCAGCAGCAGCAGCTTCAGCTTAGAACCTCCTCACCTCCCATATAGATAATATACTTAAGAATCTTCTAAATTAGCTCTATAGAGTAGAGCTTGGAGCAGTGATAACTAATTTCTGTATCCACACTGTTCAGTATAGTAGCCACTAGCCAGGTGAGGCATGCTTGAGAACTTAAAATGTGGCCAGTGCAACTGAGGAACTGAAATTTTAATTTAAATTTCGATAGCCATACGTGATTAGTGACTAATACATTGGACAGCACAATTTCATTGTTCTCCCCATTACAAGTGTACCCCCTTCCGGTTCCTGACACAAATAACTAACCCCTGTTGTCTAATGAATGAAATATAAACAAACTAAAAAAAAAAGGTAGTTTTTAAACATGAAGGTAGCAGTATTTGAAAAAAATTAAAAGTAATTTATGAGAAAACTTTACTTCATTGAGAAAGAGATGACTTGTGAAACTACCTAGTAATAACAACACCAGTCATCTCTTTCTCAATGAAGTAAAGTTTTCTCATAAATTACTTTTAGTTTTTTCAAATACTGCTACCTTCATGTTTAAAAACTACCTTTTTTTAGTTTGTTTTTTCCACCAATAGAAACTACCTTCTATGTTGATTTTTTTCTTACTATAAGTCAAATACTTAATAAATAACACCATCAATTGCTAATTGAATGTTTTAGTTGACTGATGTGTATTGATAGAAAGCAGATCAGTAGTTGCCTAGGAGAAGGCAATGGCACCCCACTCCAGTACTTTTGCCTGGAAAATCCCATGGATGGAGGAGCCTGGTAGGCTGCAGTCCATGGGGTTGCTAAGAGTCGGACACGACTAAGAGACTTCACTTTCACTTTTCACTTTGATGCATTGAAGAAGGAAATGCCAGCCCACTCCAGTGTTCTTGCCTGGAGAATCCCAGGGATGGGGGAGCCTGGTGGGCTGCAGTCTGTGGGGTCACACAGAGTCGGACACGACTGAAGTGACTTAGTAGTAGTAGTAGTAGTTGCCTAGGGGAGTGGTGGATTACAAAGTGGCACACAGAAACCTGTGGGTAGTGGATGTGTTCTCTATCTTGATTGTTGTGAGGATATAATTTGTGTGTCAGAAGTTTTCAAACCATACATTTCAATATCTGATATTTTGTATGTCAATTATAAAGCTGTTTTTTTTTTTAATCTGGTTGAATACTTGCTGCTCTTAGAAATACATAGTGTAGCGTCCACTAATATAGATGGATAAAAAGGAGAGCCTTTACTCAAATCCTAGAATTATTTCTACGCTTTTAAATCTACTGGGTCTTCCAGAAGTAAATTATTTTCCCTGACTTGCTCGTATCACTTGACAATAAAAACAGCAAACACTTATGTAATGTTTATCTTGTACCAGGCACCAAATTCTGAGTAGTTTATATCTATTCATTTGATCCTCATGACAACCAACTGAGGTATATTGTACTTCCATTTTTATAATTGAGGGACTAGAGGTTAAATAACTTGATCGAGTTTAGCAGAGAGTTGGAGAGAACTGATTGAAAATGCAGGTTGGAATAGATAGAAAAGGGCATTAATGTCATATCAGGAGAGTAAATTTTATGTAATGGTTAATACAAACCTTTGACAGTATTTTATTAGTAGTATGACACAGCCAGAGATTATTTTAGGGAAATTCACCTGGCAGTTCACAGCTGTATTACCCAGTGCTTAGAACACTTGGCATATGGTAGGCCCTCCATAAATATCTTGAATATTTATGGAACTATGTTGGGTATTGTCCCATTTATTGATATAAATTTGTAGGGAAAGACAAACATTTGGATTCAATATTTTCAAACTGACAAATAATGCCCACAACTTCATTCTTGACCTTCTAACTTTCTCTCACTACACTCATTATTATGGTTCCAATTATCATTTCCATCTATAATGACTCCCATCAGTTCAGTTCAGTTCAGTCGCTCAGTCGTGTCCGACTCTTTGCAACCCCATGAATCGCAGCACGCCAGGCCTCCCTGTCCATCACCAACTCCTGAGTTCACTCAGACTCACGTCCATCAAGTCAGTGATGCCATCCAGCCATCTCATCCTCTGTCATCCCCTTCTCCTCCTGCCCCCAATCCCTCCCAGCATCAGAGTCTTTTCCAATGAGTCAACTCTTTGCATGAGGTGGCCAAAGCACTGGAGTTTCAGCTTGAGCATCATTCCTTCCAAAGAAATCCCAGGGCTGATCTCCTTCAGAATGGACTGGTTGCATCTCCTTGCAGTCCAAGGGACTCTCAAGAATCTTCTCCAACACCACAATTCAAAAGCATCAATTCTTCAGCACTCAGCCTTCTTCACAGTCCAACTCTCACATCCATACACAACCACTGGAAAAACCATAGCCTTGACTAGGCGAACCTTTGTTGGCAAAGTAATATCTCTGCTTTTGAATATGCTATCTAGGTTGGTCATAACTTTCCTTCCAAGGAGTAAGCAGCTTTTAATTTCATGGCTGCACTCACCATCTGCAGTGATTTTGAAGCCCCCAAAATAAAGTCTGACACTGTTTCCACTGTTTCCCCATCTATTTCCCATGAAGTGATGGGACCAGATGCCATGATCTCGTTTTCTGAATGTTGAGTTTTAAGCCAACTTTTTCACTCTCCTCTTTCAGTTTCATCAAGAGGCTTTTTAGTTCCTCTTCACTTTCTGCCATAAGGGTAATGTCATCTGCATATCTGAGGTTATTGATATTTCTCCCAGCAATCTTGATTCCAACTTGTGCTTCTTCCAGCCCAGCATTTCTCATGATGTACTCTGCATAGAAGTTAAATAAGCAGGGTGACAATATACAGCCTTGACGTATTCCTTTTCCTATTTGGAACCAGTCTGTTGTTCCATGTCCAGTTCTAACTGTTGCTTCCTGACCTGCATATAGGTGCTCAAGAGGCAAGTCAGATAGTCTGGTATTCCCATCTCTTCCAGAATTTTCCACAGTTTATTGTGATCTACATAGTCAAAGGCTTTGGCATAGTCAACAAAGCAGAAATAGATGTTTTTCTGGAACTCTCTTGCTTTTTCCATGATCCAGCGGATGTTGGCAATTTGATCTCTGCTTCCTCTGCCTTTTCTAAAACCAGCTTGAACATCAGGAAGTTCAAGGTTCACGTATTGCTGAAGCCTGACTTGGAGAATTTTGAGCATTACTTTACTAGCATGTGTGATGAGTGCAATTGTGCAGTAGTCTGAGCATTCTTTGGCATTGCCTTTCTTTGGGATTGGAATGAAAACTGACCTTTTCCAATCCTGTGGCCACTGCTGAGTTTTCCAAATTTGCTGGCATATTGAGTGCAGCACTTTCACAGCATCATCTTTCAGAATTTGAAATAGCTCAACTGGCATACCATCACCTCCACTAACTTTGTTTGTAGTGATGCTTTCTAAGGCCCACTTGACTTCACATTCCAGGATGTCTGGCTCTAGGTCAGTGATCACACCATCATGATTATCTGGGTCGTGAAGATCTTTTTTGTATAGTTCTTCTGTGTATTCTTGCCACCTCTTCTTAATATCTTCTGCTTCTGTTAGGTCCATACCATTTCTGTCCTTTATCGAGCCCATCTTTGCATGAAATGGTCCCTTGGTATGTCTAATTTTCTTGAAAAGATCTCTAAGTCTTTCCCATTCTGTTGTTTTCCTCTATTTCTTTGCACTGATTGCTGAGGAAGGCTTTCTTATCTCTTCTTGCTATTCTTTGGAACTCTGCATTCAGATGTTTCTATCTTTCCTTTTCTCCTCTGCTTTTCACTTCTCTTCTTTTCACAGCTATTTGTAAGGCCTCCTCAGACAGCCGTTTTGCTTTTTTGCATTTCTTTTCCATGGGTATGGTCTTGATCCCTGTCTCCTGTACAGTGTCACGAACCTCATTCCATAGTTCATCAGGCACTCTATCTGTCAGATCTAGGCCCTTAAATCTATTTCTCACTTCCAGTGTATGCTGCTGATGCTGCTGCTAAGTCGCTTCAGTCGTGTCTGACTCTGTGACCCCAAAGACAGCAGCCCACCAGGCTCCCCTGTCCCTGGGATTCTCCACTGTATAATCATAAGGAATTTGATTTAGGTCATACCTGAATGGTCTAGTGGTTTTCCCTACTTTCTTCAATTTAAGTCTGAATTTGGCAATAAGGAGTTCATGCTCTGAGCCACAGTCAGCTCCTGGTCTTGTTTTTGTTGACTATATAGAGCTTCTCCATCTTTGGCTGCAAAGAACATAATCAGTCTGATATAGGTGTTGACCATCTGGTGATGTCCATGTGTACAGTCTTCTCTTGTGTTGTTGGAAGAGGGTGTTTGCTATGACCAGTGCATTTTCTTGGCAAACTCTATTAGTCTTTACCCTGCTTCATTCCATATTCCAAGGCCAAATTTGCCTGTTACTCCAGGTGTTTCTTGACTTCCTACTTTGCATTCCAGTCCCCTATAATGAAAAGGACATCTTTTTGGGGGTTAGTTCTAAAAGGTCTTGTAGGTCTTCATAGAACCGTTCAACTTCAGCTTCTTCAGCATTACTGGTTGGGGCATAGACTTGAACTACTGTGATATTGAATGGTTTGCCTTGGAAACGAACAGAGATCATTCTGTCGTTTTTGAGATTGCATCCAAGTACTGCATTACGGACTCTTTTGTTGACCATGATGGCTACTCCATTTCTTCTGAGGGTTTCCTGCCCGCAGTAGTAAATATAATGGTCATCTGAGTTAAATTCACCCAGTCCAGTCCACTTGAGTTTGCTGATTCCTAGAACGTCAGCTTTCCTTTTCCCTTTCTTTTTTTTCTCTTCTCCCTTTTTTTTTTTATTGATGGGTCGTGACAGGACACCAAAAAAAAAAAAAAAAAACATCCTTTTTTATCCTTCTTTTTTTTTTTTCTTCCCTCCTCACCAAAAAAAAAAAAAATAAATAAAACCAACTCTTCTTCACAAGACAGTGTGCCAAACCTGTGCACAGTCATCATGTACAGGTTTCTCTTTTCCAGGTTAAATAGTCTCAGCCCATTCAATCATGTATTGTATCTGTTACCATCTTAGTTACCCCTCTGGAACTGACCAGTGTCACTTAAATACATGACATCAGTATTGACCAGTGAGTCCAGAAATATCCTAATTAGTCCATTTCCTTGTCTTGAAAAGCTTTGGAATTATCCTCAGATGGTGAAGAATCTGTCTGCATTGCAGGAGACCTGGGTTCAATCCATGGGTGGACAAGATCCCCTGGGGGAGAGCATGGCAACCCACTCCAGTTTCTTGCATGGAGAATCCCATGGACAGAGGAACCTGGGAGACCACAGCACGTGGACTCACACAGAGTCAGACACAAATGAAGTGACTTAGCACAGCACGCAGTCATCCTCAACACAGTGCTACTTTAAAATGTATGGTACCTTAGTCAGGCACATTTTTCATTTCTGCATCTGCCTCCTCTGTTCCTTCTGGTTCAGGTTGTCATCACCCTAGGCCTGTGTCTGTTTTCCACTTCGTTGCATCCTGCTGCCAGACATGTACTCCCTATTCCATGCTGCTCTACATGTATCAGCAGACATTCATTGAGTATTTGTGATGAGCAGGCCCTGTGCTCATGCTTCAGGGCATTGTTTTCAGGGCAAAGCCTTTCTCTTAACGATGGGAAAGAAGGGCATTCCAGCATAGGCATCTCCAGGTATATGGAGATGGCATTTGACTAAACTTTTAAAAATGGGTGGAATTCCAAGCAGAGTTGAATAGCATTCCAAAACCACCAGAACCTAGGGGGAGATGCATGGAATAGATTCTTCTTCATATCCTTCCAAAAGAACCAACCTTGCTGAAACTCGATCTCAGACTTCTAGACTCTAGAACTGTGAGAAAATAAATTTCTGTTGCTTAAACCACTCGGTTTGTGGTACTTTGTTAGAACTACCCTAGAAAACTAATACAAGCCCCAAACTAGAAATAACCCAAATGTTAATCAACTGTATTTATTTAGTGGAACAGGTAAATAAATATGGTATAGTTACACAATGGAATACTGTACAGCAACAAAAGTGAACTAACTATAACCACCCTTAACAATATGGATAAACCTTACATGTAAAGTTAAGCAAAATGAATCAGATTCCAAAAGAGCACCTATAATATTCTATGTATCAATGAAAAGTGAAAGTGTTAGTTGCTCAGTTGTGCAGGACTCTTTGAGACCCTATGGACTGTAGGCCACCAGGCTCTCTGTCCATGGAATTCTCCAGGAAAGAATACTGGAAGATTCCGTTCTCCAGGGGATCTTTCCCACCCAGGAAAGACCCAACCTGGCTCTCCTACATTGCAGGCAGATTTTTACTGTCTGAGCCACCAGGGAAGTCCAAACTATAAATTAGCCAAAACTAATTTATGTTCTCAGAATTATGGTTACTCTTTACATGGGAGGAGAGACAAAAAATAAACCAAAGGGTTTTGGGGGATTCTGGAAATATTCCATTTCTTTTCTTTTTATTTTGAAATATTCCATTTCTTAATATGAATGCTGGTTGCATGGGTTTATTCAGTTGTTAACAAGCAATGAGAAGGGCTTGAAGGGTCTAAGTGTACACAAACGACCGCACAATTGCACTTCCTCACACACTAACAAAGTAATGCTCAAAATTCTCCAAGCCAGGCTTCAACAGTATGTGAACCAAGAAATTCCAGATGTTCAAGCTGGATTTAGAATAGGCAGAGGAACCAGAGATCAAATTGCCAACATTCACTGGATTATAGAGAAAACAAGGACATTACAGAAAAACATCTGCTTTATTGACTACACCAAAGCCTTTGACTATGTGAATCATTAACAAACTGCAAAATTCTTCAAGAGATGGGAATACCAGACCACCTTACCTGCCTCCTGAGAAATCTGTGTGCAGGTCAAGAAGCAACAGTTAGAACCAGATATGGAACAATGGACTGGTGTCAAATTGGGGAAGGAATACGTCAAGCCTGTATATTGTCTCCCTGTCTATTTAACTTACATGCAGAGTACATCATGTGAAATGCCAGGCTGGATGAAGCACAAGCTGGAATCAAGATTGCCAGGATCAATAACCACAGTTAAGCAAATGACACCACCCTTATGGCAGAAAGCAAAGAACTAAAGAACCTCTTGATGAAACTGGAAGAGGAGAGTGAAAAAGTTGGCTTAAAATTCAACATTCAAAAAACTAAGATCATGGCATCCAGTCCCATCACTTCATGGCAAATAGATGGGGAAACAATGGAAATGGTGACAGACTTTATTTTCTTGGGCTCCAAAATCACTGCAGATGGTGACTGCAGCCATGAAATTAAAAGACACTTTCTCCTTGGATGAAAAGCTATGACAAACCTAGACAGCATATTAAAAAGTAGAGACGTTACTTTGCCAACAAAGGTCCATCTAGTCAAAGCTGTGGTTTTTCCAGTAGTTGTTTGTGTATGGGTATGAGAGTTGGACTATAAAGAAAGCTGAGCACTGAAGAATTGATGCTTTTGAATTGGTGTTGGAGAAGACTCTTGAGAGTCCTTTGGACTTCAGGGAGATCAAACTAGTCAATCCTCAAGGAAATCAGTCCTGAATATTCATTGGAGGGACTGATGCTAAAGCTTCAATACTTTGGCCACCTGATGCTAAGAACTGACTGGTTGGAAAAGACCCTGATGCTGGGAAAGATTGAAGGCAGGAGGAGAAGCAGACAACAGAAAATGAGATGGTTGGATAGCATCACTGACGCGATGGACATGAGTTTGAGCAAGCTCCAGGAGTTGGTGATGGACAGGAAAGCCTGGCGTGCTGCAGTCCATGAGGTCGCAAAGTATCGAACACGACTAAGCGACTGAACTGAGCAAAGGAGAGGGGCAGAAGCTCTGGATGGGTGACAAGATATGTGGCACTAAGTGACCATGAAAGGAAGATTAGAACTGGTAAAGAATGATCCTGAGTGGCATCATCCGGAGCCTGATAGGCAGCCCTGAGAGCAGACGGTCACATTCCCAAATGCTTTTGTGGAAAACAACATTAACAGCACATCTCAGTGGAACAAGACATTGAACAGAGGGCTCAGCCAGTATGCTTTTGTAGAGACAACTGGAAAGCCGTTTAGGAGTATCCCCTAATATTGGTAGTGCAATCTGGGACGGGTCATCAATTCCTTGGCAGGGCTGTGGCAAGGATTAAGGTAACAGGTATCAAGTGTGGCCTCTTTGTAAGAAGTCACTAGCTAACTGCCGGGACTTTCGGGCGGGTGGCCCCCAAGGTCACTCCACCCCAGGGCACCCCTACCCAGGCTGCGTCACCTGCGAGGATAGCTTTCTGCGTCCCCCCTGCCCCCTGTGAACCGCAGAAACACAAAAGCATACACCCGGACTCCGCTTCTAGGCCCTGAGGCTGTGCACGGGGCTCAGAGCCCTTTCCTCTTGATTGGGCGGGAAGAGACCCGGGGGTGGGACGTAGGCAAAGAAGGAGGCAGCGACTGGTTGAGCCCAGGAAGAAGGTGGGGCCTTGACACGGAGGGAGGCGGGCCGGTAGTCTCCGGGGCCTCCGTCTATTGGTCCCGCCCCCTTACTGGCATTCCGCCCTGTGCAGGTAAGGCCGAACCGTTAGTGGAGCCGTCTTACGTCTCGTAGTTTTCCCAGCAACCGGTGACGCACCGGCGTGGGGCAGGCCACTGGCCAACCCGGGAGAGCGGGGCTGGAGTGTGATCCTCAATCCCGAGGCACCTCCCAGTTCCCCCCCACTGGGCCGCCCCGCGCTCCTTCCCTCCCTTCCCCGCCCCAGTCCCGCAGTCCGGGAGGTGGGGTCAGCGACCCAGCTGAGTGGGAGCCGCGCGGTGTCCGAGGAGCCAGTCGGCGACCGGTGAGGGGACCGAGGGGCGGGAGGGAGGGTTAGCGCGGGGCAGCGATCCCCAATTGTCGCCCGGCTTTTCCCCTCAGCTTCGGGGGGGCCAGCGTCTGCCGCCCTGAAGAACGCCTCCCTAGCAACTAGTGACGCAGAGGCCCAGCGGAGCAAGGGATTGGCCGGCCCGCGTCCGCAGCTACCGCGCGGCCTGCTCCTCCCAGGCCTTACCCTCCGTCTGTCCTCGCCAGTCTAACCGCTGTGACCTTCGTTGCTGGCGGCCACACGACGCAAATATCGCCAGGCTGAGTCCGAATAAAAGGGCAGCGGCAGTCTCTGGGTCCCGACCATATTAAACACCCCCTACTCTACACTACGTTTTTGGTGCCCTGTCTTGCCCTTCGCATGGGCTGGCTCCTAGGGCAGAGTTGAGGTGGGCCCAGGGATGGGAAATTTCGTCAAAGGAGAATGTGACCAGCAACTCGTGACGAAAACTCACTGAGGCGCCCGAGATTGGCTGCGCTGCGGAGAGGGGCCAGGGAAGGCGACCTGCTCAGGTGCGGCGTTCCTCATTCCTCGAATAGTTGTTCTCAGCTCCCGTTAAGTACTAGACACCAAGCCTTAAAATGAGTAATCAGCGTCACTACTTACTCTAAGCCCACGGTGTTTGTCGTAATCCCATTAAGTAGGGTTCTTTGCGGGGTTGGGGAGCAGTCGGGGAGGGGAAGGACTTGAAAGGTTTTGCAGAACGTTTAGGATGCTTAGGAGGTAGGAGTCAAACCCCTTTTTCAGAGTTCCTCAAAACTGTCCTGGGAAGAGTAAATCCTAAAAACTCAGAACTGCCGTTCTTAGACTTTACACATACCTTTTTTCATAGGAGACGTTATAATAGTTTCCTCTACTGAGTTTTCTCAGGCAGGAGTGTTAGGCACACGACTCCCCTGTCCAAGGTCACACAGCCAGCCATGGAAGACCCAGAACTTGGATACTTGCCTCTCTAGTTCCCCTACAGAGGTTGCAGTTCCCACTTAGTAAACCAAGGCAGAGTATTTGCAGTATATGCAGTGGATAGGGCTATGGAGGATAAGATGACTAGAGAGAGGCACTCTCCTCCAGGAACCTAATGCTTGAAAGAATAGCATTCCAGATTAATACATCATTTTTAAAAAGCATTAGATGCCTTATGTGTGCCCAACTTCTTGCTAGGCCCAGGAAGAATGCAAACCACCTTATAGTCCTTCCCCTCATCCCACTTCTGGGCTCCTCTGGCTCTTCTGAGCTGTAGTCTTGCCCGTGTGTCAAAGGAATATAGATAATAAACTATGCTGCTGTGTTCTCTCCCTATCAACATACATACCTTCTCCACACTTCCCAGAGTTCACAGAAAAAATCTTTGTGGAAAAAAGTTGCAAAAGAATCTGCTTGGATCATGATCAGGCTTCGGCAGTTGAGGGGAAGGGGGAACTGTCGTTTCTGTTTCCACCAATTCTTTAAACATGTCAGACTGGATCTGAAGCTGGAAAAGACAAGGTCTTTTAAAATACTGGACCTTGTTTCTGTTAAGAGAAAGAGGAAAGTGAGGAGTGGCCACTCTGCTGCTCTGGATTTCATACCCCATCCTCACTTAGAAAAGAGACTGAAACCTTTCCGAGTGGACTGGGAATCCTCTTTAATGTTACTTTCACTGATTATTCAGAGTAAAGCCAAGGAGGGGTCTGGAGGAGTGGAGGTGCTCAGTAGAGTTTCTGCGGAGAGATTATTAGGGCAGAGTACTGAATGAAGAAGGGAAAGGGCTTTCAGGTAGAAAGACCTACAAGTGGAAAAGACCCATATTAGGCTCCGGAGGGCAAAGGGAACTTTTCCATCCATCCAATTCCTCCCCCTCCTCCTCCCAGCCATGAAAAGTGTATCATTTGCCTCATAATGGATGTAAAATTTCATCTGCCTCTAGGGGTATCTCAGAGTCCTTGAGACTACACTGTCATTAAGTCTGGGGCAACAGAACAGACTTTAGGGCTGGGACTAGGGTCCGGTTTAAGTATATATAGAGAGGCCAGCAGAAGAATCTTCTCTCCCAAATGCAGTTACCACTCTCCAAACCACTTCTAAGGCCAACAGTTTCCTTTCTCATTACCAGGATTGCAAAGAATCGAATGCAAAGCACAAATGAGCCCCAGTCCCATGGCAGCCTGTGAGGTCACCTGGGACTTCCTGATCTGCTACTATCAACTGGCCGGGGCCAGAAGGGTTGGAGACTATCAGGGAGAATCAGACAAGCCTCCTGGCCTGCCATCCCTTTCCTGCCCCTGGACCCACTTGCCGCCCGAATGGCTCTAGAAAAGCTCGCACCGCAGGGGAACCTTAGGTCACACAGGGTTGCCCAGTAGTACCCACCTCAAAGGACTTGTAGGAGGAGGAAAGTGGTATATGCACAGAAACATACAAGAGCCATTCCATATTGATGCTGGTAACAACTAGGAGAGTAGCTTTGCACTAGTCACAACCCCAAGTCCCAAACAGATCTACATGGCACTATAGATATTCACTTTCCCAAAGAGCAGCTGGACCCTCTGGAGCGTGTGGTCAGAGCCCTACATCTTAGGAGATGAGAAAAGTGACTATCTTCTCTGGTTCTAAGGGTCAGGGAAGTTAGTGACCTTTCCATGCAGTCCCCTCCAGGGACTATGAGGTGGGGTAGCCTCCCTTTGTATGTGTTCCAAGCCATTTGGCCACATTTATAATCACCACTTGTCTTAAAAACAGGTGAAATAAATTATAAAATACATTTCATTATTTCATTTAACCCAATACATCTAAAATTTTATTTCAACATACAGTCAGTATTAAACATTATTCATGAGATATTTTGCATTCTTTTCATACTAAGTCTTTGAAGTTAGGAGTGTACTTGACCCTTATAGCAAGCACATCTCATTTGAAACCAACCATATTTCAAGTTTCAGTTGCCATATGTCGCTTGTGGCACAGCTGAGGCAGCCCTCAAACCCACATCTGCATCCAACTCTGGCTTAAAGATGGAGGAAATTTGAGATGATCACTCACCTCTTCACAATGCCCCAGAAACGTTGGCCTGGCAGAAAAGATAACCAGGGAGGAAAATCTTTATTCTGACTGAACAGTACAACTCAGAAGAAAAAGAACTACACTTCTCTCACAAAAAATTGTTAGTAAATGTACTAAATCCTGATTTAGTCCAACACTCATGTGAACCATTAGATATGACATGAAATGCTGGCAATATCTATTAAGAAACAAATACATTTTGTGGTAAACAAAACTCGGAAATGTATTGTGATGTTAAGTTTTGCCATTAGCTTATCTTCTTAGTACTTGTCTTTTATTAGTTACATATAATAAATCTGTAAGTATCAAATGCTTAAAAGCTGCTAAAATTGAACAACTAGGATTTTTTGTAAATTCACACATAATTACTCCCTTCCCTCTTTAAAGCCTCCCTCATACTTATTTTTTTCCCCAAAGTCAAAGAAATTTGGTGGTATAACACTTCAAAATTCAATCAGGAAAATGATGGTTAGGACAGTCTGGAAATTGTTCTGTTGGCAGGGTAATACTTTTTTTTTTTTTTTTTTCAGATTTTCTTCCAGGCATAGACCCTTTCCTTCAAGGGCAAGCTCCAGTATGGGGTAAGGTGAACAGAAGTGAAACTTGAAGGATACACCCTGACACTCAAGCACCAAACCTGCACCCTAGACCAGGGTCTCTCATTCCATGTCTGTAATGGGGCAAAATGATATCTTTGTTTATGTCATTTATGTGTGTGTGTTTATGTTTGTGCATTTGTCTTACCTTTCTTGGACATGTACCCTTGAAAGTGGTAGCCTGGTAGAGGATTTGATCCCAGAAATTTGGTCTGAGAGGTGCCAGGGTCTCCAGAGACACTCAGGTGAGGGGGACCACTCACTAGGACATAAGCCCTGCTTTCCTTGGCATTTGGGATCAACCACTGACCCTTGAGAGGTTTTATTCACACAAGAGCATACATTCCTTTGATTTTGACCAGTTAGAATCAGCAACCCAAGCAAGTGTCTGGGCTGAAAACTCCTTCTGGAAGAACCAAAAGATTCCCTCTAAAGTTTGCTCTCAGGTCTGCAGAGGTCTCTTGCTCCTAATTACAGATTTTGTTTAAAACTCTTTGAATAAGATGACCAGGATTTAAAATATTCCAGTGCACCCCTCCCCGACCCCATCTCCAGAAACAAGTATGGACTGGGGCAAGTTGGGGGGATGTTGTAGATGAAACATAATTTAGAATGTAAATAAATACTGAAGGTGAGTGAGTGATCTGTGATACTCTTCTTGTTAAGTTTTTTATACTTGAAAATATCTGTTTAAAAAATACCTCTTTTCCAGGAAATGTTCCTTTCTTCTCTCTTCCTGCATCTGTCCTCTCTGCTGAGTTTAAAATCACATTGTCCCTCGTATTTTATCCCTCCTGCAGGGCACAGCACACCCTGCTCCAGAGGCACAGAGAGAAAACATCCTACATCAGCCACTCCTGCCCAATAGTATGGAGCGGAGCAGAAGCTTCAGAGCCCACTTCTGCAGGTCTGTAGCTTTAAAGGCTTCTTTAAATTGAGTTTATTTGCATCCAGAAGATTAGAACCCCATCTGTGGGGTGTTTTAACCACAGCTCTGGAAATTTAGAGTTGCCATCTGCTAATAAGAAAATGACTGATGACTATTGTTTACTTCCTATCTCTGATCTGTTGGGTGACATGGTTGTAGCTGATAGTGACTATACCTGTCTCCCATGTCCCACTGAACTGAACTGGGGACAGAGCCGTGGGTCTTGAGGCAGTCAGTGGTGAGGCCAGCCAGGTTAGGAGAGCAGCCCCATTTGTGCTTTTGATAGAGGGCACAGGGAGTTCTGTGCACAAATGCTGATCCTGCTAATGGACAGCCATCTGGGCCAACTTGTCAGAAGGATTCAGGGATACCATTTGAGATAAAGAGAATAGCAGAGCAGATTTCATCCCTATAAAGGGGCTTCTTTGCTACTTCGGGTTCTCAGATCTTTGGAGCTGGGGTAATGAGGAAAGTCTGCAGAATGTTTGCAAACAACTTGGATGCCCTGAGAATTAGAAAGGATTTTCCTTCTCCCTTCCTCACCCTCCCTAAAAATTTGAAAGGCATTTCTTCAATAATGGGCTGCCCTTGTGGCTCAGCTGGTAAAGAATCTGCCTGCAATGTGAGAGACCTGGGTTCGATCCCTGGGTTGGGAAGATCCCCTGGAGAAGGGAAAGGCTACACACTCCAGTATTCTGGCCTGGAAAATTCCATGGACTACAGTCCATGGAGTCGCAAAGAGTCATACACGACTGAGCAGCTTTCACGTCACTGTCTTTAATAATACCATCAACTTTTGATAATATTCTTTTACTCCTTTCCTGGGTCCTGAGTTGCTTCGCTTTCTCAAAGTTAGGCCAGGGAACTTGAGACTGTGCCCTGGTGTGGAGTGACTGCTTATCAGGTGTTATCCAAAGCCAAGGAGCAATACTTCAGTTTTCTCAAATACCTTCCCTTGCTCAGGTCCCAGCCATTCCTGAGGCTGCTGCTGCTTGAGGGGGTTATGCTTCACCACTTCCAGTCTAGGCCTGGCTCAGTTCACATTCGTTACTCTGGAAACCCTGAGTCTTTGGAAGAAGGCTTTGATTGGTTTAGGCCTAAGGGACTTCTCATTGCCCATCCCTCCTTGGTCATTTCCTAGTGCATCACCAGGCCAGGATCCCTGGTCCAAGGCTATAAAACAAGCTGGACACTCTTCCTCTTCTGAGCACTGTACTGGAGGCAAACTTCCCTCTGAGTCCCTCCTGCCCTTCCTAGTGGCACAAGGACACACCCCTCCCTGGCCTATATTTCTCAGACTCCCGTGGTTTTGCCTCCTCTCTTGGAGAATGGAATTCAGGGGATGACCTAACTGAGGGAGCTACAGAAAACAGGGAGCCTGTGCTTGACCTTCCACTCCCCAAGGTATAGCTGACATAGATGTTGTTGGAGCTCACGATGACCTTCTCTCTGCAGGGCTCATGGTACATGGTAAACCTGGCTACAGCCCACCTCTGAAACAGCCACAGCACCTGCCATGAGAGAAGGAACCCTGGAATCTACAAACCAATTTTCCAGGCCTCTCTCCCTTCCCTTTTCTATTGTTCCCTTTCTATGCCTTAAAAATAACTCAGATGGAGAAGGTGGACTCCAGAGTGTGAGTGGCACTCTGCACGCTGAGGGCTCCCGACCTGGCCCTCACCATGTTGGCTGCCTCAGAGGTGGCAGCGGGCAGACCTTATGGGTGCAGTGAGTGTGGCAAGAGCTTCCGCTACAGTTCAGTGCTGCTGCGGCATGAGCGCATCCACAGTCGTGACAGCAGCTTCCGCTGCCTAGAGTGTGGCGAGCGATGCGCAGAGGCCTCAGACCTCCGTGCACATAGACGCGCTCACGCGGGCCAGACGCTCTACATCTGCAGTGAGTGTGGCCAGAGCTTCCGCCACAGCGGCCGCCTTGACCTGCACCAGAGCGTACACAGGCGGCGCATCCGCTCCTGCCGCTGCCGAGCTTGTGGCGGATGCTTTCCACACCTCCCGGCTCTGCTGCTGCACCGGCGCCGCTGGCACCCTCCTGAGAGGCCCCACCGCTGTCCGCTGTGCCCTCGAGCCTTCCGCCAGAGCGCGCTGCGCTTCCACCTGGCACGGGCGCACCCATCGGGAACACCTACCGTGCCTGCTGACATACTCCACCGCTGCACACAGTGCTCGCGGGCCTTCCGCAGCGTCGCTGGACTTCGGAGCCATTTGCGTGTCCACGCAGCCAGGAGCCCCAGTGACTCCACACTTCTGCAGCCAGGTGCTCCGACCACACACCAGTGTGGTGTGTGTGGCAAGAGCTTTGGCAAGAGTTCCACACTAACGCGACACGTACAGACACACTCGGGTGAGAAACCTTTCAAATGCCCGGAGTGCGGCAAGGGCTTCTTGGAGAGTGCTACACTGGTGCGCCATCAGCGCACACACACCGGCGAGAAGCCTTACGCTTGCGGCGACTGCGGGCGACGCTTCAGTGAGAGCTCCACGCTGCTGCGCCATCGGCGCAGCCATCAGGGAGAGCGGCCACATGCCTGTGCCACATGTGGCAAGGGCTTTGGGCAGCGCTCTGACCTGGTGGTGCACCAGCGCATCCACACAGGTGAGAGGCCCTTCCCATGTACCGAGTGTGGCCGCTGCTTCAGCGACCGCTCAGACCTCACGAAGCACAGGCGCACACACACAGGTGAGAAACCCTACCGCTGTGAGTTGTGCGCCAAGTGCTTCACATGCGTCTCCAACCTCAATGTGCACCGGCGCAACCATGCTGGCCACAAGCCCCACAAGTGCCCTGAGTGTGGCAAAGCCTTCAGTGTGGGTTCCAAGCTGGCACTGCACCGCAAGACGCACCTGGGCGAGCGGCCAGCGGAATGTGCGGAGTGTGGCAAATGTTTTAGCCACAGCCGCTCCCTGTCACAGCACCAGCGAGCTCACAGGCGTGCTCGTGCCTCCACTGCTCCTGCTGCCGCTGCCACTCAGCCCAAGGCAGGCACTGCACTCATGGTTGCTGGGCAAGCAGGACAGGAAAAGCCAGGGCTTTTTTTGTCTCAGCTCAGAGAGACTTGTTGAGACTTCTCTGGAGTGGGCTAGACAAGCACTCATACAATGCCACAGGGACGGTGGGACAACTCGCAAACGGAGGTCTGTGGAAAGACAGCATGGCCCATCACCTTTCTCCATCTCTCTTGGTAGAACTTCACCTGGCATCTCACCGCGCCCCTACATCTACGTCCCTTGTCAGCTCTTTGCCTGTCCTCAGCCCTTCCTTCTTCCCCTCTGAGGTGCAGGTGCAGGGAAAACCTCTCAGACCCCACGCGTAGAACAGCATCCAAGTATTGATGTGTCACATCCCTTCTGCTGTGCTCTCAGGTCTTGCCTGTCTTCCCATCATTGTTCTGTCTTCTCTTATTCCATCTCCTTTTTGCAGCCTGAGTCCCCTCTACCTTTTGTTTCTGGGTACTTTTGGTATCCTGTCTCTTCAGGTAATGACTGTAGATGTGGCTAGAGTCACATCCCACCAGCCTTGTGGTCTTCTTGCCTCTTCCTTTCACTTGGCTGTTAGTCTCTTGCTGCTTTTCCCCTCAGCTTCTGATAGATGGGAAATTTGCAGAGAAATAGTGGGAGAGCTCACTTTTCTGAAAGATATCTCCACATCAGAAGCACTCAGAGAAGTGCTTCACAACATGTAAAGGTGGGCATGAGCCCTCAGCATGGCTGCCCACCTGTCTCATGGGACAGACCTGTTGGTGTACAGATCAGGGTGCTTCTCAGGATAGTGTTCTCCAGGTAGGGGACAATAGCCTGGGACCTGAGTCAAGACCACATGGGTCCACAAAGCTGGGCACTGCCAAGTGGAGTGAGAATGCTATGTACAAATCACACTTGGAACCATCGGAAAACAGCTCCACAGAGGCCACAGTGCAGGGTTGAATATTCCCTGGAATTGGCCATTTTTTTTTTTTTCTTGCAGGTGGTGAAATAAAGAATTGTTTGACTTCTAGATGCCAAGAGCTCCCTTTGTTAAACCTGAGGCTGCTGTATTCACAGACACCAAGAATCACCCAAGAAACAGGCCCTTTAAAAAATCAAGGTCTCTGGTCCCTTCCCAGGCTACATCAGCAACCATGGATGTATAGCCTCCTCATTTTTGCACTGGAAGGCAAGACTCTTCAGGGGCCCCTATACATATGGTTGTCTTGGTTAACAAAGAATAGAAATGGGGCCCAGAGTCACATACCTCTAATCCTTCTCCAGCCCATCCCTCTGGAATGACCTAGTGATCACACCCTGCCTTGCTTGAAGGCAAGAGTGTGTGTGATTCTCCACAGAAAAAGGGAAGCCCAAGTGAATTGGGAAAGAAAGCTGGGTCCTCACAGTGGGGGCAGGTGGGAGACTGCACTTGGGGTACACTCAGGCACATTCCAGCAGAGCCTGTTTCTAAAAGAATCAAGATTTCTGTACCTCAGGTGCCAAAATACTCACTCTGCCCACACAGGTCTATGTAAAATATTGTTTATTCTGTCCTTTAGGAAGACTCAAGTAGCCTGGCTCCCCTAAAATCTGGTCTTGCCCCTGCCCTGCATTCCCCATCACCCTAGTTCCTGGACACCAGGCATCTTGCCCTTCTTGCTCCTTTCCAGTCCCTGGAACCTGGATTCCCAATTTCTGAGGAATGCTCGCTGCTAAGGGAGCAGCATGGGAGCCTGAGGAGCCAGAGAGGACCTGGATCCTTCACTGGCCCCCAGGGATGCAGAGGCCAAGATGCTGGAACAGGACTCCACTGGACCAGATAGTTCTTGTGGGGCCAGGAGCAAGGCTGGGTGGCTTTTGCTGCGATGAGCTGCAACACTGTCGGGCTTCTCAAAGCGCTTGCCGCAGAACTCACAGGGGAATCGCAAGGCAGCCACTGTCTCTGCATGCTTGCGCCGGTGCCAATTCAGGGATGCCTTCTGGCGGCAGGTAAACCCGCAGATCTCACACCTAAACCAGGGAAAGAAGAGTGAGGGAAGGTGCCTCAGCCCATCTTGACCTCCCCAGAGGCTCCTCCTGGTCCCAGCTTCCCAGGTGTCCTTCCAGCACCTCCCAACTTCACCCCACACCAGGCTCCCTTCCCCGCACTCACTGTAGGGGTTTCTCTCCAGTATGGATGCGCCGGTGGATGACCAAGTTGCTGCTGGTGCGGAAAGACCGGGCGCAGAACTCACAAATGTAGTCTCGGGTGTCTGTGGGCACATAGGGGATAGCCAAGCATCCATCCCCAAACTGAGGCCCTCCTTGGCCCACCCCTTCTAGTCCTCCAAAGGAGTACTGTCCCTACTTAGTCTGCATGTCACTCCTCCCAGCTCCACAACAGTGCCCTGTGACCTGACAGACACCCTGTGGGTATCAAGAGCCAATCCCCTCTCCTTTCTCCCTGAACCTGCCCGCCAGCCTGATACATTTCTCCTACACCTCCTGCAGCAGCGGAGATAGTCATCCTTTTCAATGCATCCTGTAGTCTTCTGCCCAACCACTGCTCTGTATACCCTGCCATCAGACCACACACACACGTACCTACAGCCTTCATCCCCATCACTAACTTGCACTCCACACAACTCCCGCTCCAGGCTCTCTCCTCAGTCACTACCACTGATGTCAATTTGTTCTCTACATGTCCAGCCCTCCACTCTCCTGGTTCCCAGACCCTCACTAACCTGGCCCCCAACCCTCCTCAGACACCACTCCCAGGTTATGCACCATCACTGCACCATGTAGAAATCACAATTTCAAGCATCCTAGTTCCAGTCATCCTTTGTCCTGTTACAGTAATCCTACAACTTCAGGCTGCCAGTTCAGTGGCCCACTGTTTCCCTGCCTTCTCTGACCAGTCCATTTCCAAGGCATCTTCATGGCCTTCCTTCACTTTACCTGTCTCTCTCTTCCTCAGCTATATTTTCCTGGTTAAAACCCAACTCAGGATAAATAGAACACTTGGTTGCTCCAGGCCTGCACACACATGTGTGTTGAGCAGGGCAGACAACCTACAACTCCCTGCTACCCCACCTTGGGCTCTACTTTCATACACAACTGTAAGCCTCGAGCGTCCCCACTGCCCTGCCACAGTACCTCTGCATCTCCTTTGTCCATTCACTCCCACTTTCTAGAGTCCAGAAGGGCATTTTCCACATGACCTCCTCTTTCTACCAACCTCACTCAGCAATGACCTCATTTTATAAGTCACCCAGAAGAAAAGAACCAGGAAAGAAGGCCCACATCCTCTCACCTAATCCACCAGGCAACTTGCTTTCTATGCCCATATATGTGAACAGTCCCTGCTTCCCTGTGGCTGCCCTCCAACTGTGCCCAGACACAACCCCTCCTCACTGACTTGAGGTTGCCCAACCCTGGCATCAGCAAGCCTTTCCTCTCTGTAGGATAATCTCTGTATGATCCTGCCCTCCAGCTTATACCTACTCCTCTGCTTGCCTTCACAGCAAAACTCCAAAGAGTTGTCCGTACTTGCTATCTTCACTTCCTCAGCTCCTCTCTGCTCCAGACCCACCCCCTGCTGGCTGTTATCTCCCTTGTCACATGCCATTTTGTCATCTGGTCAAGGATAGCTTTCCACTACCCTGTCTGGTGGCCTGTCCACATCCTCGTCTCACACAGCTCGGCAGCACTGGCATAGGTCACCCCTCCCTCCTCCCTAGAGAGCTTTCTCCACTTGGCTCCTCAGATACTGATCTTCAGCTGCCTCCCTGGCCCCTCTGTAACTAACCTTCCCACCTGCCCTGCTCAGACCTCTTCTCTACCTATGTTCACTCTCTCCCTGTAGAAACACTCTACCCACAGCTCTAAACACCACCCAAGTGCTCATGATGAACAAGTTTTTCTTTTTACCCAACATCTCTGAACTTCAGATTCATGTTTTCTGGGATACCTGTTAGCATGTCCCAAATAAAATGTCATGTCCCTTTCCTGAAACCTGCTTCTCTGTCATTTTCAGGGAATCACATCACCTTCTACCCAGTTGCTCAAGTTCGAATCTTTTTCCAAGTCTTCCCTGACTCTACAGTTCTACCCATGGACAATCTGTTCTACCCACAGTAGCCCTGGCTCCATCTTCACTTGTCAGTCTCCAGCCACTTCTCACCAACTCAACTGTCCAGGTCGTCATTACTGTCTGTGCTGCACATTTCTGCAGTCCCTCTATTCTTCACATGGTTGTCACAGTGCTCCTTTTAAAATCAGCTGTGTCCCTCCCTCCAACATACTGGTGCCCATCACATGTGGCCAGGAACCAAGCCATCGTGAAGATGGTCTTGGAGGCCTCTACCACCTATTTGACCTCTTGTCCTTCCTTTCTAACCTCCTGTCTTCCTCTCCATTCCTGGATCATGCTTGGAGATGCCAGTTTAGGGTCCTCTCATGAGCTGCTTGTGGGTGTGGCTAAGCCTCCATTCTCTCTTCACTTAAGTCTTTGCTCAAAGCACCGTTCACAGCTCTTGTGGCCCAGTGCCAGTAGAGTGGACATCTTACAAGGTGAGTGCTGCCTGCTTTATTCACTGCTGAGTCCCAGCACTTAGAACAGTTTAAAGCAGGCAAGATCTCAACAAAAAAGAGAGGGCAGGATGAGTGTGTGAATGAAGAGTTATCCCAAAGCAACTCTTTTTGTCACAAAACCTGCAGATAAGAGGTGATGGGCCTCATGGGGAAGGTGAAGGTACCCACAGGGGTTGGTAACAGGACCCACAGTGGGGAGATGAGAAGGCATTTCCACCACTCACCA
Source organism: Tragelaphus eurycerus (assembly GCA_935064755.1). NCBI lineage: Eukaryota > Metazoa > Chordata > Mammalia > Artiodactyla > Bovidae > Tragelaphus > Tragelaphus eurycerus. The sequence goes on along the minus strand of CAKXYN010000073.1, from coordinate 13,211,907 downwards.
CTGTGCAGCTTCACATGCTCCTTCAGGTGTTTCTTAAAGTTGAAGGACTTCCCACAGGCTGGCTCGGGGCAGGAGAAGGACTTTTGGTGGATGTGCTGGTATTTCTTGTGGTGCTAGGGAAGGAAGCCCATGGCTTTCTCAGGGAGACCACCAGAGCTGACCCAGCAGGCAGGCTCTTCTGCCCTCTTCCTTAACAGTTCTTGTCACTGCCTCACCTATAATCCAGTCCTCACCTATACGTGAGCACCCCAATCCCATCCCTTCCTGATCCCACCCTGTCCTTACTCTGCCCTGCCCTCAAGTTCCATTATCTCACCTCCTTGTCACCTCACCCTACAATGACCAGTTCCCTGAACAAAATGCAGTTCTGCTGACATTCCTGGTTCCCTAACTATATATTTGCCATCTGCCAGGGATGGGAACACATTTTAGGTGGTTATGATTATTCTCCTTGATATCAATATCAATGCCCAACAGTGTCTCTCAGATGGCCTACATTTTACTAATAGCTCAACATGGGGTTATATAATTTTCTCCTAAATGTGCTTTGGAAACACACACTCTCTCAACTCAGAACACTTTTAAGGGTAGTGTGTTCTTCGACCTTAACTCCCCAAGTATTTCTAGGAAATATTTCTCTCTTTATCTGGCCTAATTTTCACATTCTGGCTCACTAAGCTGCATGGGCTTTGCCTTTCTCCATAATCCCATTTCCCCATATTTAAACTACTGCTGGGAGCTACTTCAGTCTCCTTCATTAACAGAATCAAGTATGTCTGACCAGCCCTGCTGTTATTATCGAAAGCCTAGAGCTTTGCATATAATTCAAAGTCTTTGGTAAACTGTGAAATTATGTATATTGTAAGTGGCATTAACCATTTATTTCCTTCTTAGGGAAGGTATGCCTGCACTCTTCCTGTACTAGAGCCAGCTCCCTTTAGTGGAGGTTGATCTTCACCAAACTTGTAGGTTCACTTCAGAATTAGATAGAATGAGGTGGGGGAAAAAAATTAGTGATTACATGTTCTTTCCTTGTTGAACTAATTTCCTTGCTCTTCTTATTTGAGCAGCTCTGAAGTGGAAATTAATCACCTCTTACTGACTCCTTGACACAGTTTAAGTCACTTTATCCAGTTTTAATTTTTATTGTGACGTATACATAGCAGAAAGTGAAGAGAAGGAAATGGCAACCCACTCCAGTATTCTTGCCTGGAGAATCCCAGGGACGGGGGAGCCTGATGAGCTTCCGTCTATGGGGTCGCACAGAGTCGGACACAACTGAAGCGACTTAGCATAGCATAGAGCTTTGCAACCACATGGGAACCTTCCCCTTCTCCCAAATCCCATCCACCCAGGCCTCACCATCCCTCAGGGTCCCCCAGCCTCAGAACGGTGTGAGAGCTCTCGATGAGTGTGGGGCTTGGACCTTCCCTCTCTGTGCCTCAAACCTCTCCTGTAGTAAGGCTGAGGACAAGACTGTCTCCTAAACCTTCTAGCGCAGGACCACCCACATAAGCCAGCAGAGCAAGGCAGTCCAATGGACTAAGGAACCCTAGCATCAGGACACACTAATGAGAAGCCTTGGGCAATGCTTAATCTTTCTGTGTTTCTTGGTTTCCTCATCATAAAAGCAAGAATAGTATCAACGCCCCCTCCACAAGAATGTTGAGAAGATCAAAAGACTCAACACATATCAAGTACTTAGAACAGTCACTAGCACCTCAAAAGCCTGAGGAATGCCACCATTACCTCCATGTGGTCAACAGAGGGCCTGTGCAACAAGCAGTAGTGGCAGCAGCTGTGCACCTGAGGCTTGGTTTCCCGCCTTATCTACCAGCCATCTGGATTAGTGATTATAACTGTAGGCAAGCTCTGCATATCCATCCCAACCCTTCTCTCCCTGGCTCTGAATTCCCCCCCACACCCCAGGTGTCTTTACCTCAGTTTCTCCTTCAGCCCTCCTCCTCCACCCATGAGGCTACACAGAATCCAACCTGTACCCCTCACATCCTCACATTCAAATACTGCCGGTTCGAGAAGATCCTTCCACAGCCAGGGAAGTCACAGGGCAGCAGCTCTCTTTTGGCAGCTTTCCTGAGGAAGGAGAACAGGAAGCGGGAGGACTTGTGCGGCTCTCCTCCACCTCCCCCCTCACCCTTCCCTACCAGGGCCCCTTTCCCCAGTCCTACCTAATTCTCTTGGGGCCAATCTGAGCAGTGTCCTCATCCCATGCCGAGGCCAGAGCAGACTGAGCCTGACTCCCAGGGCTATGGGCAGCAAAGAGGGAGCAGAGGGCCTCGAGGGAGGGCCATGTCCCAGGATGCCCCTGCCCTCTGTCTCAGCCATCAGGTTACCTGGCCAGGGGCTCAGTCTGCTGGTCTGCTTGAGGGGTCCCCCTGAGCTCTGGCTGTATCCTGACTTCTACAGGCCTAGGAGCTCCAGAACCCAATGAGGATGCTGATGAGGATGGCGAAGCAAGAGGAGCTGGGACAGCTGCAGGGGCCGGGGCTATCTCCTCATCCTTAAGTGCATGGGTGACAGGGGAAGGGGGTGGTTTGGGGACATCCGGCTCACTGCTGAAAGGAGAATGAAGAGGAGGAGGGCATTATCTCATGGATCCTCAGCCAACCCCAGCCCAACCCTAATCCCTAAATTGCAAAGATCCCAAACTCACTTTCCACCCAGTTCAAAATCTCTAGTTCTTTCTGCCTTCCCCAAAGCCTACCCTGCCCTCTCCACCACCAAGCCACTCCCTGAAGTCTACAAAGCAAAGCTCCATGAGCCCCCCGCCCCAGCCACCCCCACCCCGCCCCACAACTAGTCCACTCTTTTCAGAATCCTCCCTCAGCCCCAACTTGCTCATCTGGGGAGGAGCTGTAGGTCCAGGGACTAGCATCACTGAGCATTTCCTCTTCATCCTCCTCTTCCTCTTCCCCATCTTCTCCGAGGGATGGGAAGGTCTCCGGTGGGGGTCCTGCCCCACTGCAGATCCAAGGAAGGCAAGTGTGAAGTCCTGCTCCCTCACTTCCATTGTCCACCCAGGTCTATCTTGTCCCTCACTGTTCCCCAACCCCAGACTCACCTGGGCATCCTGGCCTCCTGAGCCCTCTCATCACAGTTAGATTCCAAACCTGTTGGCATGGGTAGGGTCAAAAGGGAAGGAATTCTGTACTGGAGGGATGAGGACAGGTGAAGTTCTAAGGCCTGAAGTGGTGGGAAGACTCTTAGGAAGAAGGAAGAGGGGGAACAGGCTACTGGAGTGGGAGGGATTGTTTGATTTTAGACATGGTACATTTCACATGGCCCAAAAAAAGAAACAAGTATAAAAAGATACACTGTGAAAAGTCTCCTTTCCAATCCATACCCCAGCCACCTGAGTCTTCCTATAGGTAACCTGTTTTCCTATATGCCCTTCCAGAAATTTTTATGCATTCATAAGTACATACAAATAAATTCCTTTTTTTCCCTTATTTATCCACCAATGGTAACATACGATACATCCAATTCTGTATTCTGCTTTTCATACCTAAAAATATATTGAGGATATATTTCTTTATCAGCATAGAGTTTTTCCACTGAGAAAGGATAATTTTTGAAGAATGGGGTTCTGAGTTACAGAATAGGGTTCTGAGTTCCCCTCTTTTTTTCTCCATAACTCTTCTTTCCCCCAGCCTACCTGCAGGCTCCTGCCCACTCTTGGCCTCCGGGCACCAGCTCCTCTCGTCAGTACTTGGAAGAGGGGTCAGATTTGGCTCCTCTGGAGATTTGGGGCCTGAAGAGGGGCCCCAGGAGAAGGTGTGGCCAGCTGAACACTCCCACACAAGCCCCCCATCTTGGCCCCCAGGTCCCCGCAGCCCAGGCACCAGGCTGCACTCCCGGCTGTGAGCGTGAGATAGAAGCACCAGATACTGCAGTCCCTTGGGGGCCACAGGCTCAGGACCTAGAGCAGTAAAGGCAACAGTCAAGGGTGAGCTGGGAGGCCCTCTCCTCTCACCTTGGAGAGCCACATTCAGACAGCCCTGTACCCCAACCCCCTACTCCCTTCTCCACAGGTGGCCCCTCTCAGCTGTCCAACTCCCCCCATCTCTTCCCAAACTCACTCAAGGCTCCCTCTGATCCAGTCCCCATAGGGAGAGTATTTCTAGGTCATACCACTCCCTGTTGCCCCCTCTTCCCTCTCTGGCTCCTAATTCTCTACCCCAAGCCATTCCCTACCCACCTGCACAAAGCACACAGCCTGAAGAAGTGTACCTGCCAGGGGGACAAGAGGCAGGTCAAGTGAGGGCCCATGTGACCAACTGCCCTCAGCTCTAGCCACTCACACACTTAAGGGGTCCTCTATCCTCTGGGGACCAAGAGGTGGGGGAAGACCGTGGGAGGTCACAAACCACACTGGCCTTGCTTCTGAAATGAGACATCTGCCAGTGGGAAGGAGCAGCAGGACTACACTTGGTGTCGGGGACAGGGGACGGGTAAGGTATTGGGTGTTGTAGCCTGGGTCCCCTCCCTCAGAACCCCTGACCCGGGCCCTAACCGGTCCAACAGGAACTTGGCCAGCTGCGAGTGCAAGGAGAAGCCCAGCTGCTCCTTGAGAAGGCACCACTGTTCCATATGGCCACCCAGGCGGATGCGGCACTTGCTGCGGCGCGCATCCAGCTGCCGCCGCTTCTCCCGCCGCCTGCGGGACGCGTCCGCAGGGGAGGCCGCCATGAGTACCAGGGCCTGCGGGGGTGGAGGAGATGCTGATCGGATACGGGTCCAGAGGCCCCGGAGGAGATGCTGATCGGATGCGGGTCCAGAGGCCCCAACTCCACCCTTTGCCGGGGCCTCAGTTTCCTCATCGGTGAATTGGGGCAGAATCAAACCACTGCAACAGCATTCGCCGCCACCGGGTCCAAACCACATCTGCTTACCTGTCAGGGCGTGTAAACTAGTGCTAGGGGGTGGGTATCGTTGGGGTGGGAGGTAAGGGGACAGCATCAAAGTCAGAATGGCCTGATCCCCGGCACAATGAAGTGCAGAACTGGAGCTATGGGATAAGAAAATTTCAACTAGGGCGGGGTAAAGGGTAAGGTAACAGTTTTATATTGAAAAAGGCCTGAGTCTTTACTGGTAAATGAGGGAAGAGTTCGTTTGCACTGGAAGAGCTCCTCACAGTTGGGACGACTTGGGTAGAGCCGGGGCGGGGGCGGGGGTAGGGGCAGGGGTCTGGAGGGCACCCCCCCCACTCTGTTCTGGGCCGCCCCACTGAACACTCACACTGCGTCGGGTGGACCAATTCCTAAGGCAGCTCCCCGGCCGCCCAGAGCTCCCGCCGCGACCCACCCCCACCCCGGCCTTACCTGAGCGCCCCCACCCGCCCTCATCCCGACTGCGCCTGCGCCTCCCCCGTGTCGCGCGCAGGCCCGGAGAGCGACGGGAGGACAGGGACCCACCTCGCGCGCGCCGCCGGTGTTTCTCTTTTAAGAAGAACCCTTCCCCCTTCGCATCGGTGACTCCAGCCTGGAACTGGCGCCGGGGTTTCGGGGAACGGGAGAGTCGAAGGCTGCCTGCGCGCGCCTGCGCATTGGCCACTCAGCGCAACGCCTGCTGGGAGCCGTGGTTCCCAAACAAACTGCTCACGCTCCTGGCTGAACAGTGCAAAGGCTATAGAAGGGTGGCTGCCCCGGCGAGCTCCTGTGTTTGGTGGCCAAAGGCTTAGGGAAATGGAGTTCATAGGCCCTCCTCCCGTGCGCCGACCCCAGCCCCTTCAAACAGCCCAGGGATATGGCCTCTGCAACTGTTTCTACTTTGTAGTTCACCTTTTATTCTCCCTCCCAATTCCCTGTGCCCCGACAGAAGTGACCTGGAGAAGGTAATGGCAACCCACTCCACTATTCTTGCCTGGGGAATCCCATGGACAGAGGAGCCTGGCAGCCTGCAATCCATGGGGTCGCACAGAGACATGACTGAAGTGACTGAGCACGCACGCACTACAGAAGTCATCTGAAAAGTTGCCCAGATTTGCTGTGGACTGGAATCAAGATTGCTGGGAGAAATATCAATCACCTCAGATATGCAGATGACACCACCCTTATGGCAGAAAGTGAAGAGGAACTAAAAAGCCTCTTGATGAAAGTGAAAGTAGAGAGTGAAAAAGTTGGCTTAAAGCTCAACATTCAGAAAACGAAGATCATGGCATCCGGTCCCATCACTTCATGGCAAATAGATGGGGAAACAGTGGAAACGGTAACAGACTTTATTTTTCTGGGCTCCAAAATCACTGCAGATGGTGACTGCAGCCATGAAATTAAAAGATCGTTACTCCTTGGAAGGAAAGTTATGACCAACCTAGATAGCATATTCAAAAGCAGAGACATTACTTTGCCAACAAAGGTCCGTCTAGTCAAGGCTATGGTTTTTCTTGTGGTCATGTATGGATGTGAGTTGGACTGTAAAGAAGGCTGAGCGCCAAAGAATTGATGCTTTTGAACTGTGGTGTTGGAGAAGACTCTTGAGAGTCCCTTGGACTGCAAGGAGATCCAACCAGTCCATTCTGAAGGAGATCAGCCCTGGGATTTCTTTGGAAGGAAAGATGCTAAAGCTGAAACTCCAGTACTTTGGCCACCTCATGCAAAGAGTTGACTCGTTGGAAAAGACTCTGATGCTGAGAGGGATTGGGGGCAGGAGGAGAAGGGGACAACAGAGGATGAGATGGCTGGATGGCATCCCTGACTCGATGGACGTGAGTCTGAGTGAACTCCGGGAGTTGGTGATGGACAGGGAGGCCTGGCGTGCTGCAATTCACAGGGTTGCAAAGAGTCGGACACGACTGAGCAACTGAACTGAACTGATTCCACACTTCTGTTCTCTCTTCAGTTGACTCCAGTGGAGCTTTTCTGTCTACCAAGCCACTGAACAGCGTTTGTCAACGTTCCTCGGGGCAGTCACTTTGTTAAATGCAGTGGTCTGTTCTCTGCTGCTGCTAAGTCACTTCAGTCCTGTCTGATCTGTGCGACCCCACAGAGGGCAGCCCACCAGGCTCCTCTGTCCCTGGGATTCTCCATGCAAGAATACTGGAATGGGTTGCCATTTCCTTCTCCATCTCTGCTTCTCTACCCTTAAAGCAATATCTGACAATGTAGATATTTCCCTCCATATATCATAAAGGATATGACCCCTGTCCCCTCACATAAGTTTGGCTTCTGTGACTTCACACACAACTGATTTTCCTCCCTCCTCACTGGCTCTTCCTTTCCTTTGTTGGATCCTCTTCAGAGAATCAGCTTGGGGTCTTTCTGTGGACCAAGTCCTCTCTCTTCTAGACTTTTTTCTTCTTGTTTGATTTATTTGGCCACTTGGCTTTAAAGGGCTTCCCTGGTGGCTCAAACGGTAAAAAGTCCACCTGCAATGCAAGAGACCCAAGTTCCCAGTAAATGTTACCATCATCCACCCACTTGTTCAGAACAAAAACCTCAGAATCATCCTTGACTACATCATCTAGTCCTGCTGATACTATCTGCAAAAATTTGTTGTGAATCCGATCATTTCCAGCTTTTTTCACTGGGAAAACCTTACTCCACGTCACCTGTATTAGTTTTCTGTAGTTGCTGTAACATCTCCACAAACTTGGTGGTTAAAAACAACAGACATTTTTTTTACTCATAGTTATGAAGGCCTCAAGTTTGTATGAGGCTGTTATCAGAGCAATATATCTGCTACAGGGATTCTAGGGGAAAATCCTTTCCTTGCCTCTTGTAGCTTCTGGTGATGAACTGGCAATCCCAAGCCTGTGGCCACATCATTCCAATCTCTCTCTAGTCATGTTGCTACCTTTCCTTTTGTCTGCATCAAGTCTCCCTGTACTTCTCTTTTATAGGGACATTTGTGAAGGTGTTTGGACCCACCTAGAAAATCCCCAAAAAATAAAATCTTAAGACTCAATATTAAAAAAACTAAGATCATCTGGGCCCATTACTTCATGGCATATAGAATGGGGGAAAGTGGAAGCAGTGACAGATTTTCTTTTCTTGGGCTCAAAAATCACTGCAGATGGTGACTGCAGCCATGAAATCAGAAGATGCTTTCTTCTTGGAAGGAAAGCTGTGAGAAACCTAGACAGTATATTAAAATGCCAAGACATCATTTTCCTGACAAGGGTTTGTATAGTCAAGGCTATGGTCTTTCCAATAGTCATGTAAGGATGTAAGAGTAGGACCATAAAGAAGGATATGTGCAGATGAATTGATGCTTTCAAACTGTGGTGTTGGAGAAGACTCCTGAGAGTCCCTTGGACTACAAGGAAATCAAACCAGTCAATCCTAAAAGAAATCAACCCTGAATACCCATTGGAAGCACTGATGCTAAAGCTCCAATACTTTGGCCACCTGATGTGAAGAGCCAACTCATTGGAAAAGACCCTGATGCTGGGAAAGATTGAAGGCAGAAGGAGAAGAAGGCACAGAGGATGAGATGGTTGGATGGCATCACCAATTCAATGGACATGAACTTGGGCAAACTCCAGGAGATAGTGAAGGACAGGGAGGCCTGGCATGCTGCAGTCCAGCAAAGATCTGGAATCGACTTAGCAACTGAACAAAAATAACCAAGATAATCCAAATAATCTCTCCATCTCAATATCCTAAAACAATCACATCTACAGAGTGTTTGCTAGATTGATCTGCTTCCTTCTGCTCTCACCCACACAAGGCAGGAAGGAGGAAATCTCCTGCTTAAAACATTTCATGGTCACCAGTGCAATCCAAAACCCTTACTATGACATCAACGCCTGTGTGGTCTGACCTTTGGCTGTTTCTTTGGCCTCCCCGACCTTTCCGAACTTTGTCCACTCTGTCTACTAGTCCCACTTTTTTTGTTTGTTTTTGCTATTTCTCAAATGTACCAAACACGCTGGAGAGAGTCCCTTCTCTCTGGAATACCCACTCTCCATCTCTTCATGTGGTTGTTTTCCTTCTTATTATGTAAATCTCAGATCCAAGTTCACCTACTCAGATCCTTTTTGTCATTCTCTGCCTGCTGTGTCTATTTCCTTCTATATCCTTCACAGCACTTCTAGTTCTCTGAAATTATTTGCTTGTGTGTTTGTTGTTGGTATATAATGATTATTGGCTATCTCAAGCTTCTCCTGTGCAGCTTAGACAGTCAAAATGACATGGTATCCAATCATAAACTACCCTTTAGGATGAATCCAGTATATCCTGCCTATATCATACTCTTGAATTATGATACCAATGATTCAACATGGTGTTTGTCTGCCTAATATAGAATTGGAGGAAAGATCACTCACATATTCCAGATACTTTACTAATTAAAAAAGATCCTTCATTAATCCAAAGAATAGGACACCACAGGGGACAAACAGAAGAATAAAAATATTTTCTTTCCCTTCATGGTCCCTTAGTAGACATCTGTAAAATCCTATTTTCTCTTTCCCATGGATGAAATTACAAACAAGTTTAATAATTCTTGGTTACTCTTGCTATGCTATGCTAAGTCACTTCAGTCGTGTCCGACTCTGTGTGACCCCATAGACAGCAGCCCACCAGGCTCCCCCGTCCCTAGGATTCTCCAGGCAAGAACACTGAAGTGGGTTGCCATTTCCTTCTCCAATGCATGAAAGTGAAAAGAGAAAGTAAAGTCGCTCAATCATGTCTGACTCTTAGCGACCCCATGGACTGCAGCCTACCAGGCTCCTCCATCCATGGGATTTTCCAGGCAAGAGTACTGGAGTGGGGTGCCATTGCCTTCTCCTGGTTACTCTTAGATAATAATAATAAAAAGTCCCTTACTTGGTTTGGGACTCAAGCACACTCTTGGTTCTCTCAGTCTGATATGGTTCAAAATTACAAAGCTCTAAACCCCTTAATCCTCCAATAACCCTCTCCAAACAAATCCCTTTTTTTTTTTCCTCTCAATCTCTCTTCAGTTTCTTACATCACTGAAGTAAGGGATGAACCAAGCCTCTCAATAGTCACCTTCCTTTGTACTGAAGACAAGCACTAACTTCTTTGACATGGATGGGAAGAGGAAAATTGAAAGTGAAGTCGCTCAGTCGTGTCCAACTCTTTGCTCTTTGTCCAGCTCTCCTCTTTGGGAAGAGGAGATTCTCTACATTTCTTCTCTGTGTTTAGTTCTTAGCCCAAACCACGTTCAGTATTTAGCCCAATCTAAGGATTCCATTTTATCACCCATTTCAAAAGTTATGATTAAATTTGAGCTTTTTGTTGCTTTAGCTCTGTTGAGTTACACAGACTTTACAGCCTCTTGAAACTGCCAATTGCTTTTTTCATGTTAAGTTCCTAAGTCTCCCCATGAAGAACTTGTGAGGAGGCTTAGGGGTTCATGTTGGGGGACATTACATTTATCTTCATGACATTTATTTTTTCTGGATTCTAGATGGCACCATAGCTTCCTTTTTATCTCCTGCTTTGGGAAAAGCTCTATCTGATATTATTACTGTACCCTCTGAGTTCTCAATATCTTCTTTCTAAATAGAAAAATCACCTTCCACTTCCCTAGTTCAAAGACAGCCAAATTGCTACAGCCTTGATCTGAAATCCTGACTCAAAGTGGAGAAGGGGGACTTCCCTGGTGGTCCAGTGGTTAAGAATCCGCCTTCCATTGTAGAGGATGTGGGTTCCATCCCTGGTCAGGGAACTAGGATCCCACATGTCTCAGAGCAACTGAGCCCACATCCTTCAACCAGAGAGAAGCCTGCACACGCAACTAAGACCCAACGCAGTTATAAATAAATAAACTTTAAAAAGTAATAATAATAAAGTGGGGAAGGAGCACTCCACAGGAAGTTTATGCCCTAAATTCCAGGAGACCCATGCATACTATTAGCCCTATTCAGGCCCCAAGTCTGTGCAAGAGTCTTACACCCCACCCTTTGTCTCTCACCCAATCAGCGTCTGGCATCTGTTTTCTTCAGCCAATTAGCTTCTCTGGGAGCTCTGTTTGTCTTCTCCTTGATCATCAGTGGGCGGTGCCTTTGTCCTGAGCCCAATCACACCAGAGAGTGGCCCGCCACTATCTTCTGTGACGGCAAGTGGGCGGGGCGGAACGATTTGTAAGAATCCAGCCGGTTGTCTGGAAACCTAGGTCGCAGCCCAAGAGCGCTGAGGACATGTACGGGAAGCAAGCTGGCACCCGGGAGACTTATCCTCCGCAATGTTGCAGCAGCACGGGTGCTTTCCACCGCTGTGGCAGGGGGCGCGGCGGAACACACAACGCCGGTCGCGGGGAGACATTGTGTTGCAGATACTGAAGAAACCCCTGTCCAGGGACGCCGTGGTGATACTGCACGTGGTGGAGCGGGATCTTTTCAACCAGATCGCGCGCGAGGTGACTCGAATAAGTCAGGAGGGTGCGGACCTATGAGGCGAGCGCCCGGCAACCGAAACTGCTGAGATCGGCTCCAACCTCCGGTCGCTCCTGTCCTCGAGAGTTACGCTTCGTGCCCACAGCACCTCCTTCCTGACGCGTGGCCGGCAGGTGGCCCGCGCGCTGCCCGCGCTAGTCCGAAGGAGTGGGCTCCTCTTGGGGTCCCCCTAGGACAGGCCCCGTTGCCAAATGCTTGCGGAAAATCGTGGATTTACAGACATAGCTAGCTTATCATCCAGGCTGTAGCTTTGGTGTGTTGCTGAAGAAATGAAGGTGTTTCCAGAGTAAATACCAGGGAAGAAAGAAACATTGGAAAATCAGGCAAAAATGTCATGGGCTCGGGAAAAGTTCCAAGCAAACGTGAGGTTAGAACCCAGGCACCTGGACCAACCTTATACCTCACCCCCCCGATGAAGATGGAAATTAAGGGAAAATCTGAACTTGGCGTCTTATATGCTGCTTTGTAGGGTGGATGTGATGGGTGAGGAAAGCTCAGATAAAGATAGGGGTCCTCTAATAGAGGAAATGTCCTGCCTCCTCTCCATCACTAGAGGGGCTCCCTCTAGTTATCTTCATCCCTCTTAGTTATCTTCATCCTCTGTACCAGAATGAGCTGTTGCACTTGTGTATTCAAATGTAGATGAGAGATGAAGAGCCAGAATGGCAAGTAGAGGGTACTGATAAAACACTAGCCATCCAAGTCAAGCTTACTAGCAGAAGAGGAGCCTAAAATTAGAGGGTAAGGAAGAGTCTTTTCCCACCCCTAGACAGGCCCCCTGCATGTTTCTACTGTTTCCTGGCAAGCTAGGACTCGGCATTTAGAATTTCCTTTTGCTTTTCTCTCATCCTACTTCACGTCGTGAGTTTATTCTTTCTCAGTTCTGTCCTCTTATTCCTATTTTTTCTCTCCACTCACTGTCACTCCTGTTTTACTTCTAATTACTGATTTTCCTTCCTTTCTGGCCCTCCGCTTATTCTTGCCCCGTTTTTCTTTCTGTCTTTTCACCTTTTCCTTGTCTGTCTTTCATCTATTTTCTCTGTACCTAGAAAGTTTTACATTTGGGCTGAAAATATAAAGCCCTATTTATCTAAAAGGGCTGGTAAATGAGGAAGAGAGGTAACCTGCTAATAACCCCAGGAGTAAAATAATGTGAGAAGTGTGTTTGGTAGGTGAGGATATGTGTTGAGAAAAAATTTAGTTGAAAGGCCTGTCTCTATTTATTCCAACCCTTTCCCTGGGATGTACAGACACCCAGCATGATGTCTAAAACAAAATGCTTGATCCTCAACCCTCTCCACCAGGAAAACCCAAGTCTGGCTACAGCATCTGTTGAGATGACTATTTCAAGATAATTAGTTAAAGTATTGATATTCTGAAGACATTAATTTCAGGAAGGCAAAACTGAGCTCCTGGTGAACACTGGAAAAAGCAGATAGGATCCGAAAGCTGCTTGGCAGCAAGAAGTGAATGGTGTTCAAGGAGCATACATGAAAATTTTTGAAAACAAATGAGGTGGTTCACATCTCCACTGAGACTTAAAAATAAGTCTATATTTTCTTGGTACACTTTAAGATCATGACAACAGAATGAACCATGACATGGGCGGCGGGGGGCTGTTGCTCATGGGGAATGGCTTGTAGCAAACATGCCCTTGCCATGTACCCCACTGTAGTACAACATGGAGAGAGCAGGAGAGATGGCAGAGCACTGTAGAAGGCTTTTTAGAAGTTATTATAAGATTCTCTTTGTAACCTGAGCATCTAGACCTACTGAGTCCCCTTTGTTTTTCCATTGCTAAGTCATGTCCAACACTTTGTGACCCTATGGACAGTAGCCTGCCAGGCTTCTCTGTCCATGGGGTTTTCCAGGCAAGAAAACTAGAGTGGATTGCTATTTCCTTCTCCAGGGGATCATCCCGACTCAGAGATCAAACATGCGTCTCCCTCATCTCCTGCATCAGCAGGTGGATTCTTTACCACTGAATCACCAAGGAAGCCCACTGAGTCTCCTACTCCCTGCCTACACCATATACTGGGGCCTAGGAGATAGCAGATGTGATAGTGGTGAGTCCTCCAGGATCTCCAAAGCCATTACTAGCTGAAGGTCTGGGCATTGCTGATATATTAAAGCTCAGTTTATCTGGGAAGAATCTTGTCTAAGGGGTGGGCAGGATACGGGAAAGAAATGTCAAAGGAGAGCAGAGAAACAACGGGGAAGCTTGAGGGAAGGACCTTAAGGCATTAAGGAGACAAAGTTCCAAGATCGGGAAGAAAAGACTCCCTCTAAATCGGATGACTCTGACCCTTCATTATTGTTCCATCCTCCACCCCATAAATCCTACCTTGACCTATGCTGGCACCACCTCCTCCTTAGCCTGCCCTCAATTCTTGCTCTGCCAATCAGCTCCACTTAACCCAGCTCCCTGAAACAAGGTAAGAAGACCCCATAAGTCCCTTGGCATTGTTATCTTGTATGTGTGTATCTACTTCTAGGAGGTCAAACAGCAAGAATGCAGCCAAGTGAAGCTAGAACCAGAGCCATAAAGAATTTAAATACAAAAATAAAACCAAATAAGTCAATGCTTTTTAATTACAATTATAGCCTGTCAATCATAAACAATGTCAGTGATAAAACACTTCTCTGAGGTAAAGTCTCCTAGTAGTCTAAATTCTAAATAACTGTAGATTTACAGTTCAGTTTGTCTATCTCAAGGTCCTTATGCATCAAGCTTTTGAGTTGCTCAGTCATGTCCAACTCTTTTGTAACCACATGGACTGTAGCCTGCCAGTCTCCTCTGTCCATGGGATTTCCCAGGCAAGGATACTGGAGTGGGTTGCCATTTCCTTCTCCAGGGGATCTTCCTGACCTGTGTCTCCTGTATTGGCAGGCAGATTCCTTACCACTGAGCCTCCAGGACTTCAAGCAGCACATTCTTATTTGTCTTTAATAAACATATTGGGCTTCCCAGGTGGTGCTAGTGGTTATGAACCCACTTGCCAATGCAGAATTTAGCCAAATAACTTTAAAGCTTTTCTTAGTCCTGCCCAGACAGTCTTTAAAAATGTGTCTTCTTGCTACCTGGTAACATTTCAGCTCCTCTCAGAAGGTATTCTAGGTATATTAAGTATCTTTCTCTAACACCACTTCTCTTTCTGGTTCAGTCCTGGTCCACTCTTGACCCTACTGGAACTCCAACCAACACCTTGTCACTGACCCACTCCACTTCTGTCCTCCCTTTTCTGTTTGCCCAGCTTCCAGTCCAGGTTCTACCATTGTAGCCATTCCCCGGGCACACACCCTTATTTATGTCCCTGTCCCCTTTCTTTCAGACTTCATCATTTGGCAAGAAGCCTTTGCTACTGTCCTTGTAGCATTTATATGGAAATGTGAGACCAACTCTTTCCTGAGCACAACAGCTTACCACTTCCCTACACCTCCATCCCAGACATGTCCATCTTTTCTGTCACCAATTTTCTCACAACTTTAGGGATTCTTAAGCTGAGATTAAGGGGCAGTGGCCGAGAGGAGATACCCCTAGTCCAAGGTAAGGAGCAGCGGCTGCCCTTTGCTGGAGCAGCCGTGAAGAGATACCCTATGTCCAAGGTAAGAGAAACCCAAGTAAGACGATAGGTGTTGCGAGAGAGCATCAGATGGCAGACACACTGAAACCATAATCACAGAAAACTAGTCAATCTAATCACACAGACCACAGCCATGTCTAACTCAGTGAAACTAAGCCATACCATGTGGGGCCACCCAAGACAAGCGGGTCAAGGTGGAGAGGTCTGACAGAATGTGGTCCACTGGAGAAGGGAATGGCAAACCACTTCAGTATTCTTGCCTTGAGAACACCATGAACAGTATGAAAAGGCAAAATGATAGGACAATGAAAGAGGAACTCCCCAGGTCAGTAGGGGCCCAATATGCTACTGGAGATCAGTGGAGAAATAACTCCAGAAAGAATGAAGGGATGGAGCCAAGGCAAAAACAATACCCATTTGTGGATGTGATTGGTGATAGAAGCAAGGTCCAATGCTGTAAAGAGCAACATTGCATAGGAACCTGGAATGTTAGGTCCATGAATCAAGGCAAATTGGAAGTGGTCAAACAGGAGATGGAAGAGTGAACGTCGACATTGTAAGAATCAGCGAACTAAAATGGACTGGAATGGGTGAATTTAACTCAGATGACCATTATATCTACTACTGTGGGCAGGAATCCCTTAGAAAAAGTGGAGTAGCCATCAAGGTCAACAAAAGAGTCCGAAATGCAGTACTTGGATGCAATCTCAAAAATGACAGAATGATCCCTGTTAGTTTCCAAGGCAAACCATTCAATATCACGGTAATCCAAGCCTATGCCCCAACGAGTAACACTGAAGAAGCTGAAGTTGAACGGTTCTATGAAGACCTACAAGACCTTTTAGAAATAATACCCAAAAAAGACGTCCTTTTCATTATAGGGGACTGGAATGCAAAAGTAGGAAGTCAAGAAACACCTGGGGTACAGGCAAATTTGGCCTTGGAATACGGAATAAAGCAGGGCAAAGGCTAATAGAGTTTTGCCAAGAGAACACGCTGGTCATAGCAAACACCCTCTTCCAACAACAGAAGAGAAGACTCTATACCTGGACATCACCAGATGGTCAACACCGAAATCAGATTGATT
The DNA here is from genome assembly GCA_935064755.1 of Tragelaphus eurycerus. NCBI lineage: Eukaryota > Metazoa > Chordata > Mammalia > Artiodactyla > Bovidae > Tragelaphus > Tragelaphus eurycerus. The sequence continues at coordinate 13,195,853 of CAKXYN010000073.1, read as the reverse complement.
ATATTCTTTGCAGCCAAAGATGGAGAAGCTCTATACAGTCAGCAAAAACAAGACTGGGAGCTGACTGTGGCTCAGATCATGAACTCCTTATTGCCAAATTCAGACTTAAATTGAAAAAAGTGGGGAAAACCACTAGACCATTCAGGTATGACCTAAATCAAATTCCTTATGATTATACAGTAGAAGTGAGAAATAGATTTAAGGGCCTAGATCTGATAGAGTGCCTGATGAACTGTGGACAGAGGTTCAAGACATTGTACAGGAGACAGGGATCAAGACCATCCCCATGGAAAAGAAATGCAAAAAAGCAAAATGACTCTCTGAGGAGGCCTTACAAATAGCTGTGAAAAGCAAAGGAGAAAAGAAAAGATATAAACATCTGAATATATAGAGTTCCAAAGAATAGCAAGGAGAGATAAGAAAGCTTTCCTCAGCGATCAGTGCAAAGAAATAGAAGAAAACAACAGAATGGGAAAGACTAGAGATCTCTTCAAGAAAATTAGAGATACCAAGGGAACATTTCATGCAAAGATGGGCTCAATAAAGGACAGACATGGTATGGACCTAACAGAAGCAGAAGTTATCAATAAGAGGTGACAAGAATACACAGAAGAACTATACAAAAAGGATCTTCACGATCAAGATAATCACGATGATGTGATCACTGACCTAGAGCCAGACATCCTGGAATGTGAAGTCAAGTGGGCCTTAGAAAGCATCACTACAAACAAAGCTAGTGGAGGTAAGGGAATTCCAGTTGAGCTATTTCAAATCCTCAAAGATGATGCTGTGAAAGTGCTGCACTCAATATGCCAGCACATTTGGAAAACTCAGCAGTGGCCACAGGACTGGAAAAGGTCAGTTTTCATTCCAATCCCAAAGAAAGTCAATAAAGAGTGCTCAAACTACCGCACAATTGCACTCATCTCACATGCTATTAAAGTAATGCTCAAAATTCTCCAAGCCAGGCTTCAGCAATACATGAACCGTGAACTTCCAGATGTTCAAGTTGGTTTTAGAAAAAGCAGAGGAAGCAGAGATCGAATTGCCAACATCTGCTGGATCATGGAAAAAGCAAGAGAGTTCCAGAAAAACATCTATTTCTGCTTTATTGACTATGCCAAAGCTTTTGACTGTGTGGATCACAATAAACTGTGGAAAATTCTGAAAGAGATGGGAATAGCAGACCACCTGACCTGCCTCTTGAGAAATTTGTATGCAGGTCAGGAAGCAACAGTTAGAACTGGACATGGAACAACAGACTGGTTCCAAATAGGAAAAGGAGTGTGTCAAGGCTGTATATTGTCACCCTGCTTATTTAACTTATATGCAGAGTACATCATGAGAAACACTGGGCTGGAAGAAGCACAAGCTGGGATCAAGATTGCCAGGAGAAATATCAATAACCTCAGATATGCAGATGACACCACCCTTATGGCAGAAAGTGAAGAGGAACTAAAAAGCCTCTTGATGAAAGTGAAAGTGGAGAGTGAAAAAGTTGGCTTAAAGCTCAACATTCAGAAAACGAAGATGATGGCATCTGGTCCCATCACTTCATGGGAAATAGATGGGGAAACAGTGGAAACAGTGGCAGACTTTATTTTGGGGGGCTCCAAAATCACTGCAGATGGTGACTACAGCCATGAAATTAAAAGACACTTACTCCTTGGAAGAAAAGTTATGACCAACCTAGATCAGATCAGATCAGATCTGTCGCTCAGTCCTGTCCAACTCTTTGCGACCCCATGAACCGCAGCATGCCAGGCCTCCCTGTCCATCACCAACTCCCAGAGGTCACTCAGACTCACATCCATCAAGTCAGTGATGCCATCCAGCCATCTCATCCTCTGTCGTCCCCTTCTCCTCCTGCCCCCAATCCCTCCCAGCATCAGAGTCTTCTCCAATGAGTCAACTCTTCACATGAGGTGGCCAAAATACTGGAGTTTCAGCTTTAGCATCATTCCTTCCAAAGAAATCCCAGGGCTGATCTCCTTCAGAATGGACTGGTTGGATCTCCTTGCAGTCCAAGATAGCATATTGAAAAGCAGAGACATTACTTTGCCAACAAAGGTCTGTCTAGTCAAGGCTATGGTTTTTCCAGTAGTCATGTATGGATGTGAAAGTTGGACTGTGAAGAAAGCTGAGCACCCAAGAATTGATGCTTTTGAACTGTGGTGTTGGAGAAGACTCTTGAGAGTCCCTTGGACTGCAAGGAGATCCAACCAGTCCATTCTAAAGATCAGTCCTGGGTGTTCTTTGGAAGGACTGATGCTAAAGCTGAAACTCCAATACTTGGGTCACCTCATGCAAAGAGCTGACTCATTGGAAAAGACTCTGATCTGGGAGGGATTGGTGGCAGGAGGAGAAGGGGACTACAGAGGATGAGATGGCTAGATGGCATCACTGGCTCGATGAACATGAGTTTGAGTGAACTCTGGGAGTTGGTGATGGACAGGGAGGCCTGGTGTGCTGCAATTCATGGGGTCGCAAAGAGACAGACACAACTGAGCGACTGAATTGAACTGAACTGAACTGAAAGCTGTGATTCCAGTGGAGAGAATTCAGATACCTATGAGTTTTAAAGGGAAACAATATATTTATCTGTCTTCCAAAAACTCTGGCTAAAATCGAGCCTCTCCTTCCATCAATAAAAGAGACAGCAAACCACAGTAGTATTAGTAAGACCTATGTCATGAGTAAAAATCATAGATATTTTCATACCACATTACAGTTGCAGGTATTTCAGAATGTCATTTACACTTATCACTAACTCAAAATGCTCTGTATCTTGTTATTTAATGTGTTAATAAATAAGCACACATATTACTATAGCACAAATTAATTTCAGTATTTTTATAACAATTTCAACATAATTAGTTTCCTTTGTAAACCCATGTATATTTGTCTTATGTATTTAAAAACAATGTGAGTGAGCTTTCTTGACATGATCAAAGGCATATATGAAAATCCCACAACTAAGAACATAGCCAATGCGGAAAGACTGAAAACCTTCCCAGTTATATCAGAAACAAGACAAAATGTCCATTCTCACCATTACTATTCAATATTGCACTAAAAATTCTCTCCAAAGCTTTTAGGCAAGACAGAGAAATAGAAGGCATCCAAATTGGAAAGGAAAAAGTAAAACTTGCTGTCATTATATATGACATGTATGTATGTCACATGTACGTTAAAAATCTCAAATACACACACACACACACACACACAGAGACACTACTAGAGCTAATAAAAAAGTTTAGTTCAGCAAAATTGTAGAATACAAGATCAAAACACACAAAATTCAGTTGCACTTCTATATACTAGCAATACCATTTACAATAACCCCCAAAGAATAAAATACCTTTACGTAAATTTAACTAGAAAGGTGAAAGACTTTTTACATTGAAAACTATAAAACATTGCTGAAATAAATTAAAGGCTTAAATAAATGGAATGATACCCCATATTCATTACCTGGAACACAATATTATTAAGAGTCAAAACCACCAATAGTGATGTAATCTGTAACAAAATTTCTTTTCAGAAATAGAAAAGCCAGATCTCAAATGCATCTATAATTACAAGGGCCCTCAAATAGCTTCATCATTCTTGAAGAAAAAGAACAAAATTGAAGGACTCATAATCCCTGATTTCAAAACTTATTACAAAAATATAATAAAGGTCATCAAAAGCAGAGTGGTACTAGAATAAAGGAAGACATATAGACTGTTGGAATGGAACTGAGACACCAGAAATAAGCCCATCTACCTAGGGTCAATGAATTTTGAGCCATGGGAAAAGAATAGTCTCTTAAACAAATAGTATTAATACAACTATACATCCACATACAGAGAATGAAATTGGATCCCTTACTGCATACACACCAAAATTAACTTAAATAGATCAACAACATAAATATAAGATAAAATAATGAAACTATTAGGGAAAAACTAGGGATAAATCTTTATGACCTTAGATTTGGCAGTGGATTCTCAGGGTACCAAAAGCATGAGCAACAAAAGAACAGAAAAATTACATATAATCAAAATGAAAAAATATGTGCATCAGGGACATTATGAAGAATGAAAAGACACAGCTTCCCTGGTGGTCCAGTGGTTAAGAATCCAGCTTGTAATTCAAGGGACACTAGTTTGATTCTTGGTCTGGAAAGATCCTATGCCATGTAGCAATTAGGCCCATGTGCCACAACTGCAGAGCCCACAGTCTGGAGACTGTGAACTGCAACTACTGAGCTCACACACTGCAGCTATCGAAATCTGTGTACCTAGAGCCTGTGCTCAGTAATAACAGAAGCCATGGCAATGAGAAGTCCACGAACCACAATGAAGAACAGTTCTTGCTCACCACAACTATAGAAAGCCCGTGTGCAGAAAATAAAATAAACAAAGCTTTTTTTTAAAATGAAAAGACAACCTACAGAATGGAAAAAAAAAAAAAAACTTGCAAATCATATAGATAATAAAGGTCTAGTATCCAGAATAGACAAAGAACTCTTACAACTGAATAACAAAAAGACAAACAACTCAATTTTTTAAATGGACAAAGGAATACACATTTCTCCAAAGAAGACATACTAGTGAAAAACAAGCACATGAAAATATATTAATCTTTGAAAGTCACTCAGTGGTGCCTGCCTCTTTGCAACCTAACTATAGTCTGTGGAATTCTCCAGGCCAGAATACTAGAGTGAATAGCCTTTCTTTTTTCCAAGGAATCTTCCCAACCCAGGGGTTGAACCCAGGTCTCCCACACTGAAGGTGGCTTCTTTACCAGCTGAACCACCAGGGAAGCCTGAAAATATTGGAGTGGGTAGCCTATCCCTTCTCCAGCAGATATTCCCAACCCAGGAATCAAATCAGGGCCTCCTGCATCACGGGCAGATTCTTTATTATCTGAGTTACCAGGGAAGCCTATATTAGGCTTTATGGAAATGCAAATCAAAACCATAGGAAGAACCACTGCATACCCAGTAATAGTGGCCATACGTTTTTAAAAGGCAAGGGGGAAATAGGAGAAATTGGAACCCTCATACGTGGCCAGTGGGAATGTAAATTGTTCAACAACTGTGGAAAATAGATTCCAATGACCCAAACAGAATTACCAATGACTCAGCAATTCTATTCCTAGTTATTTAGCCAAAGAGTTGAAAATAAGTATTTAAGCACATGTACACACAAGTTTATGGGAGCACATTCACAAAGGCAAACATTGCTCAAATGTCTGTCAATGGACAAATTATGATATTTCCATACAATGAAATATTATTCAGCCATAAAAGGGAATGAAGTACTGATATATGCTACAATATGGGTGCATAGTTCCTTGGTATTTGTGCTCAGTGAAAGAAGTCCTCAATAAAAGATCATATATAATATGATCATATATAAATTCCATTTATATGAAATAGTCAGAAGAGGTAAATTCACAGAGATATAAAGCAGGCTGGTGATTGCCAGGGGCTAGATGAAGGGAGGAATAGGGAATGCTGAGAACTGAACTAAGCAATCCCAAAGTTACATGTTGAACCCCTACTCCCCAATGTGATGATATTTTAAGATGGGGCCTTTGGAAGCTAATTAGATTTAGATAAGACCATAAGAGTGGGCCCTCAGAAGCATAGGAACATAAATTTTTATTATGCCACCCAGTCTTCAGTGTTCTCTTACAGGAGCCCAAGCTGACTAAAACAGGGAGTTAACTGCTTAACAGGTACAAGGTGTCCTTTAGGAATGATGAAAGTATTTTGGAACTTAAACAGAGATAGTGGTTGTACAACATTGTGAATGTATTAAATGCTACTTTGAATAGTTAATTTTATGTTATTTCTATTTATTTTCAGTTTTTTTAAAAAACCAAACCCACGGGAAGTAGACCTCACCACATGGCCAGAGAGGTCCAAAGAAATGTTGAGAAGAGAAACAACGCTGGATCGTTGCCATCAGTACAACACACCATGTAATATCTGTTTTCAAATAAATCGAAACCTTGATTCTGTGGTCTCCTGCAACTAGCATTCCATATTGCTGATCCCCTTTAAGGCAGAACACCTCCCACAGGGCATCAGTATGTCCTGTCACCATCTCCAGTCTCTCCTCCAACCTCACCAGAACCCTGACCCACTGGGTTCTCAACTTACTCCCCTTGGCAGCATTGAACTTTTTCACCGTTTTTTCTCCTCTACCTTCTTTCTCCACGCGGCTTCTGCAAACCACAGTCTCCTCTCTTCCTTTCTTTCTCACTGGCCATTCTTTCTCAGCCTTCTATGCAGCTTCCTCTTCTTTCTCAACTTACTGGAATGTCTCAGGTCTCAGTCTTTGGCCTCACTTTCCAAGTGAGCTCATTCTATTTTATGGCTTTTTTTTTTTTTTTTTTTTTTTTTTTTGCCCTTTCCATATGCAGTATCTTGGTTCCCTGACCAGGGATCCAACCTGTGTTCCCTGAAGTGGGAGCACATAGTACTAACTGCTGGACTGCCAGGGAATTCCCTGTTTTATGGCAGGGATACAGATAAGTACAATTTATTGGCTAATGAGTTTACAATTTTATATCTCCCACAGTACTTCAGATGCTTGTATCTATCTGCTACTTGACACATCTAATAGACATCTTAAACTTGAAGATCGAAAACCATACTCACTCCACTATCTGCCTCCTCCCTAGCTTCCCTACTGGCCAATTAATGGCAACCCAACTCCAGCATTCTTGCCTGGAGAATCACAGGGACAGATGAGCCTGGTGGGCTGCCGTCTATGGGGTCGCACAGAGTCTGGACATGACTGAAGCAACTTAGCAGCAGCAGCAGCAGATACCTCTTATTACATGCCACTTCTTTCCTTCTTGTGCATCAACAAATCTTATTGACTCCACCTTCAAAATAGATCCAGAATTTGACTGTCTATCACCATCTGGCCTGCTGCCCCATGGTCTGTCCAAGGGAGCCTGCAGTAGCCTCTCGACTGTTCTCTCTGCTTCGTTCTTGTGCTCTCCCATCTACTCTCTATGCAGGCCATATCTTACTAACTTCAGCTCTGCTCTTCACTCAGTGTCAATACACATGCTGGAACCAAGCAGTCCCTGCCACGCTGTCTGTTTTGCATTCTTTGCTGGACTTTGCATCTGCTCTTCTCTCTCCCCATAGATATTCTATCTGGTCATTCACTGACAGTCTAGTCAGAAGCCACATCCTGAATGACCTTCTGAACCACCTACCTCTCCCTCTACCCTTCTTTCTCTGTTTTTCTTCATAGTACTTATTACTCCCCCACATATAATTATTTTGTTTACTTTCCATCTTTCTTTGCTAGAATGTGAGCTTCTGAAGCACAGATAAGTATTTCGTGTTCTTCTCTGCTACATCTACGGTCCTTACCCCCCAGGCTCTCAGGACTTTCTGGGTGAGCTAGAAGGAATGAAGGCTGATTAAGCATGTTGAAGAAAATTCAGCTAGCTCACTGGGGTACATGAGAGACTTGAGGTAAGGTCAGATTGGCCAGAAGTTCCTAAAGACCAAGTAGACCACCAGAGAAATTAGAATATTATTGTCAGGACTGTGGAAAACGTCCCTCCCCTTCTCCCAGTGCTTATGTCCTCCCTTCAGTGAAGGCTCCAATGTGAAAGAAAAGATTATCTAAAACTTGGAAACAGAAAAGAGATTATTAGTGACAAAAATTCCCACTTTGACCAAAATTTAGTCAGGCTCCTCTGAGCCCTCTTTTCAACTAAACCTTGATCTTGGGCTTCCATGCTTTGCCTTGTACGGTCTAATTTTCATAAGAATCCTGCTAGGGTTCTAGTGAGAATCCCCTTACCTTTAATATCTGATCACCCCCCACAGCTAAACAAATTCCTCATCCCCCTCCCCATCTTCCAGGTAATATATGATGACCCTGGCCTGCCTTCAGCAGAACTCTTATTAAATCAGTTTAGCAAGAATCTCCAGAGAAGGCAATGGCACCCCACTCTAGTACTCTTGCCTGGAAAATCCCATGGATGGAGGAGCCTGGTGGGCTGCAGTCCATGGGGTCACTAAGAGTGGGACACGACTGAGCGACTTCACTTTCGTTTTTTACTTTCATGCATTGGAGAAGGAAATGGCAACCCACTCCAGTGTTCTTGCCTGGAGAATCCCAGGGACAGCGGAGCCTGGTGGGCTGCCGTCTATGGGGTCGCACAGAGTCAGACACGACTAAAGCAACTTAGCAACAGCAGCAGCAAGAATCTCTCTACTCTTGATGTCTCATAGACATTTTCCATCCACCAATCCTACCCTGCTCCTTAGCTATGCTATGCTATGCTATGCTAAGTCACTTCCGACTCTGTGCAACCCCATAGATGGCAGCCCACCAGGCTCTCCCGTCCCTGGGATTCTCCAGGCAAGAACACTAGAGTGGGTTGCCATTTCCTTCTCCAGTGCATGAAAGTGAAAAGTAAAAGTGAAGTTGCTCAGTCATGTCCAACTCTTAGTGACCGTGTGGACTGCAGCCTACCAAGCTCCTCTGTCCATGGGATTTTCCAGGCAAGAGTACTGGAGTGGGGTGCCATTGCCTTCTCCGCTCCTTAGCTATAAATCCCCACTTTTCCTTGCTGTATTTGGAAGTGAGCCCAATTCTATTATATAAGGTCTCTTTTCTCCTACTACAATAGTTCTTGGGTAAAATGTGTTCTTACAGCTTTCATTGCTGTTTGGCTTTGATTCTCTTAGACACACGGTATCCTTATGGTGGAGTGCTTGGCATTGTGTAGCACTTCTTTGGGGGATTATCTGATTCCATTTGCACCTTTTCCTGGCTTCTTTTGACTATTTTAGAGTTCTGTATGGGTAGAAATTAACCTGTAGAAAATCGACAATGATGCAAAGGGTTTCTGTGTGGGAGCAAGGCCAAAAGATTCCTATGTATCACAATACAAGGTGCACAATACAGGTGAAGAGAGGCACCTGATTTATTTCTGGTAGTAAAAAACAACCCCAGGGTAGAAACCATACCTTAAATATCATACTCTTGATAAATTAACCCATCTCACATCTGTTAGCAATCTCTTTTCAAATCCCCTTGGCTATTAAAAAAAAACTCTTCAAAATCTCCTTTGAATTGGTTATAACATCATACAGGGACCCTCATTAATGAGCTGAGTAAAATCTTGATACGTGCAGCACTTACATATTTGCATGGGAATCAGGTGTTTTACTTTTCGAAAATTATTTTTAGAAAAAGGCAGTGAGATCTTACTTGACAATCACAGTATAAAAATAGACCTCCACCACGTCATTGCTCTGCTTTTGTTTCATCCTCACAGCCTGTATGTTCCTTTGGGCTGACTATCCCCTTCACTAGCAGTTAGTCTGCCAGGGTAGGGACCTCCTCCTTGTTCACTGCTGTATCAATTTCCAACAAAGGACCGTCTAGTCAAAGCTATGGTTTTTCCAGTAGTCATGTATGGATGTGAGGGTTGGACCATAAGGAAAGCTAAGTGCAGAAGAATTCATGCTTTTGAACTGTGATGTTGGAGAAGACTCTTGAGAGCCCCTTGACTGCAAGAAGATCAAACCTAAAGGAAGTCAATCCTGAATATTCATTGGAAGGACTGATGCTGAAGCCGAAGCTCCAATACTTTGGCCACCTGATGCAAAGAACTGACTCATTAGAAAAGACCCAGATGCTAGGAAATATTGAAGGCAGGAGGAGAAGGGGATGACAGAGGACAAGATGGTTGGATGGTATTACCAACTCAATGTACACGAGTTCGAGCAAGCTGCAGGAGATAGTGAAGTTACAGGGGAGGAAGCCTAGCCGTGCTGCAGTCCACGGGGCCACAAAGAGTGGGACAAGACTAATCGACTGAACAACAAAAACGTATCAATTAAGAGTGAATAAATGAATGAATGAGTGATTGAATGGCATGTGGTCTGGGGCACAAGAAGCGGGACTTTCCGGTTAATGCTAAAGCACACTTGCTATCTTGGCACTCTTTTGTTAAAACTGCCCTCCACCCCCACCCCGAAATCTTTTTCAACTAGGCCTGACTTTGGACTTTCATTCTTGTCTCTATAACGTTCAATTTTAGCAAAAATCCTGCTATAGTATGTTTAACCAGAATGCTCCATCCTTGATATATTAACACTCTGAATATATAATGGGGTTCCTGGTCCTTTACCAGGCAATATCTAATATCTAATATCCTGGTCTACCTTCAGCAAGAACCCCGTTAGATATCCTTTCGGAAAGAATCCTCCCCGCGCCCCCCGCCCCGCGCCCTTAGTAATTTATCATCCACTGAATGCACCCTACCTCTCTCTTTGGCTATAAATTTCCAGACTCACTTGTTGTACTCAGAGTTAAATCCAATCTCACCTCTCCCACTGCAAGACAGTAATAAACCATACATATCTTGATTCCCATCCCCACACCACCCATTTTTAATAAAGTCTTCCTTACAGTGCTTTAAGGGGTGTCATGAATGAGCAATGTTTTTCTTTAACACTGATCACATCAGATCAGATCAGTTGCTCAGTCGTGTCCGACTCTTTGCGACCCCATGAACCGCAACACGCCAGGCCTCCCTGTCTATCACCAGCTCCCGGAGGTCACTCAGACTCGCATCCATCGAGTCAGTGATGCCATCCAGCCATCTCATCCTCTGTCGTCCCCTTCTCCTCCTGCCCTCAATCCTTCCCAGCATCAGAGTCGTTTCCAGTGAGTCAACTCTTCGCATGAGGTGGCCAAAATACTGGAGTTTCAGCTTTAGCGTCATTCCTTCCAAAGAAATTCCAGGGCTGATCTTCAGAATGGACTGGTTGGATCTCATTATCTCTAGCCAGGACTGGGTGACCTGCCAGAGGAAGAGGTGTGGGTCTTTAAAGGATGGATATGCCAAAGACAATAAGGCAGAAAGCCCTAATAATTTTGAGACAACAGCAATCACTGTTGCTTCCTCTGTGGCAAGCTATTTCCATGTGCTTTCCTTGTATTCACTCAACTAGCCAGTTTTCCCCAGCTAGGGCCAGGCACGTGCGGCGGGAGCCCGGGATCTGGCGGCAGTGGCGGGTCACCCGGTGGGCAGAAACCTGACACTTTGTTTTTGCTTTTGCTACTATAGTTTCCTTCCTTTGCTGGCTCGGATGATCACTAAACCCTCTGGTTTTCTAGAGTGGTTGTCCTTGCTTCTTGACTCGATTTTCCTGCCAACCTGAGAGGCTAGGCAATCGGCAGGAACTGCAAACCCGGCATTCTCCAAGAGCTCCTCCGCAGCCAGCCGCAGGCGCCCAGCGCAAGTTTCTCCTCCGCCCTGACCTAGTAGATCCGCCGACAGCCTGTCCACGAAAGCGGGACAGCCCATCAGGCTGTCGCAGAAAGCAGGCCGTTCAGGAACAGCCTCCTTTTAGCGTGTCAGGATGGCCGAGTGGTCTAAGGCGCCAGACTCAAGGTGTCTACCTTCCCCTAGGGCATTCTGGTCTCCGAATGGAGGCGTGGGTTCGAATCCCACTTCTGACAGGCGCGTTTTTGCAACCTTTCCCGAACGTATCCAAGAACATTTCCCGTTAGTGCTGGTGGTTTTGTTTTTTGTTTCTGAGACGGCGGCCATATTTAGACTTTACAGTTGCTTCGGTTCTCCATTACCTTTTCCTCGGTTTTGCAGCGGCCGAGAGACCGGTCAGGTGGAAGAGGGAGGCGGTTTGAATACCGGAGGTTCAAGCAACCGCATTCAGCAACCCAGTTTACGTCACATCTTTTACAGTTTGTCTAGCTTACTGTAGAGGGCTCTCTTATGTGTTCCCTGGTGGTCTAGTGGTTAGGATTCGGCGCTCTCACCGCCGCGGCCCGGGTTCGATTCCCGGTCAGGGAAAGCACTTTTCTGTTTTGGTTTTTCTTTCAACTTGATGCCAAAAATAAAATACTGGCTACCTTTCTGTTTAGGAGAACCAGAGGTGAGGATTATTCTGGTTAACGAGTGCGGGCTGCCTGTGAATCACTGTCCTATACCTGCTGCTGCTGCTACTGCTGCTAAGTCGCTTCAGTCGTGTCCGACTCTGTGCGACCCCATAGACGGGAGCCCACCAGGCTTCCCCGTCCCTGGGATTCTCCAGGCAAGAACACTGGAGTGGGTGGCCATTGCCTTACGATACCTTAATTGAGAAAGGAAGAACAAGGCAGACAGCATTAAATGATCCCAAAAGAAAACACTGGTGCTGCCACAAGTGCCAGGTCTTCCAATGCCCAGGGTTTAAAAAAAAAAAAAATCTCCCCGAATACTCAAAATGATTAGAATGACCGATGTCACCTAGAGGGGACTCACTGCTCACAATGACTCAAGCAAGTTTTATTATAAAAAGGAGTCAGGAAATTCTTCCCACCCCAACACGTAACTTTTATTTTGAAAGTAAACTGAAATGAGTAAAATAATGACACAACGAACACCGGTGTTATTTCTACCTCCATACGACATAGGTTAATATTTTGCCACATTTTCTCTTTCTCTCTAGACATAATCAGAGCTTCCTCAGTCTCCAACCCGTTTGAAAGTTGCATACATTATTACACTACTCCATGTCACACCTGAGAAAATCAACATTAACTTATCATCAGATGCCAGTCCACATTTGAATTTCCCCTAATTGTTTCCAAAGTATCTTTTATAGCTGCTTTTTAAATTTTTTTATTCTAGAAATTTCCACTGCTCATTTTTCTGTTGTGACTCCTGTGGAAAATAATCTATTTTAATAATAAAAACTCTTCAGCCACATTTAAGTTCTATCTTCTTAGTATTTGTATAATATTCTGACCCTCTGGCTTAATTTGTTGTTTTTGAAAGCATTCATTTCTCCCTGGGTATGTATTCATTTCTCTTTTCTAGACTTCCAGGCCAGGTTGTTAGGATATAGCCTACCTCCATATTAGTTACAGCTTGGTTCACCAAACTACCCTTGAACAAATAAGTTTGCCTCTGCTTTTCTCTTTCCTAGCTGTTGGCTTTTTTTTTTTTTTTTTTTTTTGGTAATTCAGTCTTGTGTGGAGTATAGCATAGCAAAAGATGATTGGTGGTCAGGTTGAGCTGAGTGCAAGTCCTGACTGGACTTTTCAAAAGGTAAGCTGTCTATTCTGTCTAAGCTTTAGTTTTCTCATCTATAAAGCTGGCTAATCAAAGGATGAATAAGAAAGAGAATGAAATTTCATCTAACCTTTAAGTTTCATTTTGAAATTTTCCCTCATCTTCAAAAGGAATTGGAAGGAACCTAAGTGTATATATATATGTTATATATGTGTGTGTGTGTGTAAAGAATAAAAAAAGTTGGGAGGACATATACTAAATGTAACTGATTTTCTATAAGTGGTAGGATTATGAAAAATTTAAATTTTCTTTGTTCTAATGTCAGGCATTTGCTTATTCTTCTACCAAGAGTATATACAATTTATTAGTAGAAGAATAATACAATTTATTTGAAAAATTGCTCACACGTTACACAAAAATCAATTTAAAATGAGTCATAGATTTAAATGTAACACTTAAAACTATAAAACTTTATAAGAAAACATAGGAGAAAACCTTTAAGACCTAGTGCTTAGTGACGAGTTCTTAAAAATGACATGTAGGAAAATATTAATTTGGACCTCATCAAGATTAAAAAATTATTCTGCAAAAGGCCTTGTTAAGATGATGTAAAGACAAGCTACAAACAGAAAAAAAATATTTGCAAACCACATCTCAGACAAAGGGCTCGTATCTAGGATATATAGAGAACTCTCAAAACACAGTGATAAAAAAGCAAACAATCCAATTAGAAAATGAGCCAAAGGCATGACAGGACATTGATGTTCAGTGTTGCTGAAGTGCAAACTAAAATCACAATGAGATATCATCACAAGCGTTTCAGAATAGCTAAAATAAAAAGCAGTGATAACAGCAAATGCTAGTGAGGATGATGAGAAACTAGATCACTTGTTCATTGCTAGCAGAAATGTAAATGGTATAGCCATTTAAGAAAGAGTCTAGCAATTTTTTTTACAGAACTAAACACGCAGTTACTATATGACCCAACAATTATATTCTTAGGCATTTATCCCAGAGCAATGAAAACTGATATTTACACAAAAACCTGTACACAGATGTTCAAAGCACTCTTATTTATAACAGCCAAAAAACAGGGAACAACTGAAATGCCCTTCAACAGGTGAATGGTTAAACAGGTGGTAGTACCACCATACCATAGAATGCTGCTCAGCACTAAAAATAAACGAACTACTGATGCAGGATATATCTTGGATATACCTCAGGGAGTTATGCTGAGTGAAATAGTCAATATCAAAAAGTCACACACTTCATGATAACATTCACATAAAAATTATAGTGAATGAGAAATTATAGTGATAGAAAGCAGATTACTAATTGGTAGGGCTTGGAGATGTTGGGAGGTAGGGAGTGGGGCAGAAGTGACCAAAGAGGCATAGTAAGAGGGAAATCTTTATGTTGACGAAATAGTTCTGTATCTTGTTGTGGTTGTAGTTAGAAGAATATGCACATGTGAAATAATAAAATACCTAGGAATAAACCTACCTAAGATGACTCAATGGACATGGATTTGGGTGGACTCCAGGAGTCGGTGATGGACAGGGAGGCCTGGCGTGCTGCGGTTCATGGGGTCGCAAAGAGTCGGACACGACTGAGCAACTGAACTGAACTGAAGGAGACAAAAGAGGTGTATACAGAAAACTATAAGACACTAATGAAAAAAAAATAAAAGACAGCATTAACAGATGGAAGATATATCATGTTCTTGGATCGGAAGAACCAATATTGTGAATATGACAATATTACTCAAAGCAATCTACAGATTTAAGGCAATCTTTATCAAATTGTCAATGGCATTTTTTCACAGAATTAGAACAAAAAAGGTCACAATTCGTATGGTAAAATAAAAGACCCCAGAATAGCCAAAGCAATCTTAAGAAAGAAGAATGAAGCTGGAGGAATCAACCTTCCTTATTTCAGACTGTACTACAAAATTACCACAAGGGCTTCCCTTGTGGCTCAGATGGTAAAAAAAATCCGCCTACAATGCGAGAGACCTGGGTTCCCACTCCAGTATTCTGGCCTGGAGAATTCCATGGACTACAGTCCATGGGGTCGCAAAGAGTCAGACACAACTGAGCAACTTTCACTTTCACAAAATTACAGTCATCGAGACAGTATGGTACTAACAAAAAAACAGAAATATAAACCAATGGAACAAGACAGAAAGCCCAGAGATAAACCTACACACCTATGAGCACCTTATCTTTGGCAAAGAAGGCAAGAATATAAAATGGAGAAAAGACAGCCTCTTGAAGATGTGGTGCTAGGAAAACTGGACAGCTACGTGAAAAAGAATGAAATGAGAATACTCCCTAACACCATACAAAGATAAACTCAAAATTGATTAAAGACCTAAATGGCTTCTCAGGCGGCTCAGCAGCAGCAGCAGCAGTTCAGAGGAGGCAGGAGGTGTGGGTTTGATTCCTGGGTTGGGAAGATTCTCTGGAGAAGGGCATGGCCACTCAGTCCACTACTCTCTCCTGGAGAATCTCACAGACAGAGGAGCCTGGTGGGGTGCAGTCCATAAAGTCACAGAGAGTTCGACACGACTGAAGTGACTGAGCACACAAGGATACTATAAAACTCTTAGAGGAAAACATAGGCAGAACACATTTTAACATAAGTCACAGCAAGATCCTCTATGACCCACCCTCTAGAAGTAATGAGAAAGAAAATCCCATGGATGGAGGAGCCTGGTAGGCTGCAATCCATGGGGTTGCTAAGAGTCAGACACGACTGAGCATCTTCACTTCCACTTTTCACTTTCATGCATTGGAGAAGGAAATGGCAACCCAATCCAGTGTTCTTGCCTGGAGAATCCCAGAGACGGGGGAGCCTGGTGGGCTGCCATCTATGGGGTCGCACAGAGTCGGACACGACTGAAGCGACTTAGCAGCAGCAGCAACTACACTCAAAAGCTTTCGGATAGCAAAGGAAACCAAAATGAAAACAAGATGAAAAGACCCCTCAAAATGGGAGGAAATAATTGCAAATGAGCAACTGACAAAGGATTAATCTCCAAAATATGTAAGCAGTTCATGCACCTCAACATGAGAAAAACAAACAACCCAAACAAAAAATGGGCAGAAGGCCTTAATAGATATTTCTCCAAAGAAGACATCCAGGTGGCTAACAAACACATGAAAAAATGATCAACATAGCTTATTATTGAGTGAGTGAACTTGAGTGACCTCTGGGAGTTGGTGATGGACAGGGAGGCCTGGCGTGCTGCGATTCATGGAGTAGCAAAGAGTCGGACACGACTGAGCGACTGATCTGATCTGAATCTTATAGGAGTTCCCTTGTATGTTATTTATTGTGTTTCCCTAGTTGCTTTTAACATTTTATCTTTTTCTTTAATTTTTGTCAGTTTGATTACTGGGTGTCTCGATGTGTGGGTTTATCCTGCCTGGGACTCTGCACTTCCTGGACTTTGTTGACTATTTCTTTTCCCATAGTAGGGAAGTCTTCAGCTATTTTCTCTTCAAATATTTTCTCAAGTCCTTTCTCTCTTCTCCTTCTGGGACCTTTGAAATGTGAATATTGGGGCCTTTAATGTTGTCCCAGGGTACAATTTTTTTTTCATTCTTTTTTCTATATTTTGTTTTGCAGCAGTGATTTCCACCATACTACCTTCTAGGTTACTTATCTGCTCTTCTGCCTCAGTTATTGTGCTATTGATTCCTTCTAGTGTATTGTTCATCTCTGTTTATTCTTTTGTTCTTCTAGGTCTTTGATAAACATTTATGGCACCTTCTCCATTTTTTCCCCCCAAGATCCTGGGTCATCTGCCCTATCATTATTTTGAATTCTTTTTCTGAAAGATTGCCTATCTCCACTTCATTTAGTTATCTTTCTGGGATTTTATGCTGTTCTTTCATCTGGGAGATAATCCTCTGAACTTCCATTTCCATTAACTTTCTGTGGTTTTTGTTTTCATTCTGGAGGCTGCGGAATTGTAGTTCTTCTGGCCTCTTCTGTCTGCCCTCTGGTGGATGAGGCTGATGAGAGGGACTTGTTTAGTCGCTCAGTTGAGTCTGACTCTTTGTAACTCCATGGACTGCAGCAGGCCAGGCTTCCCTGTCATGCACCATCTCCCATAGTTTGCTCAGACTCATGTCCATTGAGTCAGTAACGCCATCCAACCATCTCATCCTCTGTCATGCCCTTCTCCTCCTGCCTTCAATCTTTCCCAGTGACAGGGTCTTTTCTAATGAGTTGGCTCTTTGCATGAGGTGGCCAAAGTATTGGAGCTTCAGCTTCAGCCTCAGTCCTGGTGCCAGGAAAAACTGGAACTTGTTCTGGTGGGCAGGGTCCTGCTCAGTAAAACTTTAATCTGATTACCTACTGAAAGGTGGAGCTGCACTCTCTCTCTCTCTGTTAGTTGTTTAGCCTGAGGTTACCCAGCACTGGAGTCCACAGGAAACGTCCCATAAGTTTGTTGTTGTCTAATGGCTAAGTCGTGTCAGCTAAATATTGGAGGAATAGAAAATACTTCAGTATCAATATTTCCAACAAATATTCAGGGTTGATTTCCTTTAGGATTGACTGGTTTGATCTTCTTGCAGTCCAAGGGTTTCTCAAGAGTCTTCTCCAGCACCAAAGTTCAAAAGTATCAGTTCTTTGGTGCTCAGCCTTCTTTATGGTACAACTCTCACATTCGTACATTACTACTGGAGAAACCATAGCTTTCATTATATGGACCTTTGTCGGCAAAGTGATGTCTCTGCTTTTTCATAGGCTGTCTAGGTTTGTTAAAGCTTTTCTTCCAAGGAGCAAGCATCTTTTAATTTCTTGGCTGCAGTCACCATCCACAGCGATTTTGAACTCTTAAGAAAATAAAGTCTGTCATTGTTTGCATTTTTTCCCTATTTGATGATGCATGAAGTGATGGATGGGACCAGAAGCCATGATGTTAGTTTTTTGAATGCTGAGTTTTAAGCCAGCTTTTTCACTCTTTTTCACCTTCATCAAGAGACTCTTTAGTTCCTCTTCACTTTCTGCCATTAGGGTGGTACCATCTGCATTTCTGAGGTTGTTGATATTATCCCAGCAATCTTTTTTTTTTATTAAAAAGATTTATTTATTAGAAACTAATAACTTTAAAGACTTATTTATTTATTTATTAAAATAATGAGTTTGTTTCACATGGATATTTTTGTCTCCCCACCATTTCATCTGTGTGACCACCACTACTACTATTCCTATCATAACATTCCATACATACTTAAAACCAAGCAAAGGGTGGAATTCCATCTTTAAAAACTAAATAGGCATTTTGGACAACACATTTTTGGCAATGAAATGTGGACAACATTTATCAGATATGATAGGGAAAGTTCTCATTCTGCATTATGAAAAGGACAGCCAGATATCAACTGTTACAGAAATGAAATAAGACAGAAAATTTTTAACAAACTGTTTAAACTATTTTCTTAAAGAGACTTCTTCCACTGCCAGAGGTCTTGAATAGCCTCCTGTTCAGTCATCTGGAAACAATTCTTCACATAATTGATAAACTTGGCTTCCACTTTGGGAAGGGAACCACCTCTTTCTATATTTGCTTGCATTTTTGCTTTAATGTCTTCTGCAGAGCTAGGTCCTTACAGTGTTTTAGGTGCTTTTTCCTGTTTTTTTGAAGGATTCTTGACCTTTTGATCTTGGTGTTGACAGTTTTGAGTCTTTTCCATTCTGGTTCAACTTTTGTGCATTTTTGGCTCAAGTATCTCATACAGATTTCTTTACTGGAGCTTTTTCTTCAACTTCCTCATCAAAATCATCATCATCAAAATCATCTTCTTCATCTTCATCAGCAGCAAGCTTTACTTTTTTCTGGGGAATCTTGCTACCACAGAACACCTTCCAGATATACTTAGGAGTTTCACATCCTCCTTCTCTTTATCCTCTGACTGTGCATCTTCCTCCACAGATACTAAGTCCTGGTCAGTCCTGGTCAGCACCAGCTGTCCACTGAGGTGCACAGGCCCTGAACCACACTTCAACTGTAGGACCACAGGTGGTATAATTTCAAAGCCCCCAAGGGAAACTATTGGCTGTATAGACATTTTCAAAGTTGCCAGTGTTACTTTAATTGGACTGCCTTCATAATTCATTGCCTCTGCTTCAACAATGCATAATTCATCCTTTGCTCCAGCCCCTAAACTTAAAGATAACTGGTGCTCATTTTCATCATTATCCACCTTGAAGTGATCATCTCTGTCAGCCTTTAGTTCACAACTGAAAAGATAGTCTGGGGCCTCAGGGTGCTCATGTCCATCTCCAGTGAATCCTCCAAGGGTTGGCGACACGCACTTAAGTGGGAGAGAAGCTGGGTGGAATTAAATGACTATGTTTGAATGAACAGTCATGCAGGAGGGAATCACACCTGGTCCCAGCAATCTTGATTTCAACTTGTGATTCATCCTGCCTGACATTTTCCATGATGTAATCTGCATATAAGTTAAATAAGCATGGTGACAATATACAGCCTTGACATACTCCTTTCCTAATTTTGAATGAGTCCATTAGTGGAGGTGGTGGAATTCCAATTGAGCTATTCCAAATCCTGAAAGATGATGCTGTGAAAGTGCTGCACTCAATATGCCAGCAAATTTGGAAAACTCAGCAGTGCCCACAGGACTGGAAAAGGTCAGTTTTCATTCCAATCCCAAAGAAAGGTAATGCCAAAAAGTGCTCAAACTACCACACAATTGCACTCATCTCACACGCTAGTAAAGTAATGCTCAAAATTCTCTAAGCCAGGCTTCAGCAATATGTGAACCATGAAACTCCTGATGTTCAAGCTGGTTTTAGAAAAGGCAGAGGAACCAGAGATCAAATTGCCAACATCCGCTGGATCATGGAAAAAGCAAGAGAGTTCCAGAAAAACATCTATTTCTGCTTTATTGACTATGCCAAAGCCTTTGACTGTGTGGATCACAATAAACTGTGGAAAATTCTGAAAGAGATGGGAATAGCAGACCACCTGATCTGCCTCTTGAGAAATTTGTATGCAGGTCAGGAAGCAACAGTGAACTGGACATGGAACAACAGACTGGTTCCAAATAGGAAAAGAAGTAAGTCAAGGCTGTATATTGTCACCCTGCTTATTAAACTTATATGCAGAGTACATCATGAGAAACGCTGGGCTGGAAGAAACACAAGTTAGAATCAAGATTGTTGGGAGAAATATCAATAACCTCAGATATGCAGATGACACCACCCTTATGGCAGAAAGTGAATAGGACCTAAAAAGCCTCTTGATGAAAGTGAAAGTGGAGAGTGAAAAAGTTGGCTTAAAGCTCAACATTCAGAAAACATCTGGTCCCATCATTTCATGGGAAATAGATGGGGAAACAGTGGAAACAGTGTCAGACTTTATTTTTTGGGCTCCAAAATCACTACAGATGGTGACTGCAGCCATGAAATTAAAAGATGCTTACTCCTTGGAAGGAAAGTTATGAACAACCTAGATCGCATATTCAAAAGCAGAGACATTACTTTGCCAACAAAGTCTAGTCAAGGCTATGGTTTTTCCTGTGGTCATGTATGGATGTGAGAGCTGGACTGTGAAGAAGGCTGAGCGCCGAAGAATTGATGCTTTTGAACTGTGGTGTTGGAGAAGGCTCTTGAGAGTCCCTTGGACTGCAAGGAGATCCAACCAGTCCATTCTGAAGATCAGCCCTGGGATTTCTTTGGAAAGAATGATGCTAAAGCTGAAACTCCAGTATTTTGGCCACCTCATGCGAAGAGTTGACTCATTGGAGAAGACTCTGATGCTGGGAGGGATTGAGGGCAAGAGGAGAAGGGGACGACAGAGGATGAGATGGCTGGATGGCATCACTGACTCAATGGATGTGAGTCTCAGTGACCTCCAGGAGTTGGTGTTGGACAGGGAGGCCTGGCGTGCTGCGATTCATGGGGTTGCAAAGAGTTGGACACGACTGAGCAACTGACCTGATCTGATCTGATCTCATCTGATGGACTGAACTTTTTTGTTGCCCCCAAAATTCTTATGTTGAAACCTAATCCCAATATGGTGGTATATAAGGTTTTAGGTTTGTTCCCAGGTTGATTAATATTCCCTCCCCCCACTCCATCCAGCTACTGCAATTACTTCAGTTCAGTTCAGTCGCTCAGTCATGTCTGACTCTTTGCGACCCCATGAGTCGCAATATGCCAGGCCTTCCTGTCCATCACCAACTCCCGGAGTTCACTCAAACTCATGTCCATCTAGTCGGTAATGCCATCCAGCCATCTCATCTTCTGTCATCCCCTTTTCCTCCTACCCCCAATCCCTCCCAGCAACAGAGTCTTTTCCAGTGAGTCAACTCTTTGCATGAGGTGGCCAAAGTATTGGAGTTTCAGCTTTGGCATCATTCCTTCCAAAGAACACCCAGGGCTGATCTCCTTCAGAATGGACTGGTTGGATCTCCTTGCAGTCCAAGGGACTCTCAAGAGTCTTCTCCAACACCACAGTTCAAAAGCATCAATTTTTCGGTGCTCAGCTTTCTTTATGGTCCAAGTCTCGAATCCATACATGATTACTGGTTATGCGTGGTTATGCCTTCATCTAGTCAGCTAGCATATGCACTACATGATATCAGAAACTTGCTTGTTTATCTAGGATGCCTAGTGGAGGGTGGGTATGTAGTGGTGCTCAAAGAGTGCTACATTGGCGAATGCAGGAATGAGGTGTGGATTTGTGTGCCCATTGCGGTCCGCAGTGAGGCCAGACAATCTTTACACATCACTTCTCTGAACTCAGGCAGTGTTCTTGCTCTCCTTTCCACCTCTCCTTAGACTTGGATCCTCCCATAAGGGCCCCCTTGTCTCCCCCTACTCCTGTACTTCAGGATTTTCAGGTTAGATTTCCCCAGTGGGGTTTTACTCTGGGTGTGAAACTTGCACTTCCTCCTCTTCTGGATTCCTAGTGTATTTTTGTTTTTCATGCACACCTCCCCACTTCTGGGACTCAGGCTTGCTATACTTCCTATGCTATGCTATGCTAAGTCACTTCAGTCGTGTCCGACTCTGTGTGACCCCATAGACCGCAGCCCACTAGGCTCCGTCGTCCCTGGGATTCTCCAGGCAAGAACACTGGAGTGGGTATACTTCCTATAGTCCTCTCATTCTGGGAACTGTCACCCTCTTCTGTCCTGCCCTTTGCTGAGTGGTGAGGATTCAAGATTGCCTAGGTTATGGTAGGAAGACAAAGGTCAGGTGTGGTCTGGGCTGGAGAGAAGGATTGGGATTTGACTGGGTAGAAAGTTGAGATTGGTGAATGGTAGGAAAATGTGTAAATGTGTCAGTACCTGTTCCTGGCATACCTCCCTCTCTGTTCTCTGAAACCCAGAGCCATGAAGGGGTGCCTCAAGCTTGGTAATTTTTAGCAATGTGCTTGCCAAGCTGTTCAGCTGGGAAGCTGGCATCCTGTTTCAGACCTTTCTAATCACTTCCCAAAGTGCCCCAGTTCCACCACAACTCTCATGCCTGTAACCAAAGGATCTGTTGCTGCTGCTAAGTCACTTCAGTTGTGTCTGAATCTTTGTGTCCCTATGGACTGTAGCCCACCAGGATCCTCTGTCCTTGGGGTTTTCCAGGCAAGAATACTGAAGTGTGTTGCCATGCCCTCCTCCAGGGGATCTTCCTGACCCAGGGATCAAACCTCTTACATTTCCTGCTTTGACAGGCATGTTCTTTATCACTAGTTGGGCAACACGGGAAGCCCAACCAAAGGAGACAAATCTGCAAAGTGCTGGCATAGTGGCAGCCAGTGGTGAGGGTGAGCATTTTATTCTGGTGGATTTTATCCATTTGTTAATTCATTTTTTACCCATTCATTCAGCACATCTTTACTGAATACCCTACGAAAGTGTCTGGGATTCCTTAGGAAAAAACACATAGGACTTTCACAAGAGGATATGCAAATGAACAGGCACCATCATTAGTCATCAGGGAAATATGGATTAAAGCCCCAGTGAGATTCTTCTTCATATCCACGAGCCATTAGAGATAGTTGAAATTAAAAGCCTGACAGTAGAAAGTGCTGGCAAGCATATAGAGCAACTGGAATTCTCGTATGGCATTTGTAGATGTGTAACTTGGTACACTTTTGAAAACTGTTTGTCATTATCTGCTGCTGCTGCTGCTAAGTCGCTTCAGTCGTGTCCGACTCTGTGCGACCCCATAGACGGCAGCCCACCAGGCTCCCCCGTCCCTTGGATTCTCCAGACAAGAACACTGGAGTGGGTTGCCATTTCCTTCTCCAATGCATGAAAGTGAAAAGTGAAAGTGAAGTCTCTCAGTCATGTGCGACTCTCAGTGACCCCATGGACTGCAGCCTACCAGGCTCCTCTGTCCATGGGATTCTCCAGGCAAGAGTACTGGAGTGGGGTGCCATTGCCTTCTCCCATTATCTACTAATGCTGCATATATGTATACCTTATGATCTGGAAGTTTTACTCCTTGATATATATCCATAAATGAGTACATATGTCCACCAAAGACACAGAAATGTTTATAATGGCCCCAAACTCACACAGATAATATATATATATATGTACATATTCATACAATACTACTCAGGAGAAAAAAGCAATTAAACAAAGAAAACAAAACAAATGACTGATAACACTTCACAACCAGCATGGGTAGATGTCACAGACTTAAAATTGAGCAAAAGAAATATGCTATATTATTTCTTGTGGGCCTCCCTGGTGGCTCAGTGGTAAAGAATCTTCCTGCCAAAGCAGAAGAGGTGGGTTCAGTCCCTGGGTCAGGAAGAGCTCCTGGAGAAAGGAAAATGGCAACCCACTCCAGTATTCTTGCCTAGGAAATCCCATGGACAGAGGAGCCTGGTGGGCTACAGTCCACGGGGTTGCAAAAAGTCAGACATGACATAATGACTGAGCAACAACAACAACACTATTTATGAAAGTGAAGTGAAGGTTTCATACATGTTTAAAGACATGCAGAACTAACCACTGGGAATAAAAGTTATCCCCTCAGTAGGGATTACTTCTGAGGGTATTGACTGGGAAGTAGCACAGGAGAACCTTCTGAGGTGAAGGAAATGCATTAAATCATCGCCTGGATGGTTTTCACTCAACTGTATACATACACACAACTTCATCAACTAAGATAGCTGCACTGTGCTATATATAAATTATACACTAATAAAAATGTAAACAAATTTTAAATCATGAAGTACCTATGTGCTAAAATTAATTTTTTCCTAAGCTAGAAAAAAGGAGGAGAGAGGCCACAGACGAGGAGAGAGGAAAGTAAAATAACTATGTAGTATGTCAAGTGATGAAAAGCATTCTAGAAAAAGAGAGGAGGGTACAGGGCAGGAGGAGATCTGGGAAAGGGCTGGAACCCAGAGGGAAAGGGTGAAGGAGAAGTCAGGGGCAGGGCTGATGGGAATTCAGGCTGACATATACTGAGAACCTCCCTGTCCCAAAGTCCATGTGCATCACTTCTTGGACCTGACGAAGGCCTTAGAAGCCCTGAAGTGAAATGAAGTGAAAGTTGCTCAGTCATGTCCGACTCTTTGTGACCCCATGGACTATAGGGTCCACGGAATTCTCCAGGCCAAAATACTGGAGTGGGTAGCCTTTCCCTTTTCCAGGGGATCTTCCTAACCCAGGTCTCCTGTATTGCGGGCAGATTCCTTACCGGTTGAGCTACGGGGGAAGCCCAAGAACACTGGAGTGGGTAGCCTATCACTTCTCCAGCAGATCTCCACCCAGGAATCAAACTGGGGTCTCCTGCATTACAAGCGGATTCTTTACCAACTGAGCTATCAGGGAAGCCCTTAGAAGCCCTAGGCACTGACAAGCGAAATTATCAGTATAACATTGCCGAACTGCAACAGAAGAGAGTTCAACAAAATTCTGAGTTTTGTTTATGTTTTAAAAATAGCCACTATTGTAAATAGTGCTGCAATGAATATTGGGGTACATGTGCCCCTTTCAATTCTGGTTTCGGAGTATATGTCCAGCAGTGGAATTGTTGGGTCATATGTCTGAGGAGGCCTTACAAATAGCTGTGAAAAGAAGAGAAGTGAAAAGCAAAGGAGAAAAGGAAAGATATAAACATCGAATGCAGAGTTCCAAAGAATAGCAAGGAGAGGCAAGAAAGCCTTCCTCAGAGATCAATGCAAAGAAATAGAGGAAAACAACAGAATGGGAAAGACTAGAGATCTCTTCAAGAAAATTAGAGATATCAAGGGAACATTTCATGCAAAGATGGCTCAATAAAGGACAGAAATGGTATGGACCTAACAGAAGCAGAAGATATTAAGAAGAGGTGGCAAGAATATACAGAAGAACTGTACAAAAAATATTTTCACAACCCAGAAAATCATGATGGTGTGATCACTGACCTAGAGCCAGACATCCTGGAATGTGAAGTCAAGTGGGCCTTAGAAAGCATCACTACAAACAAAGTTAGTGGAGGTGATGGAATTCCAGTTGAGCTATTCCAAATCCTAAAAGATGATGCTGTGAAAGTGCTGCACTCAATATGCCAACAAATGTGGAAAACTCAGCAGTGGCCACAGGACTGGAAAAGGTCAGTTTTCATTCCAATCCCAAAGAAAGGCAATGCCAAAGAATGCTCAAACTACTGCACAATTGCACTCATCTCACACACTAGTAGTGCTCAAAATTCTCCAAGCCAGGCTTCAGCAATACGTGAACTTCCTGATGTTCAAGCTGGTTTTAGAAAAGGCAGAGGAACCAGAGATCAAATTGCCAACATCCGCTGGATCATGGAAAAAGCAAGAGAGTTCCAGAAAAACATCTATTTCTGCTTTATTGACTATGCCAAAGCCTTTGACTGTGTGGATCACAATAAACTATGGAAAATTCTGAAAGAGATGGGAATACCAGACCACCTGATCTGCCTCTTGAGAAATCTGTATGCAGGTCAGGAAGCAACAGTTAGAACTGGTCATGGAACAACAGACTGGTTCCAAATAGAAAAAGGAGTACGTCAAGGCTGCATATTGTCACCATGTTTATTTAACTTATATGCAGAGTACATCATGAGAAATGCTGGACTGGAAGAAACACAAGTTGGAATCAAGATTGCCGGGAGAAATATCAATAACCTCAGATATGCAGATGACACCACCCTTATGGCAGAAAGTGAAGAGGAACTAAAAAGCCTCTTGATGAAAGTGAAAGAGGAGAGTGAAAAAGTTGGCTTAAAGCTCAACATTCAGAAAACAAAGATCATGGCATCTGGTCCCATCACTACATGGGAAATAGACGGGGAAACAGTGGAAACAGTGTCAGACTTTATTTTTCTGGGCTCCAACATCACCGCAGATGGTGACTGCAGCCATGAAATTACAAGACGCTTACTCCTTGGAAGGAAAGTTATGACCAACCTAGATAGCATATTCAAAAGCAGAGACATTACTTTGCCAACAAAGGTCTGTCTAGTCAAGGCTATGGTTTTTCCAGTGGTCGTATATGGATGTGAGAGCTGGACTGTGAAGAAAGCTGAGCACCGAAGAATTGATGCTTTTGAAGTGTGGTGTTGGAGAAGACTCTTGAGAGTCCCTTGGACTGCAAGGAGATCCAACCAGTCCATTCTGAAGGAGATCAGCCCTGGGTGTTCTTTGGAAGGAATGATGCTAAAGCTGATACTCCAGTACTTTGGCCACCTCATGCGAAGAGTTGACTCATTGGAGAAGACTCTGATGCTGGGAGGGATTGAGGGCAGGAGGAGAAGGGGACTACAGAGGATGAGATGGCTGGATGGCATCACGGACTCTATGAACGTGAGTCAGTGAACTCCAGGAGTTGGTGATGAACAGGGAGGCCTGGTGTGCTACAATTCCTGGGGTCGCAAAGAGTCGGACACGACTGAGTGACTGAACTGAACTGAACTGATACAACTTCTATTCCCAGTTTTTTTTTTAATATAAATTTATGTATTTTAATTGGAGGTTAATTACTTTACAATATTGTATTGGTTTTGCCATACATCAACATGAATCCGCCATAGGTATACACGTGTTTTTAGGAATCTCAGGAAAGGAGACACAGATGTAAAGAACAGAATTTTTGACTCCGTGGGAGAAGGTAAAGATGGGATATTTGAGAGAATAGCATTGAAATATGTACATTATCATATGTAAAACAGATGACCAATGAAAGTTCGATGCATGAAGTAGGGCACCCAAAGCCAGTGCTCTGGGACAACCCAGAGGGATAGGGTACAGAGGGAGACGGGAGTGAGGTTCAGGATGGAGGGGACATAAGTATACCTGTGGCTGATTCATGTTGATGTATGGCAAAACCCATCACAATATTGTATAGTAATTATCCTCCAATCAAAATAAATAATTGAAAAAACATATACATATATTAATTGATTAAATTCAATTCTTGCTTATAAACCAACAAAAAAAATAATATCCACTATTGGATTGTTGGGGAACCCTCATCCTCTTTGGCAGGGTGCCTCCGTGTTGCCAGGCCCCAGGGTGTGGGTTTAACATCACTCTTGCTAATCTAGCTTTGAGGTTCTTTCACTGACTTGCCACCCACACACCTGGAGGCAGGTCCTTATTACTTTTGTTTTCCGGTGAGGAAGCCAAGGCTCACAAGAAGGAGTCAGGGGCTTAATTGAGGCCTGATTGTGTTGGCTTGCATGTGTATAGGCTGAGGATGATTCCAGCACTGCCTGGCTTCTGAGTATTCACTGAGCTGTATTTCCTAGGGGAGATCCTTGTAGGTCTATAGCCTGGAAGAAATGTGACCAACTTTTGATTCAAGCCCTCATACTGCATTGACAGAACAGGTGTACACACACACACCACACACAGGAACCCAGCCGAGCGAGACGAGCAAGCAAATTAGCTCTCGAGAGTAATCAGTGCCAAGGCAGGGCTGCCACAGAACCCCAGGCCTGAGAGGTGGACTTCCCTTCAGAAGGGCGGGGACTGGTTTGTAAAGTGTGTCTTGGTACCATGTTCCCAGAGCTGAGGCCTGACTATGAAGGCTAGAACTGCCAGCTTCCTAGGCACTTGGGCCTTTGTTTGGGGGTGAGGTCTGCTTGGAGGGACTCTCTTAACCTTGTCAAGCATCCTGGACTTGTTCTCCAGTTTACTCAGAGCTGGGAGTCTGTCCTGGAGAGGGGCTTCTTCTAGGGAGAGGTCTGTGCTAGAAGAATCTATGCTGGGAGAGTACCCCGGGGGCCCTAGCCTGGGGGAGCCTGTACTAGGGGACCTATGCTGGGGGACTCTGTTCTTGACGGCACTGTGCTGGGGGGATCCTTTCCTACTTGCTGTCTGCTGCTCGGGGAAAAGGCCCCTCAAAGTGTGGGTTGAAGATGAATTGTTCATAGTTCCCTGAGGATTTAACCTGCTCACTGTGAGCAGGGCTTGTGGAGGCTGGGAGGTTATGAGATCAGGTCAGGTCGGATTCAGGAGTTAGAAGGGACAAGACATTGAGCCAGGGAGACATTGGGTAAGGGAGTCCTGCCTGCAGTCCTATCCTTCACCCTTGCCTTGGGGTGTGAGAACCACCTGATGAGAAAGCTCACCTTCTGCATCCCACACAGAAGTAGACAATCACAGAGCCATGCCTTTATGCCCTCCTCTTGGTGGAGAATCCCAGGGGCAGGAGAGCCTGGTGGGCTGACGTCTTTGGGGTCACGTGGAGTCGGACACGACTGAAGTGACTTAGCAGCAGCAGCAGCTTGGTGGAGTTCAGAGTGAAACAGACATGGTGGCTGGGCTATACGGGCCTTGCACCTACCTTCCCATTCTCCGTAATACAGAACTTCAAAATCTGCCTGCAATGTGGGAGACGTGGGTTCAATCCTGAAGAAGGAAAAGGCTACCCACTCCAGTATTCTGGCCTGAAGAATTCCATGGACTGTATAGTCCATGGGGTCACAGAGTCTGACACAACTGAGTGACTTTTACTTTCAAAAACTGCACGGAGACTTTTGAATGGGTAGAACAAGCAGGGGAGGTGGAGAGGAGAAAACATGGAGTCAGGAGGAGGGTGTGGCACTGAGCACAAACCCTGACTCTGTGCAACTCCAGACCCACCCACCTCGGACCCTTGTGCAGGCTGGCTGGATCACCACAGGTCATGCATGCCTCTGAGACATGTCCTCCTCTGTCTGCATCAGTGCCCAGGAAAAAGTTAGACAGACTGTTCTTGAGGACACCCCAGGATCATCTCACCCTTGCGAAATGAAATGATGGGCTGCAGGGAGAGGGCTCCCTCCTTTTGTCACAGATGGGGGATCAGTCCCATCCCACCCCAGCCCTTGTACCAGCTCATCAAGAGTGCCAGCCTCAGGAAAGACATGGCCAGGAAGGAGTGTTGGTCCAGACAGAAGAGGACAAGGCCTCAGGTCAGGAGGAGGTGAACACATCCTTTTTGGGGGTGGCAGGCTGGTTATAGGAGGGGTTACTTACAGGGTCTGCCAAGTTCATCCTAAAAGGCTGTGCCATGAGAGAAGGTGAGGGACCACCCACCTGAGAGTCTGCTTGAGGTAGGGCATGTGCACAAGGTCAGGGCCTGAGCCGAGCTGTCAGTGTCTGGGAGAATGGATGGAATCAGCGTCTTGGACAAGGATATACCCATTGTGTTCTCATGCCACTGGGCTTCCTGGTCTCACTTCCCCCTGCTTTTTCGAGTCTCCACTGACAGGCCCTACTGGAGTGAAGGGAGAAAAGGGTGGGATTTCAGGGCTGTTAGCCAAAACCAAATGCTAAGGCTTGTTTCCCTTCTCTCAGCAGACACCTGGGAAGAAATCTTTTTGATGCAATAGGTGTATCTGCAAGAGTGTGCCAATCAGTGACCCAGCAAGGGCAGGCCACCTAAGGCTGAGTGCGTGGGGCAGGCCCTTGGTTTCTACCTCCTACCAACTCTCTCCACCTAGCTTCTGTGCTCATTTCCCAGAAAATCTTGCTGGGAGTGGGTTGGGCTCCCATGCATGGCCTATCTCTCCATCTTGAAGCCTGGTCTTCCTTCTCCCAAGAACTGAACATGGAGGAAAAGTTCTGGTTTGACCAGCAGCTGTTAGGTGCCCCTTGGAGGAATGAGGGGACTCAGTGGAAGGTCCAGAAGTTGAGTGGTGCCTGTGGCCCAAACTGTATTCTGCCCTTGCCTGTGAGTACCCCTGTTACTCTTCAGCTTGGTCTATACTCTCCTCCTCTTTTGCCTTTAGTCTCAAGCACACAGACCTCCTGCAGGTCACTGAATAGCTCAGGCTGGCTCCACTCTAAGCCTGTGAATGAACTGTTCTCTCTGCCTGAAATGGTCCTCCCTACATTTGTTTCCCAGCAGTCCTTACCTTCTGCAGTCTTCGCTCCAATGCTACCTTCCCAGTCACACTTTCTATGGCTGCACACCTGCTCCACTCTTCACCTGCCTCCTGCTTTATTTTCTCTAAAGTACTTGTCAAGACCAGAAACCATAAAACTCCTAGAGGAAAACATAGGCAAAACACTCTCTGACTTACATCACAGCAGGATCCTCTATAACCCACCTCCCAGAATATCGGAAATAAAATAAAAAATGAACAAATGGGACCTAATCAAACTTAAAAGCTTCTGCACAACAAAGGAAACTATAAGCAAGGTGAAAAGACAGCCTTCAGAATGGGAGAAAATAATAGCAAATGAAGCAACTGACAAACAACTAATCTCAAAAAATATACAAGCAACTCCTACAGCTCAATTCCAGAAAAATAAACGACCCAATCAAAAAATGGGCCAAAGAACTAAATAGACATTTCTCCAAAGAAGACATACAGATGGCTAACAAACACATGAAAAGATGCTCAACATCACTCATTATCAGAGAAATGCAAATCAAAACCACTATGAGGTACCATTTCACGCCAGTCAGAATGGCTGCGATCCAAAAGTCCACAAGCAACAAATACTGGAGAGGGTGCAGAGAAAGGGAACCCTCTTACACTGTTGGTGGGAATGCAAACTAGTACAGCCACTATGGAGAACAGTATGGAGATTCCTCAAAAAACTTGGAATAGAACTGCCTTATGATCCAGCAATCCCACTGCTGGGCATACACACTGAGAAAACCAGAATTGAAAGAGACACATGTACCCCAATGTTCATAGCAGCACTGTTTACAATAGCCAGGACGTGGAAGCAACCTAGATGTCCATCCGCAGATGAATGGATAAGAAAGCTATGGTACATATACATAATGGAGTATTACTCAGCCATTAAAAAGAATACATTTGAATCAGTTCTAAGCAGGTGGATGGAACTGGAGCCTATTATACAGAGTGAAGTAAGCCAGAAAGAAAAACACAAATACAGTATACTAACGCATATATATGGAATTTAGAAATATGGTAAAAATAAACCTATTTACGAGACAGCAAAAGAGACACTGATATATAGAACAGACTTTTGGACTCTGGGACCAGGAGAGGGTGGGATGATTGGGGAGAATGGCATTGAAACATGTATAATATCATATGTGAAACGAGTCGTCAGTCCAGGTATGATGCCCGATAACAGTTGCCTGGGGCTGAAGCACTGGGAAGACCTGGAGGGATGGTGTGGGGAAGGGGGAGGGAGGAGGGTTCAGGATGGGGAACACATGTATACTGGTGGCGGATCCATCTCGATGTATAGTAAAAGCAATACAATATTGTAAAGTTAAGCAAAATAAAAAATTAAAAAAAAAAATAAAGTACTTGTCATCTTCTCACAGCCTGTGTATTTATCATCTCCCTCTACAGAAAATGGAAACTCCACAAGGCCAAGGAATGCCATTTTGGTCACTGTTGTATCCCAGTTCTTAACACCTAGTAAGTGCTCAGTAAATTCCTATTGAATGGGGAGCTCTAAATATTAATTCAGTTTGAGACCGCAGAGGAGCTTTTATTTTCAGAGTCTTCAAGACAGAGGGGGCTGAGTTGTGGGGACCTTCGCATTTCTCAGTGACCTTCCACACCTGAGATGCTCCTGCAGAAGGAGATAGCATTACATTTGCTCCAGTTTGGCCCATCCTTCTCTGGCCAGGCTGCCACTTGGAATTCCCAGAACACAGGGTGTTCTTCTTGCACTGTCCCCCTTCCCCATCACACGACCCCCTCCTTGGAGCCCAGGCACTTGAGTATCTCTGGTTCTTGATTAGCAGCTCTGTTTGGCTAGGTGTGGGTGGTGAAAAGGGAGTGGTAGGTAATTATTTCTCTGGGGTGAGCAGGAGTAACATTATATTACCATCGTGTGCTTGGTTGTGAATATAAGTCTTTATTGCTGGAGGCAATTATTGTGCTTTTTATGTTGAATGGAGAGATGGCAGATTTATGCAGCCACCCGTCTGTTTCATGGTATGCGGGTGTGTTTGTGGAACTAATGCAGAGATGTATATGGTTGTCTCATCATTACACCTGGGAACATGTGTCTTCCTTTAATCTCTGACTGGATGTAGGTCATAGGATATACAGATGAGTGCACGTGGATGGGATGCGCTTACTAAATTCTGCTATATGAACCCAGAGCTTTGGAGTTTATTGCCCAGTCCATGGAGGAATCCAGACAAAGGAGAGTCTTCCTTTCTCTTCCCAAACTCTTTCTCTCATAATATGTGAGAGTATTCTATTTACAACTAATGTAAAATATAAACATGTGGACAATTAGCATGAAAAGTGAAAGTGAAAGTGAAAATTGCTCAGTGGTGTCTGACTCTTTCTGACCCCATGGACTATATGATACTAGAGTGAGTAGCCTTTCCCACAATTAGTTTACTAGGTTCAACTTATCAGTTATCTTATTATCTCTTGGACAAAGTAATTTAGTTGATTTATTTTTTATTGAAGGATAATTGCTTTACAGAATTTTGTTGTTTTCTGTCAAACCTCAACACGAATCAGCCATAGGTACAGATATATCCCCCTGCTTTTGAACCTCCTTCCAATCTCCCTCACCATCCCACCCCTCTAGGTTGATACAGAGTCCCTGTTTGAGTTTCCTGAGCCACACAGCAAATTCCCGGTGGCCATCTATTTTACATATGGTAAGGTAAGTTTCCGTGTTACTCTTTCCATACATCTCACCCTATTCTCCCCTCTCCTGTCTATAAGTCAGTTTTCTATGTCTGTTTCTCCACTGCTGCTCTGTAGATAAATTCTTCAGTACCATTTTTTTTAGATTGCATATATATATGTCAGATATTTATCTATCTCTTTTAACTTACTTCACTCTGTATAATAGGTTATAGGTCCATCCACCTCATTAGAACTGACTCAAATACATTCCTTTTTATGGCTATTGTGTATATGTACCACAACTTCTTTATCCATTCATCTGTCAATGGACATCTAGGTTGCTTCCATGTTCTAGCTCTTGTAAATAGTGCTGCAATGAACAATGGGATACATGTGTCTTTTTCAATTTTGGTTTCCTCAGGGTACATGCCTGGGAGTGGGATTGCTGGGTCATATGGTGCTTTTATTCCTAGTTTTTTAAGGAATCTCCATACTGTCTTTCATTGTAGCTGTATCGATTTATATTCCCAACAGTGCAAGAGCATTCCCTTTACTCCACACCCTTTCCAGCATTTATTGTTTGTAGACTTTTTGATGATGGCCATTCTAACTGGTGTGAGGTGATATCTCATTACAGCTTTGATTTGCATTTCTCTAATAATGAGCAATGTTGAGCATCTTTTCTTGTGTTTTCTTGTGTTGAGCATCTTTCTTGTGTTTCTGTATGTCTTCTTTGGAGAAATGTCTGTTTAGGTCTTTTCCCCACTTTTTTATTGGGTTGTTTGTTTTTCTGGCATTGAGTTGTATGAGCTGCTTATATATTTTGGAAATTAATCCTTTGTCACTTGTTTCATTTGCTATTATTTTCTCCAATTCTGAGGGTTGTCTTTTCACCTGGCTTATCGTTTCCTTTTTAAAGCAAAAACTTAAAAGTTTAATCAGGTCCCACTTGTTTATTTTTGTTTTTATTTCCATTACTCTAGGAGGTGGGTCATAGAGGATCTTGCTTTCATTTATGTCATCAAGTATACTGCTTATGATTTCCTCTAAGAGTTTTATAGTTTCTGGTCTTACATTTAGGCCTTTAATCCATTTTGAGTTTATCTTTGTGTATGGAGTTAGGAAATATTCTAATTTCATTCTTTTACTTGTAGCTGTCCAGTTTTCCCAGCACCATTTATTGAAGAGTCTGTCTTTGCCCCATTGTGTATTCTTGCCTCCTTTGTCAAAAATAAGGTACCCATAGGTGCATGGGTTTATTTCTGGGCTTTCTATCTTGTTCCATTGGTCTACATGTCTGTTTTTGTGCCAGTACCATACTGTCTTGATGATTGTAGTTTTGTAGTATAATCTGAAGTCAGGAAAGTTGATTCCTCCGGCTCCATTCTTCTTAAGACTGCTTTGGCTATTCGGGGTCTTTGCAGTTTCCATATGAATTGTGAAATTTTTTGTTTTAGTTCTGTGAAAAATGTCATTGATAATTTGATAGGGACCACACTGAATCTGCAGATTGCATTTGGTAATATAGTCATTTTCACAATATTGATTCTTCCTACCCAGGAACATGGAATATCATTCCATCTGTTTATGTCATCTTTGATTTCTTTCATTAATGTCTTATAACTTTATGTGTATAGTTCTTTTGTCTCCTTAAGTAAGTTTATTCCTAGATATTTAATTCTCTTTGTTACAATAGTGAATGGGATTAATTCTTTAATTTCTCTTTCTGATTTTTCATTGTTAGTATATAGAAATGCAAGTGATTTCTGCATATTGATTTTGTATCCAGCAACTTAGCTAAAATCACTGATCAGCTCTAGTAATTTTCTGATACTATCTTTAGGGTTTTCTATGTGCAGTATAATGTCATCTGCAAATGGTGAGAGCTTTACTTCTTTTCCAATCTGGGTTCCTTTTATTTCTTTTTCTTCTCTGATTGCTGAAGCTAGGGCTTCCAGAACTATGTTGAATAATAGTGGTGAAAGTGGACACCCTTGTCTTGTTCCTGATCTTAGGGGGAATGCTTTCAGTTTTTCAACATTGAGAATGTTTGCTGTAGGCTTATCATATATGGCCTTTACTATGTTGAGGTAGGTTCCTTCTATACCCATTTTTTAAAGAGTTTTAATCATAAATGGTTGTTGAATTTTGAAAAGACTTTTTCTGCATCTATGGATATTATTATATGGTTTTTATCTGTCAATTTGTTAATATGGTATATCACATTGATTGATTTGTGTATAAGAATCCTTGCATCCCTGGAATAAACCCAACTTGATCATGCTGTGTGAGCTTTTTGATGTGTTGCTGATTTCTGTTTGCTAACATTTTGTTGAGGATTTTTGCATCTATTTTAATCAGTGATATTGATCTGTAGTTTTCTTTTCTTGTGTTGTCTTTGTCTGGTCTTGGTATCAGAGTGATGGTGGCCTCATAGAATGAGTTTGGAAGTGTTTCTTCCTCTGCAATTTGCTCAAACTCATCTCCCTGGAGTTGGTGATACCATCGAACCGTCTCATCTTTTGTCACACTCTTCTTCTCCTGCCTTCAATCTTTCCCAGCATCAGTGTTTTTTCTAATGAGTCAGTTCTTTGCATCAGATGCCTGAAGTATTGGTGCTTCAGCTTCAGCATCAGTCCTTCCAATGAATAGTCAGGACTGATTTCCTTTAGGATTGACAGGCTTGATTTCCTTGCAGTCCAAGGGACTCAAGAGTCTTCTCCAACACCACAATTCAAAAGCATCACTTCTTCAGTGCTCAGCTTTCTTTATGGTCCAATTCTCACATCCATACATGACTACTGGAAAAACCATAGCTTGAACTAGATGGACCTTTGCTACCAAAGTTAATGTCTCTACTTTTTAATATGCTGTCTAGAGTTTGTCATATATCTAGCGTATATCAATATCTTTGTCATAGTGTTTCATCCAAGGAGCAAGTGTCTTTTAATTTCATGGCTGCAGTCACCATCTGCAGTGATTTTGGAGCCCAAGAAAATAAATTCTCATTGTTTCCATTGTGTCCCCATTTATCTGCCATGGGTAGTGGTACCAGATGCCATGATCTTCATTTTTTGAATGTTGAGTTTTAAGCCAACTTGTTCACTCTCCTCTTTCACTTTCATCAGGAGGATCTTTAGTTCCTCTTCACTTTCTGCCACAAAGGTGGTGTCATCTGCATATCTGAGGTTATTGATATTTCTCCTGGCAATCTTGATTCCAGCTTGTGCTTCATCCAGCCTGGCATTTTGCATGATGTACTCTGCATATAAGCAGGGTGACAATATACAGGCTTAACGCACTCATTTCCCAATGTGGAACCAATCTGTTTTCCATGTCTGGTTCTAACTGCTGCTTCTTGACTTGCATACACATTTCTCAGGAAGCAGGTAAGGTGGTCTGATATACTCATCTCTTGAATAATTTTCCACAGTTTGCTGTGATCTACACAAAGACTTTAGGATAGTCAATGAAGCAGAAGTAAATGTTTTTCTGGAACTCTCTTGCTTTTTCAATGATCCAACAGATGTTGTCAGTATGGTTTCTGGTTCCTCTGCCTTTTCTAAATCCAGCTTGAACATCTGGAAGTTCTCAGTTCATGTACTGTTAAAGCCTAACTTGGAGAATTTTGAGCATTACTTTTCTAGCATGTGAGATGAGTGCAATTTTGTGGTAGTTTGAGCCTTTTTTGGCATTGCCCTTCTTTGGGATTGCAATGAAAATTGACCTTTTCCAGTCCTGTGGACACTGCTGAGTTTTCCAAATTTGCTGGCATATTAAGTGCAGCACTTTAGGATTTGCTGGCATATTGAGTGCAGCACTTTAGGATTTGCTGGCATATTGATTAGCATATTTTACTATATGAAACTGCTCAACTGGAATTTCATCATCTCCACTAGCTTTGTTCATAGTTATGTTTCCTAAGGCCCACTTGACTTTGCACTCCAGGATGTCTGGCTCTAGGTGAGTGATCACACCATCATGGTTATTTGGGTCTTTAAGATCCTGTATAGTTCTTCTATGTATTCTTAGCACCTCTTCATATTATCTTCTGCTTCTGTTAGGTCCATACCATTTCTGTCCTTTATTGTCCCCATTTTTGCATGAACTGTTCCCTTGATATCTCTAATTTTCTTGAGATCGCTAGTCTTTCCCATTCTAGAAAGGATGAGGCAATTATCTCCGTTGCTTCCCTGCAAATAGGTTCATCAATACCATCTTTCTAGATTCCATATATATATGTGTGTGTGTTAATATGTGATATTTGTTTTTCTCTTTATGACTTACTTCACTGTGTATAACAGGCTCCAGCTTCATCCATCTCACTAGGACTGACTCAAATTCATTCCTTTTTATGTAAAACATGTATAATATACATTGTATATATGTACTGCAGCTTCTTTATCCATTCATCTTGCAATGGATATCTAGGTTGCTTCCATGTCCTAGCTAATATAAATAGCGCTGCAATGAACATTGGTGTGCGTGTGTCATTTTCAGTTATGGTTTTCTCAGGATATATGCCCAGTAGTGGAATTATTAGGTCATATGGCACCCCACTCCAGTACTCTTGCCTGGAAAATCCCATGAACGGAGGAGCCTGGTGGGCTGCAGTCCATGGGGTCGATAAGAGTCGGACACAATTGAGCGACTTCACTTTCACTTTTCCCTTTCGTGCATTGGAGAAGGAAATGGCAACCCATTCCAGTGTTCTTGCCTGGAGAATCCCAGAGACGGGGGAGCCTGGTGGGCTGCTGTCTATGGGGTCGCACAGAGTCAGACACTACTGAAGTGACTTAGTAGCAGCAGCAGCTGCTACTATTCCAAGTTTTTTAAGAAATCTTCATACTATCCTCCATAGTAGCTGTCTCAATTTGCATTCCCACTAACAGTGCAAAAGGTTTTCCTTTTCTCCACAACCTCTCCAGCATTTATTGTTTGTAGATTTTTTAATGACGGCCGTTCTGACTGGTGTGAGGTGATACTTCATTGTAGTTTTGATTTGTATTTCTCTAATAATGAGTGATGTTGAGCATTTTTTCATGAGTTTGTTAGCCATCTGTATATCTTCTTCGGAGAAATGTCTGAACAACAATAATGTTCTCCAAAACCCTGTACTAAGTACCAACTGAGTTTTCTCAGTCTAGTTGTTTATTGCTAGAACTGGATTACAAAATTTTCTCTTATGGTCAAGCCTCAAGAGGCTTAAAACATAAGCCTCTTATGTTTTACTAAAGAATAAGAACCTGTCCCAATTTTATGAAAAGAACCTGACAACATAGCTTTCAAGGCCTTAAAGCAGAGTTTGATGAACTTACCTGCCCCTTGGGCATCACAGTTATCAGATTCCCTTTTACCATTTGTCTGTGAAAAGGAAGGGAATGCCCTTGGGGTACTCACCCAACAACAGGCGACCTCCATCAGCCTTTAGGGTATTAATGTCAGCAACTGAGCCAATGGCACACGGATACCCTCCTTGCCTTGAGTGCCATTATGGGTACTACCTTTTTGGTTAAGACCTCTGAGAAAATCATTGTGGGATCCCCTTTAACCATTTTTGCATCTCATTCAGTAAAAGTTCTCTAGAATTCTCATCACACTCAACATTCCTCAGTCAGCTGCCTCACCTCATATGAAGTCCTATTGTTAACCCTCTTTACATAACTACTTTATGTTCTAATATCCTTAACCCTGATACTCTCCTCTCTCTATCTGATGCCCCTCATGATTGTTTAATGCTGATGGATCACTTTCTGATTTCCCATGGTGATGTTTAGATATTTCTTTGAGTAACACTGACTTCTCACGGTTCACCAATGGTTCGTATTTGAAAGGTGACAAAGGTAAATATTGTGCTGGGTATACAGGAACTCCCGTGGACAGAGGAGTCTGGTGGGCTACAGTCCATGGGGT
Organism: Tragelaphus eurycerus; assembly: GCA_935064755.1. Lineage (NCBI taxonomy): Eukaryota > Metazoa > Chordata > Mammalia > Artiodactyla > Bovidae > Tragelaphus > Tragelaphus eurycerus. The sequence continues at coordinate 13,156,844 of CAKXYN010000073.1, read as the reverse complement.
TGCAAAGAGTTGGACATGACTTAGTGATTACACAACAGATCCTCTTGCAACTCCTTTTGATGTTGTTAAGATAGCATCTTTACTACGGTTGCTTCTATTTAAGTGGCTGAAGTTATGCTCTTATACAAGCTTGTACTTTAGTTAAGGACAAAGCTGCCAATGTTTATACTGGTAGTAGACATACTTTCTGCATAGCTCATGATTTTGGAATGTTGTGAAAGTAGTATGGTTTCTTTTCTTCTAGTGGAAATAAAATTTTAAATGGTCCCCATCTTTAGGAAGTATTAGATGCAATACTTTAACCTGCCACTTTCACAATTATTAAGATTCTGGGGCATTCTAAACTTGACATATTGGAAGCTAAGGGAAATTACTTTGCTGATATTTTGGCAAGGAATGCTGCCCTTAAAGGGACCAGCAGTAGTCAAACCTCTGTCAAAGGCCAAAGGAAAGTGATAGTCACTCAGTCATGTCTGACTCTTTTTAACCCTATGGGCTGGAGTCCACTAGGCTCCTTTGTCTATGGAATTCTCCAGGCAAGAATACGGGCATGGGTTTCTGTTTCCTTCTCCAGGGGGTCCTCCCAACCCAGGAATTGAACCCAGGTCTCCTGCATTGCAGGTGGAGTCTTTACCATCTGAGCCACCAGGGAAGCCCTATTTCCCCAAACGATAACTTAGAAAAACTGACTAGAGGGACTTTCCAGGTGGTCCAGTGGTTAAGAATCCACCTTGCAATGCAGGGGACTCGGGTTTGATCCCTGGTCAGGGAACTAAGATTCCATATGCCTCAGAGCAACTAAGCCCACACACCACAACTAGAGAGTCAACATGCTGCAGCTTGAATCCTGCAGAATCTGGAGCCCATGGAACACAACTACTGAGCGTGAGCACCACAGCTAGAGAGTCTATATGCAACAGTGAACTCCCACATGTCACAGCAAAGATCTCATGTGCTACAACTGAGACCCAAGACAGTCAAATAAATATTAAAAAAGAAACACTGGTTAGAGAAGCTCAACAATGGGCCCAAGAAAGGGAAAAACAAGATTGGAAATTGAACAAATGTTGCCCTGATCAAATTTTCTCAGTTGAGGTCAAATAATAACTCAGTCCTAACCAGAGATTCTAAAATCCCCAATGTTCACCACTGTACACGCATTAAGCCATTGGTCTACTGAAAACATGATATCAATCAAGAGTCAATGTTGATGAGGGGAAATGAACAAGGCCACAGAAAATACCTACCTCACTTGCCCCACTTATACAAAGTACAACCCAGGGAAACATGTTCATACTGCTCCAGGACGTTTTAATTGGCACAATGACAATTCAAGTTCTGGCAAATGGATTCCATTCAACTTCCTTCATCTCATGAATATAAATATGTTTTAGTCATGGTCTGTGTGTTTTCACATTGGACCGAAGCTTTCTCTTGGAGACAGGCTATGGCCTCTTCTGTGGCTAAAGTCCTTCGGGAAAATTTCTGTTTACCTGGGAAACTCCTCTCAAACTGCATAGTGATTGAGGAGTAAAACCTAATTTTCTGGTTAAGTACTTTAACAAACTGCTATTTGGCAGGTTTTACAATACTTCCACTGTGCTTATCATCCTCAGTTATCTGGCTTAGTTGGATGCACTAATGGCATTATTAAAATTCAGTCAGCAAAAGTTCACAGAGGCCTTCCCAATACCCTTGCTAAAAGCATTAATGTTGGTCCTTCTAAATGTCAACATCACTCTTCTTGTAATCTAGAAACTCTCATCCTTTGAGATAGTCATAGGATGCCCAATGCAATTGGATCATGCTTATTTTGACTGACAGATGATGAAAGGAGAGATACTTCAATGCTGCAAATACCTAATTGCTTCTATTAAAAAATAACCATTTTTTGGTGACATGAAATTGTTAGTCACTTGGTTGTGTTTAACTCATTGCGACCCCATTGACTGTAGCTTCTGTCCATGGAATTCTCCAAGCAAGAATACTGGAGTGGGTAGCCAACCTCTCTCCAGGGCATCTTCCTGACCCAGGGATCAAATCTGGATCTCCTGCATTGCCAGGCACATTCTTTACCATCTGAGCCACCAGGGAAGCCCATTCTTTGGTAGAGCAGCTTTTTCACAGTGAGCTCTTGAGAAATGAAGGCCTTAAGCATCATATTATACTTTGCAACCTAGATAATTCATATTGCAAAAGTCCCCACCAGAAGAACTCTACTTAACCTCACTGGAAAGACTCCAATCAGGTGCTACTAACCAACCCTTGTGCTGCCAAACTCCAAGGAATAGACTCTTGGATTCATGTGATTCAGAACTGCCAAACTCTGAATGAACCTACACATTGTCTGGTGACCTAAAAGTATAGATTTCCTCAAACTGAAGTAGATGACATCTAATGAGACTACTTTTCTAAAATATCTGGACCAGGCCTGTTGGAAGTTTGTTGCCCAACCTCTGATGATACATAACACTTTGTATGATCTTCAATATCTGTGATCTTGATAACAGATAATGGGCTTTAGGTAAAACCTTCTTGAGACTTCTCTCTTCTCCTTGTTATTTGAATGTGACCTTAATAGGTCTCCAAAATGTGCCATTTCCCTCCAATTGAAGACACTACATCCAGCAAAAGTCCTTCTTGATGTTGATATGAAAAGTCACTGAAACCAAAAAACCTGATTCTTGACCAAGTTCTGCTTTCAGAGAAACTTCTTGCTTCAAAGGGGGAAATACAAAAAAATTAATCAACAGAAACCTCATTTAAATAGGATTGAGAGACCAGAAGGGGGAGCCCTCATACCTTGCAATGATAGCAGATCCCAGGTGGGATGAAGATATGGTTTTTTTTGGTAAAGACTCAGCCAACAACCCCAGAACTCTTGGCTTATGATAACCCTTCCAGCTTCCTTTTTCACTCTATAAAAGTGTTCTCCTTCCTTTGCTGTGCAAGAGACTTGCATGTGGCTTGCCATGGTTGCAAGACCCTGCATTGTAATTCTTTGCTGAACCCAAATAGACCCATCTTTGCTGGAGCAATAAATGGCAGTCTGTTTATTCCAGGTCAACAAACTTCACATTTGTTGTCGAAACTCCAGCCTCTAGCCTGGTGTCTGGCTCAGAAAAAGCATGTGAGAAATGTTGGATTGAATTCTGAATCAAGATGTGAAGATAGTCTCCTGCGGTCTGCATTGCTAAAGACTGAGGCATGTGGCAGAAACTGGGTTTGAAATGGAAGTTCTGAGGTCTGTTCTCACCCTCCTGAGATTTGGGTCCTCGGGACCTTCAGGTCCTCTGACTTGCAGATAGCCACCTACCTGACATGTCCTCACACAGTGAAGGAAGAGAGGGATCTGTTTTCTTCCTCTTCTTCTACAGGCACTATTCCCATCCAGGGGCTCCTCCCTCATGCTCTCATCTAAACCTACTACCTTCTGAAGGCTCCAGCTCTGAACAACATCACATTGTGGGTCAAGGCATAAATCATACCTCTTGCCTCTCCAATCATCCTCATAATTAAGCTCATTTTCCTTCTGTATGCAGGAGTTTCTGAGGGAGAAGAAGTTTCCGCACAGAGTGGTGCTGGGCAGTGGAGAAGAGGGAAAGTGAGGATGGAGCCTGACCTGGGTCATGGAGGGGCGGAACTGGCTCACAGTTGTGCAAGAAGCAAGTGAATTGGAAGCCCAAGGTTTTGGTTCCAGTGCGAGTAGTCACAGAGGTTGGGCCCCCTTTTTGAGCCAGTTCTGTACATTACATATTATAATTCATCTAACAGTACAGTGCTATTGCTTCAGTTTTACAGATGATCAAGGCAAAGATTAGAGATGCCAAGTCAACCTCCAAGGCCACACCATACAGCTAGAAATGGTGGAGACAGCGGAGCCTGGCTCCTGGCCTTTCTGTATGTCATCCTTGTTCCCAGCATCAGAAGCATCATGTGAGAGGAGATGACCCACAGTGACTCACAAGTTAGGGACAGCTTACATTTCAGTGTGAATTTTTGTCAGTCTCAGAGTCTCTGGGTTACTCTTGGTTCCGTGAGAAGAAGAGGGTGAAGGAAGAGAGACCCCAGCGAAGTGAGAGAGTGGACCAACCAGCTTACTCATCTTGGGGCTCCAGACACACAACCCAGAACTGAGGCAGTGCTCGCAGCAGTACACTCCTTGGCTGGGCTGCTTCTTTGACTTCTTGTTTGGTCAGTGCTATTTACCACCAGCCCTCAGACAGAAAAGGGGCTCTTTTCCCCACTGTGTGCCCTGTGGGCCTTTCTCAGTGGCACTCAGGATTCTTGTGGGTCTTCCCTGCCCCCCTCTTCCTCACCCCTCCTACCTCTGCTGAAGAATGTTTGCAGCTTTTGGGTCCCCAGCACCGAGTTTGGAGACTCTGGGCAAGAAGATTGCTGAGGTCCCTTTCCAGCTCTGCACTCTGTGCTCAGTATTGTCACTCTCACTGGCCTCAGTATAGGGAGAATGATGCACTGGCCACTCCTGCCCTGCCCAGAGCTTCATCTGTGAGCCTTGGGCTTCTTTTATACTTAGCTGAGAACTACTAAACTGGCATCGAATATTTACTATGCTTAATGCTTTACCTAGATGTTCTACTTTCTCCTGACTTTTCTATTTTTCCCTTGCTACTTACTTTTTAAATTTAAATTTTAAGTGTATTTTAAATCTAATGAATTAAATACAGTTACTATGACCTATTCTTGAACTTCATTTAGACAGCATCACCATTCTCTCAGCTCTGTGTTTGTAGGACCTATTCAAATTTGTTTAAAATAATTTTATTTATTTATTTATTTTTGTCTGCACTGGGTCTTCGTTGCTGTGCTGGGTCTTTTCTGGTTGCTGCAAGTGGAACTCCTCATAGTTGCAGTGTGTGGGCTTCTCATTAAGGTGGCTTCTCTTGTTGTGGAGCACCAGCTCTGTGGCCCCCAGGTTCAGAGTTTGGCTTCATACTCAATAGTTGCGGTTCACCAGCTTAGCTGCTCTTCTGCATGAGAGATCTGTCTGGACTAAGGATGGAACCTATGTCTCTTGCACTGGCAGGTGAATTCTTCACTGTTGAGCCATTGGGGAATCCTGTATCTATTTATGTTGTTGGTGTAGTAAATTGGTATCATTTTTTACGCTCATGAAATGCCATCATCCCACTGTTGATGAACATTTGGGTGGTTTCCAGCTTTTGGCTTTTGAGACTAAAGTTGTGAGAGCATTTTAGCGCATGACTTTTGGTAGTGATAAGTACTTATTTCCCTTGGGCATATGTCCATTCTACCTGAGTTTTAAACCTACATCACGAAGGCCTTTTCTCTATGTCCAACTTTATTAACAATTAAGAAAAAGTAACTGTCTTTTGAATGTATTATGAGTTGTCACTTGGGTCTGTAAAGCTACTAGCCATTTGGGAAAGATAAATAAAATGAGATTACTACTCAATGCCAAAGCAAAATACATCCAGATAGACTAAATTTTTGCAACTACTTTTATTGTTAAATGAAGCATAAATACAGGAAACCAACAAATGACATAATACATTTTATGAATTGCCACTGTATAACCACCAACTGGGCAAAAAAATCAGTCATCCAATGGCCCCTTCTTTGTGCCCACCTCAGTCACACTGGCCTCAACCAGCAAAGCAACCTCCAACTGATTTCATAATAGTTTCATCTGCGTTTCTCTATAGCTTTACCACTCAAAGACCATCCCTGGACATTATGATTTAGTCTCATCCTTCCCTCATTTTACAATTCACAGTCTGTTAAAGGTGCTGGGTATTTGACTTGTAGTTTCTCCTCGTCAGCACATCGCTGTTTGCAAACTTGTGGTGCTGTTTCACCTGCTTCCCTGTCCTTAGAGGTTTGGGTTAACTGGTTGAGAGGCTTGGTCAGATCCAGGCTTGTTCCCTTTGTCAGGAGATGGTGGTATATTCCTCATCAAGAGGAACCTCATGTCTAATTTGTCTTTTGTGATATTAGCAGCTGTTGATGCTCAATGCCCAAATCCATTAAGTCCATTACTTTGTTGGGAGTTACAAATGAGATATTCTAAAACAATCATTTTTTTTATTAGTTGGAATACTTTTTATAAAGAGGCATTTCCACTTCTATACCTATTAGTATGAATCATACAAGAAAGATAAATTTTTCTCTTTAATTCACTACTTTTCAAGATAATATTCTATGCTATATAATTCTCCAAATGTAACCAAATAATTTTTTGGTATCATTATGAAATTGTGATTTTTAAGCATATTGGATACATTTTAACCCTTTGCAGTTATTATCATTATTGAAGTTCAGATTGTCCCATCTTAAAAAATAATTGTCCCATCTTTGACTGTTGGTAGCCCTTTCAAGCTGACCTTCAAGTACTTTAGTCATGACCCTTATAGTTCTTCTAGATTCTTGGCTTTCTAGCATTACAAGATGTTCTAGGCTTGTCTTGTGTATTTCTTGTTCTGGACCTGGAATTAACCATTTGTCCAAGTCTCTTTGGTTTCTTTAATAAGGAAATGGTATTTCAAAACCATGATCTATTCTCAGGGTGAGGAATACTCAATGCTACTAAGTTGGTTATTATTTATAAGCCTTTTCAGTGGACAGAATGGAAACATTAGACACCTCATACATTCATACTTACAAATTAAATGCAGCTTCAAAGATTTTTAAAATTAAATCTCTTCTATAATACATCTTTACCTCATTTCTTAAACCCTGAGAATGCTGGATCTCAAGAAAAGAGGAAATAATGGAATTAGCATGATTTAGTATTATATTTGTTTTGCCCTATATCACATATGCAACAGTTTCAATAAAGGTAATACTAATACTGCCATCAATTTTATAATTACTGAAACCAGATTAACATTTTTTCTGTTCACTCTCTCCATTTAAAATACGTTTGTACTATATTTGCATGATTGAACCATATAGACACTACAAACTATTTTCTCATTCTTTCAACCTTTATTTAGTATTAGTTCTACAAGTAACTCTGTATTTAATGTCCACTTATATTCTTTATGTCAGTTTTCTCCTGTCATTTTCTTTGTCTAAAGCCCATTCTCTAGCAGATACATAGGAAACATTTTCACAGTGCTCACAGGAACAATTTTCATAGTGCTCATAGGAACAATTTTCTTTGAGCTCGTGCACGATAACCACCTTTTGTCTATTCCCTTTGGTTACAATGAGTATCAATTTTGTTAGTGATAAAATCATTTATCATAAAATCATTCATTTCCTTGAGTATTTTAGTGTCAATTTCTTTTGGTATGAGTGTTGCCAAAAGTTTGATGATAACCTAATTTCTTTCTTGTCAACTCACTTATTCTTTTTGTGAACACTCTCAACTGATTTATCTTTCTTTTTCTCTCAAATCCAATAATTTTACTAGTTTATATCTCGATATCACTCATTCTAGGTTGGTATATCTAGACTTATGGTATACTCTTTCAAATATAGGTTCAAATCTTTTTTTGTCTCTTTCTTGAAAGTTTTTTAAATTCTAGCTTTCAGAATTTGTTCTGTTACTTTGCTTTATTTTTCTTTATAATGTATTCACATTATCCATATTGTGGATTTTCTTTATTATGTTAAATTTTTAAAATTATCTTGAATCATTTTCATTCCTTTCTTTATTGATTTTAAATTGTTTTCTTCCTTTTCCTCTTCTATTTGTATTAAGACATTTTTTGATATGGTCTTTTATTTTTGTATTCCTTCTAGTTTAGGTTTTGATTGTGATATCAATTTTTCTGTTATTCTAATTCTTTCCTAAACAAAAATGCCAATGTTTTTCTATTTTTGATTTCTGTTGTTTTTTCACATCTTATGTTATTTTCTAAATGTATTTTAGTTCTTTTTGAACTCCTGGGTGATTGTGTCATTGGCATGTCTTTCTAGCTTATTTCCATTGTTTGTAGAGATTTTATTTCACTCTTATTCTCTCTTTTTTCTTATAATAGCATTGTACTAACTGAAAACTTCCAGATGTACAAGTTATGTTTAGCAAAGGCAGAGGAACCATCGATCAAATTGCCAACATTTGTTGGATCATGGAGAAAGCAAGAGAATTTCAGAAAAAACATCTACTTCTGTCTCATTGACTATGCTAAAGCCTTTTACTATGTGGATCACAAAAAACTGTGGAAAATTATTAAAGAGATGGGAATACCAGGTCCCGTTGTCTCCTGAGAAACCTGTATACAGGTCAAGAAACAACAGTTAGAATCTTAAACATGAAACAACTGACTGATTCATAATTAGGAAAGTTGTATGACAAAGCTGTATAATGTCACCCTGTTTATTTAACTGATATGTAGAATACATCATGCTAAATGTTGGGTTGGAGGAATCATAAGCTGGAATCAAGACTGCTGGGAGAAATATCAACAACCTTTGATATGCAGAAGATACCACTGTAATGGCAGAAAGTGAAGAGGAACTAAAGAGCCTCTTCATAAGGGTGAAAGAGGAGAGTGAAAAAGCTGGCCTAAAACTCAACTTCAAAAAACTAAGATCACGGCATCCAATCCCATCAGATCAGAACAGATCAGATCAGTCGCTCAGTCGTGTCCAACTCTTTGCGACCCCACGAATCGCAGCACGCCAGGCCTCCCTGTCCATCACCAACTCCTGGAGTTCACTGAGACTCACATCCATCAAGTCAGTGATGCCATACAGCCACCTCATCCTCTGTCATCCCCTTCTCCTCTTGCCCCCAATCCCTCCCAGCATCAGAGTCTTCTCCAATGAGTCAACTCTTTGCATGAGGTGGCCAAAGTACTGGAGTTTCAGCTTTAGCATCATTCCTTCCAAAGAAATCCCAGGGCTGATCTCCTTCAGAATGGACTGGTTGCATCTCCTTGCAGTCCAAGGGACTCTCAAGAGTCTTCTCCAACACCACAGTTCAAAAGCATCAATTCTTCGGTGCTCAGCCTTCTTCACAGTCCAACTCTCACATCCATACATGACCACAGGAAAAACCATAGCCTTGACTAGACGGACCTTTGTTGGCAAAGTAATGTCTCTGCTTTTGAAAGCAAATAGAAGGAGAAAAATTGGAAGCAGTGATAGATTTTATTTCCTTAGGTTCCCAAGTCAATGCTGAAGAATTGATCCTTTTGAATTGTACTGGAGAAGACTCTTGAGAGTCTGTTGGACTACAAGGAGATCAAACCAGTCAATCCTAAAGGAAACAACGCTGAATAGTCATTGGAATGACTGATGTTGTAACTGAAGCTCAAATACACTGGCCATCTGGTGTGAAGAACTGACTCATTGGAAAAGACCTTGATGCTGGGAAAGATTGAAAGCAAACGGAAAATAAGGCAGCAGAGAATGAGATAGTTGGATAGCATTACCGAATAGATATTGATTTGAGCAAACTCCAGGAGACAGTGAAGGTCAGAGAAGCCTGGCCTGATGCAGTCCATGAGGACACAAAAGTTGGATATGACATAGCAACTGAGCAACAAAAATAAATCCAAGGAGAACTCTGTGGGGCCTTTCTGAGACAGACAACTCCAACCCCTTCTTGTGCCATGCCTCATGTTTGTAGAAAAACTTAGCCTCCTAAGCCTTCCCTGAGTTCCAAAGAACAGATTTAATAGAGGAAGTGAGAAAATGCAGAAACAAAGGAAAACAGTCAAGCAAGACAAAATAATAATAGTTTAGCCATTAAACCCGGGGAAGGCAATGGCACCCCACCCCAGTACTTTTGCCTGGAAAATCCCATGGACGGAGGAGCCTGGTAGGTTCTAGTCCGTGGGGTCGCTAAGAGTCGGACATGACTGAGCGACTTCACTTTGACTTTTCACTTTCATGCATTGGAGAAGGAAATGGCAACCCACTCCAGTGTTCTTGCCTGGAGAATCCCAGGGACAGGGGAGCCTGGTGAGCTTCCGTCTATGGGGTCGCACAGAGTCGGACACGACTGAAGCGACTTAGCAGCAGCAGCAGCAGCCATTAAACCGAACATCTTTAGTTCTTTTTCTCCGGGGCCAAAGATGATATTCTAAGCCATGTCCTTGAGGTCCTTTGCAGATACTGAAACCCCCGTCTGGTGGAGGAAGTTAACTGCATGCTACCACAAGCATATAGGCTCCAGACCAATTTGAACCATGAGACTGATGATGTTCATTCCTAATTACCTCACCACCAACCAATCAGAAAAATGTCTATGAAGGGATCATGCACTCCGCTATTTTGTCCTCACCCCACTGGTACTTTGGGTTTATATGGATATGTGCGGGCATGTGTGCTAAGTTGCTTCAGTCGTGTCCAACTCTGTGTAACCCTATGGACAATAGACCACCAGGCTCCTCTGTCCATGGGATTCTCCAGGCAAGAATACTGGAATGGGTTGTCATGCCCTTCTCCAGGGGTTCTTCCCAACCCAGGAATCGAACCCTCATCTCTTAGTCTCCCGAAAAGTGGCAGGCCAGTTCTTTACCACTGCACCACCTGGGAAGCCCTCATAGGGATAGCTTGTCACTTAATATTGTTATAAATACTTTTGATGACATTTTGCCATCTAGTTTCTCTGGTTGTTTCTCAGACTGAATACAATAAAAACTCTACCACCAAGACCAACTTTCCAGAATCCTCAACTAAGACTTTAAATCCATAAAAAGGGGAGGATTGTAAAAGTATTAGTTAAAAATACAGATGAATTATTTCATCTGCTCTAAGTGCAGAAAGTCTTTCTAAACATAGTATTAACCAAACATTATGGAAACCAAAGTGAAAAAAATATGTATTTGACTACATAAAAAAAAAATTTGTGTACAAAACCCAGCATAAGCAAAATAAAAGACAAAACATAAACATGAGTACAATTCATAACAAAAGAGAAGTATTCTTAACATATGCTATTTTATAAATTAATTTTAAAAATTCATAAAAAGGTGCCAATTCATAAGAAGTAAGATGGACAAGAAATTGCAAAAAAAAAAAAAAATAAATTAAGATGACAGTCATTTTAAGAGTATGGGATTTGTAAAGTTTTAAATAAAATAATTGACATAACTTTCCTGGAGGAAAGTTTGGTAATATATATGTAAAACCCTTAAAAAAGTACATTCCCTCCTAGCCAGCAATAATACTTTTAGGAATTTATTCTGAAGAAATAATTACTCAAATGTTGCAAAGATGTGTAAAGGAGGTTCATGAAAGTATTGTTTTTATATGAGAAACATTGAAAAAAATCTAAATGCAATTCATTCACTGAGGGATTTTTAAAACAATCATTGTTAAATGAATAATGGGATACCTCTCAGTCATTACAAATGTTGTTGTGTTTGCTGCTGCAACCCCATGGACTGTACTCCGCCAGACTCCTCTATCCATGGAATTCTCCAGGCAAGAATACTGGAGTGGGTTGCCATTCCCTTCTCCATGGGATCTTCCCGACCCAGGGATTGAATCTGGGTCTCCCACATTGCAGGCAGATTCTTTACCATCTGAGCCACCAGGGAAGCCCTACAAATGATGATGTAGTGCTAAGTTTATTGACATGGAAAGCAGTCAATGATTTATCAAGTGACAAGTCAAAAGCTTTAAAAGAGCCATCAAAATGTGGTAGGTAGGATGAGTTCCTCAAACCTCAATGTGTAAAAATTTTTTCCATCATAATCAATCACCATTTGTGGAAAGGTTAAACACAATTTTACATGTCTACTACAGTCCATTAAAAATGTGTTCAGAAGGATAGTCAGTTCCTATTTACAGGAGAAAATTTGGAGATGGCCAGGCCACTTATGGGCTTTCCAGGTGGTCCTAGTGGTAAAGAACCCAGCCGCCAATGCAAGAGTCATAAGAGATGTGGGTTCAATTCCTGTGTTGAAGAACCCCTGGAGGAGGGCATGGCAACCCACTCTAGAACCTTGCCTGGGGAATCTCATGGACAGAGGAGCCTGGAGGGCTACAGTCCATAGGGTCACAAAAAGTCAGACACAGCTGAAGCAACTTAGCATGCACACATGCACATACTCAAGCCACTTATACTCACTCTTAGGCACCTGTATAGAGAAGGCGATGGCACCCCACTCCAGTACCCTTGCCTGGAAGATCCTATGAACAGAGGAGCCTGGTAGGCTTCAGTCCATGGGGTCGCGAAGAGTTGGACACGACTGAGCAACTTCACTTTCACTTTTCACTTTCATGCATTGGAGAAGGAAATAGCAACCAGTGTTCTTGCCTGGAGAATCTCAGGGACAGCGGAGCCTGGTGGGCTGCCATCTATGGGGTCACACAGAGTCGAACACGACTGAAGCGACTTAGCAGCAGCAGCAGCAGCAGGCACCTATGATAGGCATAGCAATGATCTCCCCTCAAATCCACATTCTAATCCCCAGAATGTATGAATATATTATGTAAAATAGTAAAGGAGAATTAAGGTTGCACATGGGGTATATAGATTATGTTTGCTAATCAATGGACTTTGCAATGGAGAGATTATCCTAGATTATCTAGGTGGGCCAAATATAATCACAAGGTCCCTTAAATGTGGAAGATAGAAGCAGAAGAGCAGCTCAGAGTGAAGTGACAGGGAAAGGACTTAGCTCGACAATGATCCTTTGAAGAGAGAGGAAGGGGCCATAAGCAAAGGAATGCAGACAGCTTCCAGAAGCTGGAAAATTAAGGAAACATACTGCCCCTAGAGTCTCCAAAAGGAACACAGTCCTGCCAACATTTTGACTTCAGCCTAGAAAGCCCGGTGTCAGACTTCCGATTTTCAGAACAGTAAGACCAAAAAATTGCACTGTGTTAGTCCAATAGAGTATGGATCACAACAAACTGTGGAAAATTCTGAAAAAGATGGGAATACCAGACACCAGACCTGCCTCTTCAGAAGCCTATATGCGGGTCAGGAAACAACAGTTAGAACTGGATGTGGAAAAACAGACTGCTTCCAAATAGGAAAAGGAGTATGTCAAGGCTGTATATTGTCACCCTGCCTATTTAACTTATATGCAGAGTACATCATGAGAAACGCTGGGCTGGAAGAAGCACAAGCTGGAATCAAGATTGCTGGGAGCAATATCAATAACCTCAGATATGCAGATGATACCACCCTTATGGCAGAAAGTGAAGAGGAGCTAAAGAGCCCCTTGATGAAAATGAAAAAGGAGAGTGAAAAAGTTGGCTTAAAGCTCAACATTCAGAAAACTAAGACCATGGCATCTGGTCCCATCTCTTCATGGCAAATAGATGGGGAAACAGTGGAAACAGTGTCAGACTTTATTTTCGGGGGCTCCCAAATCACTGCAGATGGTGATTGCAGCCATGAAATTAAAAGAGACTTACTCCTTGGAAGGAAAGTTATGACCAATCTAGATAGCATATTGAAAAGCAGACATTACTTTGTCAACAAAGGTCCGTCTAGTCAAGGCTATGGTTTTTCCGGTGGTCATGTATGGATGTGAAAGTTGGACTGTGAAGAAAGCTGAGCGCCAAAGAATTGATGCTTTTGAAATGCGATGTTGGAGAAGACTCTTGCTAGTCTCTTGGACTGCAAGGAGATCCAACCAGTCCATTCTAAAGGAGATCATTCCTGGGTGTTCTTTGCAAGGACTGATGCTGAGGCTGAAACTCCAATACTTAGGCCACCTGATGTGAAGAATTGACTCATTGGAAAAGACCCTGATGCTGGGAGGGATTGGGGGCAGGAGGAGAAGGGGATGACAGAGGATGAGATGGCTGAATGGCAGCACTGACTCGATAGATGTGAGTCTGGGTGAACTCCAGGAGTTGGTGATGGACAGGGAGGCCTGGCGTGCTGCAATTCATGGGGTCACAAAGAGTCGGACACGACTGAGTGACTGAACTGAACTGAAGCCAATAGATTTGCATTTAATTTGTTATAGCAGCAAGAGAAAATTGCTATTTTACAGATTTACCATCATTTGAATTTTCAAACCTAGTCTCAGTTCAGAAACAATACCCCTTCGCATTATTAGACTCAAGACTAATAAAAGGATCCCACCCCATTTCTCACCATCAACAGGGCTTGACAAAGATAATCTCATCAGTCCTGTTGATCTTCGTCACCACCCCTATCTATCTACATTGATAAAAAGAGAAAAGAGTCAGGGACTTGTTCCCCAATTGCTTCTTTCCTAAATTCTGCATCCAGAGATCTGTCTTATAGTGTGGTGTCTGATGTCCCTCAGATTGGTGAATCAGTTTATTTCTTTGTTTTGGCCACACTGTGTTTGTGATCTTAGTTACCTAACCAGGAATTGAACCTGGACATGGACCACGGCAGTGAAAGCACTGAGTCCTAACCATGGACCACCAGGGAACTCCCGGTGACTCAGTTTAAACTGAAGCAGAAAGAATCCTATTTTAATATCATGCTACACAATCAAATACATAGTAATTGCTAAATAAATACATGCAGCCCTTGAGACCAGCCTATATATTAAATTTGATGTTAGAACAAAATTTCTTGTACAAAGTCCTTGCTGGGTGAACATTGTTCACAAGTTCATCTTGTCAAGTCTCCATCAAGCTTCTGCTCTTAGCTAGCTTGGAAATTGATCTCTTCCTAGCAAGCTTTCCTATCCTGCATGCACACATCAAAGTACAATGTGTTCCCTTTAATAATCTGTTTTAAGATATCTTGTGCAGACAGTGGTAGCCAAAGGCTTTGCTGAGATTATCTCTGGTTTGCAAAACTTGCCCCTCATCCAAACTGGCAAAGTGATAAAGACAGAGCTCTCAGCTCCTGCCAGGTTTCTATGGGGGATGCTTACAGTTTATTGGCATAAAGGTAGAAATTAGAGTTGTCAATGGTAGGCATTGTTAATAATAATGCAATAATAAATTCTTGTTAATGATCTTAGTATCAATATCATCAGCTTGATACTTAAGTGTACATCCACTAATAGAAATAGTGTTGTCTATATCCATCCTAATGTGATCAACTAAATGAGTTCTAACCTCTGGGACTAATTATTCTTTTGAGCTGAGAAATGAAGGTGATTGTTAATTTAGTACCAAGAGATTCATCACTTTCAGGACTCCTTCAGGGATTGTTTCTGCTCCATCTGAAAGTTTGATCTCTGAATTAAACTTATACAGACTCAAGTTTTAAACAAACAGTACAACTGAAAACTATCTTCCTAGGTGTTGGGATGGGAAATGGGGGTTGGAGGATCTGGTTTTCATGTGTGGCTCAGGTCCCACAGCACATGTGACCTGGCCTTCTGGGGACAAGGAATGTTGGTGGGGCCTAGGGACTTAGCATAAGTCCACCCTAACCAGTGCCACACAGGTCCTCCCTGGAGTGTTTAATAGGAAACTTAAAAAAAAAAATAGATGCTTACTTTTCTGTAATAATGCAAACAGTCAACAGGGAACTTGCAGTGGAAGAATCATGCTTTCTCAAAGAGCAGGCTAATCAGAAAAACTCAACAGGGTAAAACCCTGTGGCTTGCTGGCAGCCAACTCACTCAACGTGGATTATATATATATATACATAATATATATATGTATATATATATATACACGCACATATACATATATGCATATATGTATATGTGTGTATACACACATAGACATGTCTGCTATTTATTTAGAAAAAGTTTTAAACTTACAGAGAAGTTACAAAAATAGTAAAAAGAGAATTTCTTTCAGTCAGGTTCTCCTAATGCTAACCATAGTACGGTTATCAAAGACAGGGAGCTAACTAAACTACAGGCTTTACTTACATTTCACAAGTTTCTTCACAAATGTCCAAACAGTATCTTGTATTGCAGTTTTTGGTGTTGTGTCCAATCAAGGGTACTGTGATTTAAAAAAAACTTTTTTGTTTTGTGTTGAGGTATAGCCAATTAACAACCTTGTAATTGTTTCTGGTGAACAGCGAATGGACTCAGCCATACATATACGTGTATCCATTCTCCCCCAAACCCTTCCCCCATCCAGGCTGTCACGTAACACTGAGCAGACGTCTATGTGCTGTACAGTAAGTCCTTGTTTGTTATCCATTTTGAATACAGCAGTGCGCATATGTCTATCCCAAACTCCTTAGCTATTCCTTCCTCCTGGCAACCATAAGTTTATTCTCTAAGTCTGTGAATGGCTCTCAGATTGGTTTGATTTTTTTTTTTTTTTGGCTTTTTACTCATTGTTAAATGAGGATTTGAATTCTGGTCAAGTGTCACAGAAAGGATGTTGTGTCCTTCCCAAAGCATTGTATCAGGAGATACATGATGTCAGTCTCTCTTGTTACTGATGATGTTAAACTTGATTCGCAAAGACAGGTTTTGAATTAAGAGGTGGTGGAAGGAACATGTGTTACAAAAAGCAGGATGTTCCAGCCTGGGCAAGTGTCCAGCCATTGCTTTGGGAAGTAAGTCTGTCCACTCACTGCCCACAGGGGAACTTAAACCTAAAGTGAACATATATCCCTCAGGCTTGGGCTGTGCAAAACCACCATCCCTTCTTCAGGTGTTAAAAAATCGGGCTGACTTGATGGAAGGCACTGACTTTGGCTTTGTCAATCCTATCTTCTAGGTTACTATTTCTCAAACACTTTCTCATGTTTGACCATGATCTATAGTAATAGCAACAGTAATAAGAATGATGAAAATAAATAAATAATACTGAGCCAGGCATGGTACTAGATGCTTTACATTTTTTTTTTAAATTCAGTCCTTATGATAACCTTGAGGTAGTTACTTTTTTTTTTTTTTAAGAAATTGAGACGCAATGAGTTCAAGAAAATTATCCAAAGTCATGAAATCCCTAAGATGCAGGGCTGGGACTCAAGGCCAGGCCTCTGGGCCCTTGACTCTTACCCTTCATCACTTAACCATGCTGCCTCCAACCAGCCAAAGGGCCATAGGAGTTCAGTTGTCCAACTCTTTACAACCCCATGAATTGCAGCACGCCAGGCCTCCCTGTCCATCACCAACTCCTGGAGTTCACCCAAACTCACGTCCATCGAGTCGGTGATGCCACCCAGCCATCTCATCCTCTGTCGTCCCCTTCTCCTCCTGCCCCCAATCCCTTTCCAGCATCAGAGTCTTCTCCAATGAGTCAACTCTTCTCCTGAGATGGCCAAAATATTGGAGTTTCAGCTTCAGCATCAGTCCTTCCAAAGGACACCCAGGACTGATCTCCTTTAGAATGGACTGGTTGGATCTCCTTGCAGTCCAAGGGACTCTCAAGAGTCTTCTCCAATACCACAGTTCAAAAGCATCAATTCTTTGGCACTCAGCTTTCTTCACAGTCCAACTGTCACATCCATACATGACCACTGGAAAAACCATAGCCTTGACTAGACAGACCTTTGTTGGCAAAGTAATGTCTCTGCTTTTCAATATGCTATCTAGGTTGATCATGACTTTCCTTCCAAGGAGTAAGCGTCTTTTAATTTAATGGCTGGAATCACCATCTGCAGTGATTTGGGAGCCCCCCAAAATAAAATCTGACACTGTTTCCACTGTTTCCTCATCTATTTCCCATGAAGAGATGGGACCAGATGCCATGATCTTCGTTTTCTGAATGTTGAGCTTTAAGCCAACTTTTTCACTCTTCTCTTTCACTTTCATCAAGAGGCTCTTTAGCTCCTCTTTACTTTCTGCCATAAGAGTGGTGTCATCTGCATATCTGAAGCTATTGATATTTCTCCCGGCAATCTTGTTTCCAGCTTGTGCTTCTTCCAGCCCAGCGTTTCTCATGATGTACTCTGCATATATTGTCTCTTATCCTTCACTCCTTAACCATGCTGCTTCCAACCAGCCAAAGGGCCATAGGAGTAATATACGTCAAGAAAGGACCCAGCCCACTCATGTAAACACACCACCTCACACACTCTCCTATACTTACACAGTCACACAGATACTCATACTTAGAGTTAAATAACTGAAATAAAAAGTATACAGAATCTGCCTCTACCAGGTGTGATGCCTGAATTTCATCTTGTCTTCCATTTCATTTTTCAAAATGTTGGACATCAATGGTTCTCTGAAGGATGGGGAATCCCTGCCTGCAACCCACTAGCCTGAGAGATGTTCACGCTGTACTTTCTTCTAGGTGTCGACCCTGGGGCCAGATATCAGTGGGACCCAAAGGGTAAGGACTATGTGGATTGGCTGTGTCACAGATATTTCTGGGAAAATCTGTAATTATGAGAGTGGAATATGAGT
The DNA here is from genome assembly GCA_935064755.1 of Tragelaphus eurycerus. Classification (NCBI taxonomy): domain Eukaryota; kingdom Metazoa; phylum Chordata; class Mammalia; order Artiodactyla; family Bovidae; genus Tragelaphus; species Tragelaphus eurycerus. The sequence goes on along the minus strand of CAKXYN010000073.1, from coordinate 13,138,677 downwards.
TAAACTTTTTGAGTTTCCTCATATACATTTTGAAGATTTTGATTCAGTACTTATCATTCTTTTTAAAATATTAATTGTATATTTTGGCTGTTCTGCATCTTTGTTGCTGTGTGCAGGCTTTCTCTAGTTCAGTATTTGCAGCGCATGGGCTTAATTGCCTCGAGGCATGTGGAATCTTTCTAGAGCCGTGTCCCCTGCATTGGCAGGTGGATTCTTAACCACTGGTCCACCAGGAAAGCCCCATCATTCCTTTTGCTTAATAAGAATTATGTACTTTGATGGAAAGTCACAAGAAAGTCATCAAAGATACTTTCAAAATATGTTTTGAAGAAAAGTCCAACCCCTTGTAGCCAAAGTCTTTACAGCTAATTTCTTTTTTTCTAGCCAATGTATGGATGTGAGAGTTGGACTGTGAAGAAAGCTCAGTGCCAAAGAATTGATGCTTTTGAACTGTGTTGTTGAAGACTCTTGAGAGTCCCTTGGACTGCAAGGAGATCCAACCAGTCTATTCTGAAGGAGATCAGCCCTGGGATTTCTTTGGAAGGAAGGATGCTAAAGCTGAAACTCCAGTACTTTGGCCACCTCATGTGAAGAGTTGACTCATTGGAGAAGACTCTGATGCTGGGAGGGATTGAGGGCAAGAGGAGAAGGGGATGATAGAGGATGAGATGGTGGATGGCTTCACTGACTCGATGGATGTGAGTCTCAGTGACCTCCGGGAGTTGGTGATGGACAGGGAGGCCTGGCGTGCTGTGATTCATGGGGTCGCAAAGAGTCGGACACGACTGAGCAACTGATCTGAATGAAATGAAAGTTTCTAAGCCCTGTATGAGGTCTAGGCAGTAAAGACTAAGGAGATCTGGAGCTTCCAAACCTTGCACATTCCAAAGAAGGCTTTACCTGGCTCTTGGGAGGTAACTTATAAGACCTTTGAATAATTTGTCTGATAAGAGAGTCTTTGTTTGCCTGGGGCTTGAGCCACCTCATATAGTCTACAACAATAACTTGAGTTATATTAGATACCTTGGGCCATGCAGTGTCAACTTGACCTCTGCAAGGCCTGGAGACTAAGATCAACCATAAAAACTTCCATAAAACTCTGAACAACAATGCTCAGGTGAGCTTTTCTGGATGATAGTATTTTGTGTTGTCATCACTGGAGAACTAAGCGCTGTTTGTACGACTCCACCAGGAGAGAACACCTGGAAGCCTGCTCCTGGTCTTTTCTGGCCCCTGTATGTTCTGGGGGAACCTGGACCCTGTTACTTATTTTACTCTGAATCCTTCCACTGTAATAAACCATAGCAATTAATATAAAAGATTTTCTCAGTTCTGTGACTTCTTCTATTGAAGCTGAGAATTGTCTTGGGGATCCCCAACAACAGGCTGTTGATTGGGAGTTTAAACAGAAAGCAGCCAGAGGGGTGTGACTGTGGCTGCTATCTAGTTTTGCTCTGACTTCATGGAGACTAGTCCCAACCCTGCAGTGTTAGTTCGTTTTGGTGTGAGTGGCCCCCATACATGCTGAGGCCATTTTGCCAGCCCAACTGAACACACACTTGGGTATAAAATATAAGAGGGAGGATGTGAGCAGTGAGGGGTCTGCTGCTCAAGGGAGCAAATCTGTGGCAAGACTGCCTTTGAGAATGGTGTGACTGATGGACTCTGACCCTGAGAAAGCTGCTGAAGGAGAAGCAGCCGCATAGGTATGAGGGTGGAGAAAGACTCCTGTCTGTCTTTGGTGGACCAGGAAAAACAAAGTCAACCCTTGCTTTACTCAGAACCCTGTTAATCGGTTTCCTCATTTAATTGAAAATGTGACTTTCTGATATCCTTTTTGGGGTGGTGTGGGAGGAGCTAAATTACAGGGAAATGAGCAAACGCAGAGATTTGGGAACTATAGCCTGGGGGGGCCTGGCTTCTGTTGAGGAGGTCCAAGTTCAGGGGCCTTATTCTAATAAAAATGAATGACTTATGAGTGACTTAGTGGTTGTTGCCAGACTATGAGCAGATCAGTCTGTTTCAGAAAGAGTTCAATTCCATTTGTTTTATCTTCACATAACAGAAACTTGAATTGAATACAGAACCCTGAGCTCCTTCTTTGAGATTTGTCTGAATTGGGCCACTCATATCTTGCAATCCAATCCACTCATACCCTGCAATCCACTCATACCCTGCAATCCAATCCACTTACCTTCATGGCTTGTGCTTTCCTTGAGGCTGGCAGCTTTCAATACCATTTATATTCTGCCTACCCCAGTCTATCTATCTAGCCAGGAACTCTACATGAGTCTATTGGGATATCTAATAAGCACCTCACATGGGTCAAATTGATCTGCTAATTTCTGTCCATCCCAGCCCAAACTTGCTATCTTCCCAGTTTAAATAAAATATCCCCACACTTTCAGCTGCTCGGGACAAAATCCAGGGGGTCGTTCTGGATTCCTCTCACACTCACATCAGCAGATTCCATCAACTCTACTTTCAACTTCTCAGCACTTCCCCTGCTCCCATCCTGGTCCCAACCACCATCTTCTGTCTGGATATCTCTGTAGCCTCCCAGCTTCTCTCCTTGCATCTGCTGGCCCCTACTTGTCTATTGTCAACATGGCAGTTAGAGACATGTCTCCTTCAACTGTTTAAATGAAGGGAAGGGCATTATACATGGATTGTCGGACTCTGTATTAAATTCGGATAAATAATATTTTAAAAATATAAGGACATATATTAAAAAAGGAAAGAAATGAATTCTTTGTATTCAAAACTCTTTTCATGTGCTATATCTATGTAGAAGACGTGAAAATGAATGACATATTCCTCTGTATGCCAAGTTTCCGTGCTTTCCCCACTAATATTTCTATTAATACTATGTATGTTTAATATTGTATAGTATATACTATATGTTGTCATACATAAGTATCATGGGATTAATATATAATATGAATATAATATTACCATAAGCATGTACATTGTATTCTTGGTGTTACATAATACATATTATGTTTAATTGTGCATATATTTATCATCTCCATGGATATTCTTTACCAATAGTAATTTTAAATTTTACATAGGACATTAACTCCTTAATCATACAGAATGCATTCAATCAGTTCTATTCTCATCAGCATGTATATCACAGTCAGTATCATCCTTTAACAAGCAAGTCTGGGGAAACAGCAGCCTCTTGGTTAATGCCACTTTCATTGCCCTGGGCCTCTTAATAGCAGGAGATTCTAGCTTGACTCTATACTTGGCATCTGATTCTTTCTTCAGAGCCATCTTGCCTAAAAACTTCATGCATTCCCCTAAATAAGACACCTTGATGAACAGATGACTAACCTGCTAGTGGTCCCATAGAACTATGATGTCATGCATGTGGCATACTTAATTGTTGAGTAGCCTGTGATTCTTCTCATGGCTAATGAAGGCCTTGACACTTAAGCTCACGTAGCTGAGCTATAATTGAATGTTGTTTATCAACATCATCAACTGTAAAGTGTTATTTAGTTCATGCTTGGCAGACATGATACTTTTAATATGTAAAAATTTATCCCACACATACACGTGTAGATGTATATGCATACATGTGAAATAAACTCAGTGATCACTTAAATAAAGATAGAAGTTTAATTCCTCATGTTTTTCCTCCTTAAATATGTCTTATGGTATTTTGACAAACACCCTAAAAAAATCATCAGTCCCCTGAAGCTCATTTATAAATGAGCTACGACAGATTTATTTGAAATTTGCTTATAAAGATAATAAATTTAAAACTTTTTTCCAAATTTTTTTCTTTAAAACATCCTATTTCTCAATTAAAGACAATTTCAAAATTTACATTTTAGAAAGAATTCTGGTTTAAGGGGCTGATTTTTCTAATTCCTATTATGTAGGTTTTTTCTTCCTTTTCATCCCCAATTTTTTGCATCATTCTTCATTTGTTAATATGGTGTATCACATTGATTGATTTGTATATATACATTTTGTACCCCTGGTGTAAACCTCACTTTTGCAGTGTATGATCCTTTTAATGCATTTTTGGATTCTATTTGCTAGTTTTCCATCAAGGATTTTTGCATTTATGTTCTTAAGTGATACTGGACTGTAATTTTCCTTTTTGTATAATATTATGTCTGGTTTTGACATCAGAGTGACGGTGGCCTCATAGAATGAGTTTGAGGATATTCCTCCCTCTGCAATTTTTGGAAGAGTTTGAGAAGGATAAGTGTTAACTCATATCTAAATGCTTGATAGAATTCACCCGTGAAGCCATCCGGCCCTGGGCTTTTGTGTTTTGAAATTCACAAGCAATTTCAGTGCTTGTGAACAGAATGGTCTGTTCATATTTTCTATTGCTTCCTGGTTCAGGCTTGGAAGGTTGTACTTTTCTAAACATTTGTCCATTTCTTTGAGGTTGTCCATTTTATTGGCATATAGTTGCTTGTAGTATTCTCTTATGATCCTTCGTATTTCTGTGGTGTCAATTGTAATTTCTCCTTTCTTCATTTCTAATTTTATTGATTTGAGCCTTCTCACTTTTTTTCTGAATGAGTCTGGCTAGTGTGGCACTAGTGGTAAAAAGCCCACTACCAATGCAGGAGATGTAAGAGACATGGATTCCATCCCTAGGTTGGGAAGATACCCTGGAGAGGGGCATGGCAACCCATTCTAGGGTTCTTGCCTGGAGAATCCCATGGACAAAAGAGCCTGGCAGGCTACAGTCCATAGGGTAGCAAAGAGTCAGACACAACTGAAGTGATTTAACACAATGGTTAATCTATTTTGTTTATCTTCTCAAAGAAGCAGCTTGTAGTTTTATTGCTCTTTGCTATTGTTTTCTTCATTTCTCCTTCATTTATTTCTGCTCTGATATTTATAATTTCTTTCCTTCTACTACCTTTGAGGATTGTTTTGGGGGAAGGGGTTGTTGTTCTTTCTCTAATTGCTTTAGGTGTAAGGTTAGGTTGTTTGAGACTTTTTCATGTTTCTTGAGGTAGGATTGTATTGCCATTAACTCCCCTCTTAGCACTGCTTTTGCTGCATCTCATAGGTTTTGGGTTGTGTTTTCATTGTCTTTTGTTTCTAGGTATTTTTTATTTTCTCTTTGATTTCTTAAGTGACCTCTTGGTTACTTAGTGGCATATTGTTTAGTCTCCAATTCAAATTTTAAAAATTGTTAATGTGGCTTAACTCCAAACAAGCCACTGAAAATGTCTACATGGGCTCTTCAAACCTCTGTAATTAATTTTTGATAAAGTTACATGTGCTAGCATTCACATGTAACATTAACAAAATGCTCCATAGGTGACAAATGCTCTCTAGATGCTAATGCTCTCAGAATTCTTTCTACATTATAAAAAGCTGAAAGGAGCAAGCACTGGGCACACTGTCTACGTACTGTTTATGTAGCACATTAATCCTTGCTCAATTCACTTTCATGGGACACAGCAATAATAAAAATTCTGCAATAAATGAAAGTTTGACTGAGTTATACTCAGAAGCATAGATAAAGGTTGATAAATTTCATACCAGTCACTGTGAGCATATGCTAACTCAACAAAATTTGTCACAACATGTGTTTAACAGAAATAAGAAATAAAGTTAAACTTTAACCAAAGCCATCAAAAAGCTCTAGCTGAAATAAAAATAATCTACAAAAGTGATTTTAACATTTTAAAATACATGAAAACCAAGATTCCACCATGCTGAGCCCTAAACCTAAACAACTAACAAAACACATTTTTTGTTTGTTTTGCCAGAATACTATGAGCAACAGCTTAAAACACAAAAGTGAGATGATGGATGTCCTTATAGAAGACAGAAAAGCAGAAGGCACACATAGACACATGTTGAAGAGGCAGAGACTGAATTGATGCAGCCACAAGCCAAAAACACCAAGCACATTCATCATTGGATTTAAGGCCCATCATAATCTATGATGATTTCACTCTACCTTTATCATATCTGCAAAGACTCTTATCCCAAATAAGGTCATATTCTGAGGTTCTGGGTGGATATAGCTTTTGAGGGAGCATCAAACAATATGCTACAGAGCTGGTTAAAACACCCCATACTGCTAGCAAAGAAATTGTTTACATAAAAAAATTCCTTCAGTGTACTCTGAGAAGGCAGCTGAATGTCAAAATTAATAAAAAGAACTATATTAGAGTTGGGAGGCCAGAATGGGAAGCTTCACACACATACCACTCCATGGCAATACAAATCTCAGTAGGAAGACACCTCCTTTGGATCTATGGCTGGAAATGACCCTACTTTACCCACTGCCAGCATGAGGAAGAAAGATGTTTTTCTCCATGTTTGGCAACAGCACAACGAACGTGACATTGTCACAACTCAGCCAATGAAAAGTCACTATACTTCAGTGGACTTATTGTAACAGCTCATCCCAACATCTTTCTTTCTATAAAAGGTTTCCTCTCCTTTTATAGGACTTGCATGTGGTTCACCATAATTGCAGTTCTTTGCTGCCCCCCAATAAACTCATTTTTGCTGGTAAAATAATTGGTTGTTTTATTGTTTTAAGGTAACATCAGTCAAGGAGAGAGCACCTGAGTTACTAGATGGTCTCACTTGGAGAACCCTTGCACTATCCCACCATTCTCCTCTTTCTTCTCTTTTCCACCTCAGTCCATCTTCTCATGATTATTTTCTTCTCCATTTTAATCTATGCTTACTTCTCCCTGTATCTTAGACCCCCTCTCCCCCAAATCTCTATGATCCTTAAGTCCCAAAATAGGGATCTGATATTTCTAGTGGTTTGTATGCAGGTTTATTCTTGAAGAGTGTTGGCCTCTCATTCTCAGAGTCCTCCATCCTCTATTTGAGGTGATTTGTGAGTGAAGAGCCACAGTTGCCAGGACATGTACTGCTGTATGAATAGTGAAATCCTTTCGCATACCCCTTCTGTTATCTGAGGAGGAAGGAATTGGGGATCTAGAATGGAAGGGGATGGTTCAGTGTAGTTCTTCCCAGGCCAAACTCTGTGAATCACCCAGGGATTGTGAATATTTTCATTATTTATATGAGGAAGCTAAATTCTGAGTGTAACAAACCAGTCATCCAGGCAAAATCTCAGATGTTTACTGAGCATTTATGCAGGAGAAAATAACTTAGCTCAGGATTCTAACCATCAATTTAGACAGAGGTGGGTATGAGTTGAGTATTTCTCCATCTAGAAAAGAAAGCCAGTCACCTCCACTAACTTGTGAAGCAAGGTCCCAAAAGAATGAGGATTATGTTGTTGTTGTTCAGTCGCTCAGTCATGTCTGATTTTTGCAACCCCATGGACTGCAGCATGCCAGGCTTCCCTGTCCTTCACTATCTTACAGAGTTTGCTCAAATTCAAGTCCATTGAGTCAGTGATATCATCCAGTCATTTCATCCTCTGTCTCCCGCTTCTCCTCCTGCTCCCGATCTTTCCCAGCATCAGGGTCTTTTCCAATTAGTTGACTTTTCCCATCAGGTGGCCAAAGTATTAGAGCTTCAACTTCAGCATCAGTCCTTCCAATGAATACTCAGAGTTGATTTTCTTTAGGATTGACTGGTTTGATCTCCTTGCTGTCCAAGGGACTCTCAAGCATCGTCTCCAGCACCACAGTTCCAAAGCATTAATTCTTTGGCACTCAGCCTTCTTTATGAGCCAAACCTCACATGTGTACATGACTACTGGAAAAAACCATAGCTTTGAGTATGCAGACCTTTGTCGGCAAAGTGATGTCTTTGGTTTTTAATACATGTCTAGTTTTGTCATGTCTTTTCTACCAAGGAGCAAGTGTCTTTTAATTTCATGGCTGCAGTCACTGTTCTCAGTGATTTTGGAGCCCATGAAAATTAAGTCTGTCACTGTTTTCATTTTTTTCCCCATCTATTTGCCATGAAGTGATGGGACTGGATGCTATGATCTTATTTTTTTGAATGTTGAGGATTATGTATCTAACACTAAACTCCTCATCTCCCACCAAACCTGCTCCATCTGCCATCTTGCCCTTCTCAGTCAATGACAACCCTATTCTTCCACTTGTGAAGGCCCCAAACCTTGAGTGTTCCCTGACTCCTTATTCTCATGTTCTACATCCAATCTATAGGAAAACCTTGACTCTACCTGCAAAATACTTTCAGAACGCTACTATTTCTCTCTGGCTCCACCATTCGCACCTTGGAAGTAACTATCATCTCTCATCTGAACCACTGCAATAGCCTCCTGTGTGGTTCTTTGCTCTTGCTTCACCTCAGAGGGCACTTACAAAAGCTTCATCAGACTGCATTCTTCCTCCACTAGAATCCTAAATGCATGCAGAGGCTGCCCACACATCTGGCATATAACTTATCATCTCTCCAACTTCATTGTTTTGATTCCCCTTCTTTACTCAGCTGCAGCTATTCCATTCCTCCAAAGTGTTGGGGTTCATCCCACCTCAGGGTCTTTGAACATGCTATTCTCCCCATCTCAAGTATTTCCCTGCTTGAATTCTGCATGGCTTATTCTTCATGTCTTTTGGCTTCCTCTCAAATATAATTTTTTTCAGGGATACTTTCCATGACCACACTATTTAAAATAGGATACAACATTTCCCTTTTCTGATTTTATTTTCTCCATAGAACTTTTCACTTATAAGAAATATCACATATTTTACTAGTTTGTTTATTGTCTGTTTCTCTCACTGAAATGTAAGCAGTGACTGTCACAGAGTTGGCATTCAGTAGTTGTGTTGCCAAAATCTTGGCTCCCTGTCTGGCAGTGCCAAATAGAAATACAGAGACAGAGTTTAGGGTAAACAGAAAAGAGTAGCTTTATTATTTTTGCCAGGCAAAAGGGAAACACAGCTGGCTAACTCCTCAAGAACTGTGCCCACCTTGCTCAGGAATAGGGAAAGGTTTTATATCCTCTTAAAGGTCTTGCTTTTTTTTTTTTTCTTCTGTAGTTTCAAAATGGAAATAGTTTGCCATCAGGCAACTCAGCAACTGGGTCTAGTGACCCTGCAGTTATTGGCCCATGACCTTCTTTTTGAAATGAAGAATGCTATGAGATTGTAGGGGCAAAGAATGCCAGGTGCAGAGTATGATCTATATATCAGTCAGAGAGTGATTAGCTTTGTGAAGGACAAGTTCAGCTACAAGTGTTTGCTAGTAGTAACAGCTAAGGAACAACAAGGATTGTTTAACTCCTGCAGGCCTGTTTGACTGGTATGTACCAAAGGCCATTCACTCATTTCTGGTTTTACTGCAACAGATCTTGCCTAATGTGTGAATGAATGAGATGTAGGTATGGGGAACAAAGAAAGATAGGAAACACTGCACTTACATTACCTAAAATAGTACCCTACCCTCCCAGAACTCATCTACCCACTTAACTTACTTCCTTTTTCTTCACAGCACCTATCACCTTTGACACTATTTGTTTCTTGAGTGCCTCTTTTATTAAAAAGAGACTCCAATGAGAATAAGAACTTTTTTGTTCTTTGCCATATGTCGTTTACAGGCCATCAATACAGATTTGTGGCATAAACAATGACAAACTCGAGTGTGCCCTTGGCTCCAGAATCTCATAAATGAGGATGATGGCTTATTTTCCTGACCTAGGTGGTTTACACTTTAACCAAAAACCCTTATGGAGAAATGCCAACTTAGAGAAGTCAATACAGAATCTTCACTACTTGGCCCTCTTCTTGAATATTTAGCACGATTTGGTCCCAAGGATTTTTGTGTTTAGGAAATCCCTTGGAGGTCAAGGCACCTTTTACTGTAAAGTACACTCATATATACCTTATGGAGATGAGTCTCAAAGTGTGTGTATAGGGAAGAGATGGGGGTAATCTTGGGTGGAAGGGGGACTTTGCCCACCACCCCCTTCAGAGTACCTGCAGACAATTTTAGTTGTTGTCAACTAAAAAAAAAAAAAAAAAGCACAATGTGAGAGTTGTGAGTTAAGTTTTATTGGAGGCAAAAATGAGGACTGCAGTTCAGGAGACAGCACCTCAGATACCTCTGAGAAACTGCTCCACAGAGGCAAGGGGGAAAGGTCAGTGTGTATGTGATTTTAGTAATGGGGGGAGTACCTGCAATCAAGCACATATTTTCCACAAGGTTTCTACTAGTCTCGTGAAGCTTCTGCTAGTCACAAGAAACAGTCATCACCATGAAGGATTTTGGTGCTTTTCTAGAGATGAGATATGAGAATTGGCCTCATAAAATCAGCTCCTGAGAATACCTAACTATCTGAAGAACCTGTCCTGCCAGTTTTTCTCTGAGCACAGAGCGCCTCATTTCTTCTCTCCAGCCTCAACTCCTTTCAGAGGGTGTTGAGGTCAGCAGCTGCAGCAGCACATGACTTAATCCTTGTAGAAGTAGATGGAAAGCACCCATGGCAAGTGCCAGTTTGTAGCTGATGTTATCATAACTGTGCAACAGGGGGTGTGGTTTGCTACTGGCCCCTAGTGGATACAGCCAAGGGATGCTCAAAATCCTAAATCAGTGCTACCAGATTTAGCAAATAAAAATAACCTATAGGTATAATCCGGAGAAGGCAATGGCACCCCACTCCACTACTCTTGCCTGGAAAATCCCATGGATGGAGGAGCCTGGTTGGCTGCAGTCCATGGGGTCGCTAAGAGTCGGACATAACTGAGCGACTTCACTTTCACTTATCACTTTCATGCATTGGAGAAGGAAATGGCAACCCACTCCAGTGTTCTTGCCTGGAGAATCCCAGGGACGGGGGAGCCTGGTAGGCTACTGTCTATGGGGTCACACAGAGTCGGATACAACTGAAGTGACTTAGCATAGCATAGCATAGCATAGGGATAATCAGCACAAAAGGTCTTAATGACCTGGATAACCATGATGGTGTGGTCAACGCCCATAGAACCAGGTATCCTGGAGTGTGAAGTCAAGTGAGCCTTAGGAAGCATTACTATGAACAAAGCTAATGCAGATGATGGAATTCCAGCTGAGCTATTTCAAATTCTAAAAGATGATTCTGTTAAAGTGCTTCACTCATTGTTGTTGTTCAGTCGCTAAGTTGTGTCTGATTCCTTGTGACCCCATGGACTGCAGCACACCAGGCCTCCCTGTCCCTTACCATCTCCCAGAGTTCACTAGGTTCATGTCCATTGAATCACTGATGCCATCCAATCATCTGCTGCCCTCTTCTCCTTTTGCCTTCAGTCTTTCCCAGCATCAGGTTCTTTTCCAGTGAGTTGGCTCTTCACATTAGGTGGCCAAAGTATTGGAGATTCAGCTTTAGCATCAGTCCTTCCAATGAATATTCAGGGTTGATTTCCCTTAGGATTGACTGGTTTGATCTCCTGGAGAAGGGAATGGCAAGCCACTCCAGCATTCTTGCCACAAAAACTCCTCCCTCCATGGGATTCTCCAGGCAAGAGTACTGGAGTGGGTTGCCATTTCCTTCTCCAGGGGATCTTCCCGACCCAGGGAATCAAACCTGGGTCTCCCACTTTAAGCTCTGAGCCACCAGGGAAGCCCACAAAAACTACATGAACAGTATAAAAAGGCTGCACTCAATATGCCAGCAAACTTGGAAAACTCAGTAGTGGCCACAGAAAAAGGTCAGCTTTCATTCCAATCCCAAAGAAGAGCAATACCAAAGAATGTTCAAACTACTACACAACTGTGCTCATTTCACATGCTAGGAAGGTAATGCTCAAAATCCTTCAAGCAAGGCTTCAACAGTACTTGAACCAAGAACTTCAAGATGCACAAACTGGATTTTAAAAAGTTAGAGGAATCAAAAATCAAATTGCCAACATCCGTTGTGTCAAAGGAAAAGCAAGAGAATTCCAGAAAAATACCTACTTCTGCTTCACTGACTATGAGAAAGCCTTTGACTGTCTGGATTACAACAAACTATGGAAAATTCTTAAAGAGATGGAAATGCCAGAATACCTTACCTGCCTCCTGAGAAACCTGTATGTCGGTCAAGAAGTAACAGAACCAGACATGGAATAATGGACTGGTTCAAAATTGGGAAAGGAATATGTCAAGACTGTACATTGTCACCCTGCTTATTTAACTTATATGCAGAGTATATCATGCAAAACATCGGGCTAGATAAATCACAAGCTGGAATCAAGTTTGCAGGAGATATACAAATAACCTCATATATGCAGATGACACCTCCCTTATGCAGAAAGCAAAGAGGAACTAAAGAGCCACTTGATGAAAGAGGAGAGTGAAAAAGCTGGCTTAAAACTCAAAATTCAAAACACTAAGATCATGGCATTTTGGTTCCATCACTTCATGGGAAACAGATGGTGAAAAAATGGAAACAGTGAGACTTAATTTTCTTGGACTCCAAAATCACCACGAATGGTGACTGCAGTTATGAAATTAGAAGATGCTTGCTTCGTGGAAGAAAAGCTATGACAAACCTACGATTAAAAAGCAGAGACATCATTTTGCTGATAAAGGTCCACATATTCAAGGCTATGGTTTTTCCAATAGTCAAGTACAGATGTGAAATTTGGACCATAAAGAAGGCTGCGTGCTGAAGAATTGATGCTTTTGAACTGTGGTGCTAGGGAAGATTCTTGAGCGTCCCTTGGGCAACAAGGAGATCAAACCAGTAATCCTAAAGGAAATTATCCCTGAATACTCATTGGAAGGACTGATGCTGAAGTTGAAACTCCAATACTTTGCCACCTGATGGGAAGAGCCAACTAATTGGAAAAGACCCTGATACTGGGAAAGATTGAGGGCATGGGGAGAAGAGGTAGACAGGATGAAATGGTTGGATGGCATCACCGACTCAATGGACATGAGCTTGAGCAAACTCTGGGAGATGGTGAAGGACAGGGGAAACTGGCATGCTGCATGCAGTTCATAGGGTCACAAAGAATTGGACAGGACTGAGGGACTGAACTTCCCTGGTGGCTCAGACTGTAAAGCATCTATCTACAGTGCAGGAGACCCGGGTTCGATCCCTGGGTTTGGAAGATGCCCTGGAGAAGGAAATGGCAATCCACTCCAGGACTATTTCCTGGAAAATCCCATGGACAGAGGAGCCTCGTAGGCTACAGTCCATGGGGTCCCAAAGAGTCGGACGCGACTGAACTGAACTGAACTGAGGGACTGAACAACAAAATCGTCACCAGATGAAATACTTAACTGCTAGATTAATCTTATTGTTCAGTCTTGTCCAACTCTTTGCTGCCCCATGGACTGCAACATGCCAATCTAAGATTAATCTTAGAGTATATATTTATCTGAAATTCGAACTTAACTGAGCACCCTGATTTATATCTGGTGATCCTACCTGCAATACACATGACAGGCCCCCACGACAAAGAATTATCCAAACTAAAATGTCCAAGGTGTAAAGTTGAGCAGGTTATGCAGGTTACTGGGCCAAGCCTCGGAATTTCTGATTAGGTATTTCTGGGATGGGGCCCCAAAATATGCATTTCTATCATGTTCCCAAGCGAAGCTGTTGTTGAATTATATTGGAAAACCACCCACCTAGAGAGAAAAAAAGGTTTCCGGCGTTCGTAATAGAGAGCAAAGCGCCTAGGCTAAAAGGTAAAGGAACCGGGCGAGTGGAGAGTGCAAGCTGCTACTGCTAAGTCACTTCAGTCGTGCCCGACTCAGTGTGATCCCACAGATGGCAGCCACCAGGCTCCCCCGTCCCTGGGATTCTCCAGGCAAGAACAGTGGAGTGGGTTGCCATTTCCTTCTCCAATGCATGAAAGTGGAAAGTGAAAGTGAAGTCGCTCAGTCGTGTCCGACTCTTAGCGACCCCATGGACTGCAGCCTACCAGGCTCCTCCATCCATGGGATTTTCCAGGCAAAGTACTGGAGTGGGGTGCCATTGCCTTCTCCAGGAGAGTGCAAGAGGGGCCGAGTATATTTCACTTCCCTGGCCCCGGCTTCAGAGGTACTTCCGGGTTTCCCTTGAGCACAGCGGAAGCCTCAGAGTCTCCTTGGTTGCTGGGATCGGGGGTGTGTCCTAAGCAGGGGTGTGTCCTGGGCGGGGAGCGGAAGGCGGGCCGAAGGCGAGTAGAGCGCTCTCTTGCCGGACGTTGCGCTGCCGCGACGGCCGACGCCAACAGCGCCAAGGCGCTCTAGGCTCCGCGCTACGAGTGCTATCTAGCACGAACCACGAGGCTCCAGTCTGTTCATCGCAGGTCGAGGTCGCCCCGCTTGCACCGCCGACTATACCCCTCTTGGATGTGGGAACGGCGGACCGTAGCGATGTTTTTTCTCAACGGTGCCCCAGGCGTTGGGCCTCGATGCCGCGGGCGGACGGTGAGTAGGTGTGACTGGTACAGGCACAACGGACCTCGGGGCTTCGAGTTCAGAGAGCCGTTTGAGGGGCGGAAGGCGGCGCCGGCACCGGGGCGGGGTCAACTGGGGCGGAGCGAGCGTCGGGGTGGGAGCCTTTGGGCTAGGCCGGGCTGAGGGAGAAGCCGAGGCCCGCTAGCGCAGGATGTACTAAGGGAGGAGTGGCCAGGGCCCTTGGGCGGGATCGGGGGCGGGGCAAGGCTGCGCTGGGGCGGGAAGGACTTCTGTGGGCGGGGCTGGGGCTGGGGCGGGCTGACGCTGGGGGCGGAGCGGGTGGATATCTGTGGGCGGGGTCGGCGGGATCGGGCGGGCTTAGAGGCCTTGCCCTTTAGAGAGAGAAAGGGTTCTGCGTGGGGATACGCTGTGTGAAGGGCGCTTTTGGCATTTCCACAGTTTCTGCCTGCTTCTGGGATCGCTGAGGTTGCATAGCATCTTTGTTTTCCTCTCTTCACCTTTTTTGTTTAGCATTGAGATGAGTACGAGAAGGAGGGCCCCCGTATCTCACAAAGGCCATTCTTGAGCCGTTTTGCACCTGGCTTGACTGAGGCATTTACGTTTATAAAATGTCTTATTAAAAAATGGTTTTTCTAAGTAACTTTAAAAAATGAGAAAAGTTTGAAAACTAATACAAAGAATCCCTACATTCGAGTCACCTGGGTTCCCCAAATGTTAACATCTTACTTAAGAGAGCAGTTAGCGAAACCAGGACACCAAAGGTCTACAGGCCTTGTTCAGAATTTTTCGCTCTTCTCAACCATTTCCTTGTTGTGGTATAGGATCCAAGTCAGGATTTAGTTCCATTTAGTTGTCCTGTCTCATTGGCAAATTTAATATTTTAAGCACTAGAGGTCCCCTCACCTCCAAGATCCCTCAGAATGGCCCTAGGAACATCAGATCTCAAATCTAAGAGCCTTTTCTTCCTGGGTGCCAGAGCCGGTTGAGAATGTCCAGCTGAGCCTCTGGGTATGTCCAACTGAGAATGTCCAGCTGAGCCATAGCTTTGCAACACCTATGCCTTGACACATTTGACCCTTGACTACTCAGCATCTCCTGGTTCTTCTATCTCTCAGGTCAACCTCCTGCCCTTATATCTCTTAGACATCTCGGAAGTTACCTTTTCCAGCTTCTCTTTCAATGTGAGCTTCCTCCCTGGGTATCACCTGTGGCTTCAGGGATTCTTACGGCTTTGGGGCTTCCACAAATCCTCAGAAAACTGACTCACTTATGACTTTAGCCCAGGCCATTTCTCAGACCTAGAGGGACTGTGGCCTTTTAGTACCTTTCTGGGTTATCTCAAAAGCATTTCCATCCCAATATGTGCAAGACACAGGTGCAAATCACCCACATCTCATGCCATTCTTGTGCTCCTGGCCTCTGTGAATAGCACCACCATACCCTAGCCACTAGACCTTAACTCTGGGAGGCCTCCCTGATCAGCCCTCTCCCTCCCCCTCAATCATCCAAACTGGTTGGTTTACTTTTTGAATCCTACTTGGGCTGGCCCACTTTTTGCCATAAGCACCACCATCCTGATGATCGCTCTTATCTCCCTACGTCTGCTTTGGTGCCCTCACTCAGTTGTCTATACCACAGTCAGAATAAACTTATTAAAATGTAAAGCCAACTGTGTCATGCTCTGCCTATAACCTTCTTTGATTTCCCTTTGCTTTACGTTAAAGATAAGTCTCTTTAAACAGTGCCTTCAAGACATGGCATAGCTGATCCAGTCTCTTTGTATACCCGCTCCCTTGGGTTCTCTACCCTGTCATAATTGTCTTTGCTTTCCCGCTTATTTGCTGTTTCTTCTGCTTGGGATGCTGTTCTCTGCCTCCTCGGGGAATTTGTACTCTTTTGGAGGGTCTCTTTCTTGCTACTGCTTCTGCTGCTGCTGCTGAGTCGCTTCAGTCATGTCCGACTCTGTGCGATCCAATGGACGGCAGCCCATCAGGCTACCCCATCCCTGGGATTCTCCAGGCAAGAACACTGAAGTGGGTTGCCATTTCCTTCTCCAATGCAGGAAAGTGAAATCACTCAGTCGCATCTGACTCTTAGTGACCCAGTGGACTGCAGCCCACCAGGCTCCTCCATCCATGGGATTTTCCAGGCAAGAGTACTGGAGTGGGGTGCCATTGCCTTCTCCGTCTCTTTCCTGGGGGAGATCTAATTATCCTTTCCTTAGAAAGAAGTTCTGTGACTTTTATGACTAGATCTAACTAAGTCCTGTTTTGTAGATCTTAATCTCGCCTACCTCTTCTTTTTGGTAGCCTTGTTAGAGTAGTGATTTTATACATGCTTAGGTGTCTGATGTTTGCTAAAGGAGTGAACAAATTAAGGGCTGCTTTATATGGCTGCCCAACAACCTCTTTCTGGAAATCATTCCCGTTGGGAATTTGCTTAGCCTGCAGAGGCACTGTTTACTCTTGTCCAATTCCTCTGGTGGTTCTGTCAAGAAGGGCAAGAAGGATGGAAGGACCATACAGTAGGGGATGGAGGGACTGAGAAGCACGGCCAGAGGACCACTGAAAGAGAGACATGGCTTTTCCTACCCTTTCTGCCTAGCTATCCCTTCTGTTCTTGAGTCCACTGTATCAGTTGGCTCTCCATTGCTAGACATTTCGTATGCAAAGTTTTAGAGAATCTTTAGGAATGCATTTTTGTTAGGGTGAATTAAGTATTGAGTTCCTTAGTACTTTACTAAATAGCTGTCTTAAAGCCAAAAAGTTAAGATGAAAATGAAAGCCTGCTATAGAATTAGGAGAATGTTCTGCAGTATGGCCATTTGCTCTGCAGCAGCAGTTGTTCAGTTCAGAAAGTATTTACTGTGTGCCTGTTACATGCCAGGGGCTATGTTGGCTTCTAAGGATCAGTCATTTCAGTCACTGAGTCATGTCCGATTCTTTGTGACCCGATGGACTGCAGCATGCCAGGCTTCCTTGTCCTTCACCATCTCCCAAAGCTTGCTCAAACTCATGTCCATTTGAGTCAGTGATGCCATCCAACCATCTTTTCCTCTATTGTCCCCTTCTCCTCTTGCCTTCAATCTTTCTCAGCATCAGGGTATTTTCCAGTGAGACAGTTCTTCATATCAGATGGCCAAAGTACTGAAGCTCCAGTTTCAGCATCAGTCCTTCCAGTGAATATTCAGTGTTGATTTCCTTTAGGATTGACTGGTTTGAACTCCTTGCAGTCCAAGGGACTCTTAAGAGTCTTCTCCAACACCACAGTTCAAAAACAACCTACTACAGATTTGTTGGAAGTTTGATATAGTTAAAATTGTCCATCCTCCTTTGAGTTTCTGTGTTTTCTAAAAGAAAGGTTTTCCCATGCTGTGGTCATTAATATACTTCAAAAGTTTTAAAGTTGTGCTTTTTTTTTTTTTAATTAGTGCTTAATACATCCAGGACTTCACTGTCTAAAAAGTAGCCATGGTCCACATGTGACTGTGTAAATTAGAATTACTAAAAATTACATAAAATCAAAAATTCAGTGTCTCAGTCACACTAGCCATATATCCAGTACTTAATCTTCACATATGTCTCATGCCTACTATATTGGATAGCACTGATACAAAATATTTCTATCATTGTGGCAAGTTCTATTGGCAGCACTGATGTAGGACTGTAGTTTTCAACCAAGGCAGATTTTACCTCCAGTCCTTCCCACCAGGGAACACTTGGTGATATCTAGAAACCCTTTTGTTTTTCACAACCAGTGGGACAGTTATTCTACTAGTATGTAGTAAATGGAGGCCTGGGATGCTATTAAACATCACACAATACATAGGAGAGCCCCCTACAACAAACACAATGCCAATAGTTCTGACTATGGGAAACCCTGTCCCAGAATGTATTTTGCTATGAGGTGTGAGATGAAGGAGCTTCTTCTTTTCTCCTCTGACTAGCCAGTCAACTACACATCATTCTCTGTGTGTACTTGATCCATTTCCCTCTGGTTGATAGTGAATCTGGAGATTTTTTTCCCTCAGATGATAGAGAAGGTCCTATTGTCTTGCATATGATTTCTTAAAACTGACTTCCATTTTCTTACAGATTCTTAAACTCTGCAAGTAAAGATAACCTCATGTTCCCAGTATATCATGGCTTCATCTTCAAGGTAGGAGTAATGTTTGATGAAAGGCTTTATGCAAGTACAGTTGACTCTTCAACACATGGGGACTAGGGCTGCTCGCCTCTGTGCATTCACAAATCTGTGTGTAAAGCCCTCTGCACTGCTGGCTCCAACTGAGGATCGTGTAGTATTCTAGTACATATTTACTGAAGAAGAATCCATGTATAAGTGAACTCACATAGTTCAGTTCAATCGCTCAGTCATGTCCAACTCTTTGCGTCCCCATGGACTGCAGCACACCAGGCCTCCTGTCCATCACCAACTCCCAGAACTTTGTCAAATTCATGTCCATCGAGTCAGTGATGCCATCCAACCATCTCATCCTCTGTCATCCCCTTCTCTTCCTGCCCTCAATCTTTCCCAGCATCAGGGTCTTTTCCAGTTAGTCAGTTCTTCACATCAGGTGGCCAAAGTACTGGAGCTTCAGCTTCAGCATCAGTCCTTCCAGTGATTATTTAGGACTGAATTCCTTTAGGATGGACTGGTTTGAT
Organism: Tragelaphus eurycerus; assembly: GCA_935064755.1. Classification (NCBI taxonomy): domain Eukaryota; kingdom Metazoa; phylum Chordata; class Mammalia; order Artiodactyla; family Bovidae; genus Tragelaphus; species Tragelaphus eurycerus. The sequence continues at coordinate 13,119,742 of CAKXYN010000073.1, read as the reverse complement.
CTCCTTGCAGTTCAAAAGACTCTCAAGAGTCTTCTCTTACTTTACATAGTTTCAAACCTGTGTTATTCAAGGCTAACTGTATTTAACCTTTGCTTTTAAAAGGCCAAGTTTTTAACATTTTCAGCTCTCAGTCCTGCCAGCCACCCTAAGCACTTGGTTGTCTATGAAGCACCAAGGAGGGAGAGGAGAAAGGAAGATAGGATAAAAGGCAAGGCAGACAAGGGAGTGTGTGGGATGCAGTATGGATGCAGCTGTATAGCTCTAATTCCACACTTGATCTAAAGATGTGATTTGCTTTCCCCATCCTTCAAGACACGAGAGGGTTCTTTGTGGGGCTGCCTCACTTCCTGCAGGCTTTCTCACTATAGGTGTGTCAACAGCCAGGCAGAAAAGGTATTTGAGGGCCTGTGGGTACACAACAGCTTGAGTAGTGAGATTAGCCAAGACCGTGGCTGGGCAGGTCTGGATCTGCTGCTATAGACCATGGGTGGCTAGAGGAGGCACGAATAGGGCTGATGCTCTTTGAGAACACATCTTTGTTTGAGGTCTGTGGAAAGGCAGAGCTTCAGGTTTCCTCTCCCTTTCTGGCTAGCCCAGAGAGCTTGAGGTGTACCTCATCTCCTCAGAGGTCAGATGTCTTGTGCCCTAGCCTCTAGTATGGGGGCTGATGGAGCCAATGCTCTGAAAGTGAACTTGGAGTGAGTCTCTAATGCAACCTAAACTCCAAAACTACAGGGCAGGCCTGCAGAGAAATAGCCTTCATGGTAAAGTCTGTATCCTCCCTCTGGTGTGTGGCTTTTCTCGTGCAGTGGCCAGGAAATAGGACATCAGCGTGCCCACATTCTCAAGTCCAGTCTATTCTCATAGCCCCACTGATGTATTGACCACTCACTGTCCTGCTCCATACCCCTTAGGGACTTCCTCTGATAACCTGGAAGTCCTCATCAGGACTCTGGAACCCTGTGGAGCCTTGGCCCCGGACCTAGCTCCCTCTGCTCTTCTCTCTCCCCTCACTATGGTCTGCAGTGTCACTAACCTCCTTGCTCTTCATAGATCTCAAGTCCCATAGGCCACAGGGCCTTGTGCCTGTACCTGCAGTTCTCTCCATCTGGGATACCCTGTGTCCACCTGTCTACAAGGCTCACTCCTTCACCTTGCTAGTCTGTCTGCCCTGTAAGCCTTCCCTCATCATCTGTCTAAAGTAGCACCCCCAGCCCTATTCCTTTGCTGTATTCTCTGTCCCTGATTCACGATGGCCCTCATCATTACCTGATGCCATCCTGTATAGCTACTTGCTTGTTGATATGTCATTTGTTTCCTTCATTTGGAAACAAGTGCTATGCAGGTCGGGGAGCGGAGTATGCCCACTGCAGTCCCTGAGCAGCACTAAATACAAACATCTCTTGTATTTGGTTCCCACATGGACAGGCAGAATTAGAATAGCAGGGGTTTCCATGTTTCGAAATCCATTTGGCAGGCAGTATGGAGAAGGCAATGGCACCCCACTCCAGTACTCTTGCCTGGAAAATCCCATGGACGGAGGAGCCTGGTGGGCTGCAGTCCATGGGGTCGCAAAGAGTCGGACACGACTGAGCAACTTCACTTTCACTTTTCACTTTTATGCACTGGAGAAGGAAATGGCAACCCACTCCAGTGTTCTTGCCTGGAGAATCCCAGGGATGGCAGAGCCTGGTGGGCTGCCATCTATGGGGTCACACAGAGTCGGACACAACTGAAGTGACGCAGCAGCAGCAGCAGCCGGATAGCAGATGTTGAGGGAGCCATGTGAAAATCTGTCTGAATCTGGTTAGGTCTTGAATTTGGGTAGTGAGAGTTCAGGTAGGGAGAATGAGAATTTGGGAAGTGAAGAAATATTTGTCAAGTGAGTAAGAACAAGGGAAGAGAGAGGTAAGGCAGAAGCACAAAAGCAGGGCTGCTTGGGTCACTGAGTCAAGAGACACCAGTGGAGGTCACTTCAGCAGCCCAACCTTCCCATTGGCAGTTACTATTAACCAGGTGCTGACAGTGGCATCTGGACTCATCACTAGAGGGAATCCTCTATTCAAAGACGTGAAGAAGGAAAGGAAGTATGGAATACCTCTTTAGAATGCCTCCCTTTATTAAAACACAGATTAGAAGAGTACTCTGTGTTTGTCTGGAACTTTGACTTATCTGGCACATTGCCTGATGCTGTTGGATCTGAGATGCTGTTACAGCAGGAGTGCCCCCGTCTTGGGCAGTGGTTTGGTGGAATTTTCTGCTGAAGCACTAGCTTTCCTGCATGGCCTCTCTTCATTCTGTTTCCTGTCATTGCAGCGGCCTCTCTACTGGGAGAAGTACGAGCTCAAAGCTGAAGTCTGTGAAGTTACTTGAGGTTCTGAATGCTCTGGAAGAGGAGGAATCTGGCCACAGTAGGGAGGAGATCTTCATTGCACCACCCAAAAATGCTGCAGGGGACTTCACTGATGAAGACTCAGGTGATGAAGATGGCCAGCGAGGAACCCACGTGCCCAGTAATGTGCTGCATGCTTTTGTGGTCCCTGAGGACTCTGGCACCGGGGAGGAGGAGGAGGATGACCTGCAGCTGCAGCCAGCCACTAAGAAGCAGAAGGCAGTAGTGGAACCTCAACGTGTTTGGACCAAAAGAGATATCCACCCGGACTTCAGCAGTTGGACAGCTACAGATCCTCATATGGAAGATCTCAAAAGTCAGGAACTGAGTCCTGTAGGTCTCTTTGAACTGTTTTTTGATGAAGGAACAATTAATTTTATTGTTAATGAAACCAATCGTTATGCTAGGCAGAAAAATATCAACCTGGGTCTCACAGCCCAGGAATTGAAGTGTGTCTTGGGCATTTTGATTTTAAGTGGGTATATCTCTTATCCAAGGAGAAGGATGTTTTGGGAAACATCTCCTGACTCACATCACCATCTTGTGGCTGATGCAATTCGAAGGGACAGATTTGAACTGATCTTCTCATACCTGCATTTTGCAGATAACAACGAGCTTGATGAAAGTGATAGGTTTGCCAAGGTCAGGCCTCTCATCATACGCATGAACTACAATTTCCGGAAACATGCACCCTTGGAAGAGTTCTATAGCTTTGGTGAATCCATGTGTGAATACTTTGGATACCGGGGATCTAAGCAGCTGCCTGCGGGGAAGCCTGTGCGGCTGGGCTACAAAATCTGGTGTGGGACGACCAGCAGGGGCTATCTGGTGTGGTTTGAGCCCTCCCAGGGCACACTGTTCACTAAGCCAGACAGGGGTCTGGACCTGGGAGGCAGTATGGTGGTGAAATTTGTGGATGCACTTCAGACGCGTGGCTGTCTGCCATACCACATATTTTTTGACAAGGTTTTTACAAGTGTCAAATTGATGTCCATTTTAAGGAAGAAAGGAGTGAAGGCCACAGGAACTGTTCGTGAGTACAGAACTGAGCGTTGTCCCCTTAAAGATCCCAAAGAACTGAAGAAAATGAAGAGGGGTTCGTTTGATTACAAAGTTGACGAGAGTGAGGAGATCATTGTGTGCCGCTGGCACGATAGCAGTGTGGTCAACATCTGCTCCAATGCTGTGGGCATAGAGCCGGTGGGGCTGACGAGCCATCACTCAGGAGCAGCCAAGATGCAGACCCAGGTTCATCAGCCATCCCTGCTGAGACTGTACCAGGAGAAGGTGGGGGGTGTCGGCCGTATGGACCAGAACATCGCCAAGTACAAGGTGAAGATCCGGGGTATGAAGTGGTACTCGAGTTTCATTGGTTATGTTATTGATGCAGCTCTTAACAATGCTTGGCAGCTACATAGGATATGCTGCCATGATGCCCAGGTAGACCTCCTGGCCTTCCGAAGATATGTGGCCTGTGTGTACTTAGAGAGCAATGCGGACACATCATCCCAAGGGAGGAGAAGCAGGCGGCTGGAAACTGAGAGCCGCTTCGACATGATTGGGCACTGGATCATCCACCAGGACAAGAGGACCCGGTGTGCCCTGTGCCACTCACAGACCAACACCCGCTGCGAGAAGTGCCAGAAGGGCGTCCATGCCAAGTGCTTCAGGGCATACCACATCCGGTAATGCCTGATGGGCAGAGGGAGCCCTCTGGATATTTGGTTTGCAATGAGATGTTTACAGCTAATTACATAGAGCATTTGGGGCACTTGTGTGTGGTGTTGACAAAAAGAGACCTGAGTCCTTGATTTGGTTTTGTATTTTTCCCCATTTTCATTACAGTTACCTTTTAATTATCTTCTATTATGCCTATATGTAATATACATTAATATTTATTTAGTAATCATAAATTTTTGTAAAGATATATTTTATGTAAAGATATATATGTATGTATGTAAAGATATATATGTATGTAAAGATATATCATGGCATCCAGTACCATCACTTCATGGCAAAAAATGGGGAAACAATAGAAACAGTAACAGGCTTTCTTTTCTTGGGCTCCAAAATCACTGCAGACGTTAACTGCAGCCATGAAATTAAAAGATGCTTGCTCCTTGAAAAAAAAGCTATGACTAACCTAGACAGCATATTAAAAAGCAGAGACATTACTTTGCCAACGAAGGTCCATCTAGTCAAAGCTATGGTTTTTCCAGTAGTTATGTATGGATGTGAGAGTTGGACTATAAAGCAAATTGAGCACCAAAGAATTGATGCTTTTGAACTGTGGTGGTGGAGAAGACTCTTGGGAGTCCCTTGGACTGAAAGGGAATCCAACCAGTCAATCCTAAAGGAAATGAACCCTGAATATTCATTGGAAGGACTGATGCTGAAGCTGAAGCTCCAATGATTTGGTCACGTGATGTGAAGACCTGACTCATTGGAAAAGACCCTGATGCTGGGAAAGATTGAGGGCAGGAGAAGGGGACAACAGAGGATGAGATGGTTGGATGGCATCACCAACTGGATGGACATGAGTTTGAGTAAACTCTGGGAATTGGTGATGGACAGGGAGGCCTGGAGTCCTGCAGTCCATGGGGTTGCAAAGAGTTGGACATGACTGAGTGATTGAACTGTACTGTACTGAAGTAGTATTAATACTTGCAGCAAATAAGAAGCTGATCAAAAAACTTGAAACGCTGATGAATTAAAGTATAGGGACTTTGAAAAAAAAAAAAAGATATATTTTATACAGCTATTTATTTCAACTTATGGGCCCTTTTTTTTTAAATTTTTTATTTTAACTTTACAATATTGTATTGGTTTTGCTATACATCAAAATGAATCCGCCACAGGCATACATGTGCTCCCCACCCTGAACCCTCCTTCCTCCTCCCTCCCTGTACCATCCCTCCGGGTCATCCCAGTGCACCAGCCCCAAGCATCCAGTATCGTGCATTGAACCTGGACTGGCGACTCATTTCATATATGATATTATACATATTTCAATGCCATTCTCCCAAATCATCCCACCCTCTCCCTCTCCCACAGAGTCCAAAAGACTGTGCTATACGTCAGTGTCCCTTTGGCTGTCTCGTATACAGGGTTATTGTTATCATCTTTCTAAATTCCATATATATTTCAACTTATGGGCCCTTTTTATTCAAATAAAATTCTTCCTTTGGGGTATAGCTGTCTGGTAAGGACAATTGAATGTAACCAAAACCTTAGAGAAACTTGTGAACAGTAAAAAGATTTTATAGTATATGCTATCAGTTATACTAGTCTGATATAGGCAATATTATATCAATATGCTGAAGGATATCTTAATCATATTTATTTCACTTTTATCTAATGCTAGCAAACTTTTCAGGGATAGATAATCTGCCATTATTTACCCAGCTGACTAGATTTATAGAGTTTGTATTTTCTTGATAAAAAGTATTTTCCTAATACATGTATATCCATATGGAATCCATTTTTATAAGTAGTGTGAAGGAGGGATTTTTTTCACCCAAAAGGATGGTCAGCAGCATTTATTAAAGATTAAATATTTAATTTCCCCAATGATTTAAATTCTACCTTTAAAAATTCCTGAACTTTGGGGGAAAGTATTGAAACAAAGAAAAAAGTTTATGTTGGAAAGCCTAGTGGAATATAATCCAGAAGAATATAAGAAATACATATAAAAATTTGGACTTAATAAAAAACCTAAGACAGCATGTTGAGTATTTTTATTTGGGAAAGAACTTGCTACAATAGCACAAATAAAAAGAGTATATCAATATATTTGACCATATAAAACTAAAACATCCATTAGCAAAGGAAAACACGAGGAAATTGAGAAGATATGTTTCACATTATTCCATTTGTAGTAGTATCTTCAGTGCAAAAAGATCTTATAAACACATAGGTGGCAAGAATAAAATGTGCACTTATATATAAAAGAGCAAATGGAAGATGAACAGTGAAGATACATAAGTGATGGACAGGGAAGCCTGGTGTGCTGCAGTCCGTGGGGTTGTAAAGAGCCGGACACAACTTAGCAACTGAACTGAGCTAAGATATCCTTTTTTAAACAAATTAATTTATTTGTACATAATTCCTGTTGGTATGGGTATAGAAAGGTGACAGACTCATGCAGTACCTGAGGAAGTATGAATATGCACAGCCTTTCTAAAGGTGATCTAACAGGTCCATCCAAAATCTTAAAAATTGTTCATACCCATAGAAAAGCAAATGTTTGGTCCCTTGTGATGTAAATAAAAGGGAGAAAAGGGACAGATCCTTCTTTTAGTAGAATCCCAACAAATAAATGGAGAAGGAAGGATGGAAATAAAATATTGCTATTTGGCAAATGACACAGCAGTAATTTTGCAGCCAATAACTATCCATAGATGCTAACCTTACGGGCAAGAATTTCCTTAGGGGTAAGATTTCCAGAGGGAATAAACAGTAACCACTTAGTGGGAAAATCAGGCACACCACCAGAACCAAACAAAGTTAATACTACCAGGGTTGAGATATAGATGTCCTGTGCTACCCACCTCACCTCAGGTATGGTAGGTACACTGTGATATTCCTGCCCAGAAGATACAACCTGAATTCTAAATCATAAGAAAACACAAGATAGACCCAAATTGAGGGGCATTTCACAGAACAGTTGGCTAATACCTTTTGAAAGTGTTGAGACTGTAAAAGAAAATGAAAAGGAGGATCTGTCCAAAATTAGATGAGACCAATGAAGTATAACAAATACAATGTGTGATACTGGCCAGGTTCCACAAAAAAGGTTTAGTGGGATAACTGATGAAACTTGAATAAGGTCTGAGGTTACACCATTTTATAAATATTCATTTCCTGCCTTTGACAATTGTACTATGGTTATACAGGATGTCAACATCTGGGGAAGATAGGTAATAGGAGCTAGCTATCTAGTACCACTGGAACTTTTGTAGGTTTCAAATGCTTTCAAAGTGGACATTAAAAAATGTTTATACCTTTGGCACATTTTTAGGAATCTAGCCTGGACACTTAAAAGCATTTGTCTTAAGAAGTTTGTTGATGAAATTTTACTTTTCAGTTTTCGTCTCTTGCATCATGATGATCCTGAGATTTTAGCATTTACATACCAGATATTTTTTACCTAACTAATCATCCAACTGAATTAATTGAATGGTTGTGAGAACAGTTTGTAAAGCTTCCAGAAGCTACAGAATGGCCAATTGTGACTTCTGTGGTGGCTCAGATAGGAAAGAATCTGCCTGCAATGCAGGAGACCTGGCTTTAATCCCTGAGTCTGGAAGCTCCCCTGGAGCAGGGAATGGCTACCCACTCCAGTATTCTTGCCTGGAGAATTCCACGGGCAGAGGAACATGGCAGGCTATAGTCCCTGGGGTCGCAGAGTCACACACAACTAAGTGACTAACACTTTCTTAAGAGCTAAAGGAAAAATTGCCGCTGAGACTGATGGATAGTCTCAAGTTGTAATTGATGTAGGAACATGTGCAGACTATTCCAGGCCACTGAATGATGCCAGAACTAATACAGTAGAATCTGTGTAGACAATACCAAGTATCACAACTGGCAGTCAAGGCCAGACGACATTCCTTGTTGGCATATTCCCAAAGGAATTTAGGGTATGAAAATGAAACTATGGTTAGTCACCAATCCCACAAGTAGAGAAGCCCTTGAACAGAGTGTCTGCCTTGTGTACTCTAGCAGAACCATTCACAAATATTTTAACTGGAAAGGATATAAAAGTTGTCCTGGTTATTCTGAATGACATTTCAAAATCCTTCCAGTTGTTAAGAAGCTGGACAAAATTAAAACAAACAAACAAAAAACCAGTATACCAGACTGTGGAAACATGTATAACATTGAAGTTCTTCTAATGAACAATAAAAACGACTTTGTCTTAAGGCTTCATTGATTACCAGACAATTATGTCTTTATAAAATAACAAATGTAAAACACATAAAATTTACTGTCTTTGCTGTTTTTAAGTATATATAGTTCAGTGGTGTTAAATATATTCACATTGTTGTGCAAAAGATCTGTAGAACTGAAACTCTGTATCAGTTGAACAACTCATTTTCCCTCTTGCCTCAGCCTATAACCCATAAGTCTCCCAGTCTTTGTTGTGGACCTCAGTTCACATGTTGGGACCTGCCTTCAGCATTGAGTCCGGCAGGGTACAATTTCCCCTCAGCCTTCACTTCCAGCTTGTGCCGAGCCTCCTTGTTAACCAGAAGTGAGTGCTTAGAGCTTCTCAGGTACTCCTGAGGAAGCACACATCTCTGGCAGTGTACACAATCCTATGAGAAAGCACACGGCCTTCAAGAATCCCAGGACTGTGTGAAAGCTTTCACAGTCTGCTATAGCTATCTCATTCCCCAAGTTTTCTTTTTAAAGCCTTTTGGTTAACCAATTTTTGCCCAAATAGTATGTATTGCCTTTGGCAGTCACGATGTTCCAACAGTCGCCTTTGATTGTTTTTTTCAAAATGCCTGTGGGGCCTATTTGTACTGGATGAGTGCTGAGTCAGATCAAATATAGATGGTTTTGCTAGTGAGGATCTTCCAGGGAATCAGCAAACAGAGTACATGATAATTCTCTGGGGACTGGTCTTTGAAGGAGATCCAGTCTTGACTTGCCACTCCAGTTATTGCCCTCCTCCTGTTTTTCCCATTTCAGGCTGTTGTTTTTCAAGGTTATAGCTAAACAGGAGAGGGAACAATAAGAATAGATGAGTTAAAAGGCCATAAAACTCGCTGATTTAGTAAGTTTCAGCCATTTTTCTCAAGAAAATCCTCACCAGATTGCTGAAAGCCTTTGTTTAATTTTCAGAAGTCTGAAAAAAGTTGATTCTGGAAAAATGTCCAGTGTTTTCATTGCTTTTATGGGTATGAAATTTATTTTCAGAACTCCTTACTCTGGCATTTTTACTAACATTAGTTTTGAAAAGTTGTTTCTGCTCCATAGACAAGTTTTTCTTTCTGTATTCTAAAGATACCTGTTCATTGTCTCCTGGCTTGCATTGTTTGTTTGTTTGTTTGTTTGTTTGTTTTGGTAAGTCTCTTGTAATTCTTATTCTCTTGGTTCTGTACGTAATGTATCTTTTTCTCCCCAGGTGCTTTAAGACTTTCTCTTTATCACTGATTTTTAGCAATTTTATTATGCTGTTCTTTGTAGTTTTCTTCTTATTGCTTGGGAATATTTGAGCTTCTTGGGTATGTCAGTTCAATTTTCATCAAATGTTTTGTTTAAATATCTTAATACTCTTCAGAACTGTCCTTTTTGAATGTTAATACTTTTCAGAACTGTTCTTGAATGATAGAATAACTGTTCTTGTTTCTTAGATGATAAATGAGGGGTGTTGGTGTGCAGTGAATCAAAGGGAAAAATAAGTTGTTTTTCCCTGTGTACATGGGTGGTCTCTGGGGTTGTAGATGCAACAGTGGCAGCACAAGAGTAGGGGCTCAGCACTTGGGAGGAGTACTTATAGGGGTTGGGGAGGGTAAGTTATAAAAAGGATAAGTTAAACAAACCTTGAAATCAAAAACTATGTGTAGTAAAATTCAGAAGTGAATTTCAGGAGGGCAGTGATTTCACAGAAGAAATGATGATGCTCTTCTTCAAGGGTAGGTAGAGACAGTGATGTGTGGGTAAATTAGCTCTCGAAAAAAATATTCCAAGACAAAAAAAATAAAAAGCCTTAGTTTATAGTCTTTTTCAGCTGCCATGGTCTGAATACCTCCACCACGCTATCAATGGTTTAACAACCAACTTGCAGAATTATTTAAGATTTAACAATTAGCTCTTGTGAGTTGGTGTGAACCAGCTCCAGAACACTAGTAGTAGAATATATGGCACAAACCATAAGGTTTAGAAAAAACAAGCCACCTAACCCAGCACTCAGCAGGCATTTCACCCAGACCTTTGGAAGGTCTGGGTGAAATGACCCATAGATCAGAAGATAGCCATAGATCAAAAGACACAGAAGAGGAAACATTCATCAAATAAGATGTCAGTGAAAGAAAATATGTGCTCTACAGCCCTTTTGAGTGCTTCTTTATTCTTTAGAAGCTGGAGGTTGTCTTGGGGATGTTGGTGGATGAAGCAGGGCAGGGAAGAAGGTGCAGATTGCATGAAGGAAAGTCAGGTCTGTGTTTCCAGGGACAAGCAACCTGGAAAGAAGGTGAGTGGAAGTGAGGTAGCAAGGAAGTTCTAGAGAATAGTTCTAGAAAATGAAGTCTTGTGTTAACTTTTATTTCCTTGCCTCATAGTTTAGCCTTGATTGATTTCATCTGAAAAATTATGGGAAGGAAAACCAGAGTGTGTGGTTTTGTAAATTTTTGCAAAACTTTTCTATCTTGTTAATATAAACGTTTTACTTCTGGCTCTATTTATTAGGTATGTTCAGATATTGGTAATATTTGAACATGTGGAAGATGGCAATTTTTTTATTGATATTAAACACCCACCTGGTTTGGTGAACACAGAAACCTAGGATTGAGAGACTATTCTTGCCTGGATTACCTCAAGAACGTAATATTCTTACACAATACCTAGGTCACCCCAAGAGCATAACAGCTTTGATCTTAGTGAGCATGGTCCAGAAATGATCCAGGAGTGTCAGGTACTTCAATAAACCCTCATGGGGAGGAACAGAGTTGACAGAGCAGAAAACTGCATGTAACAGTCTACATTTGGGTTCATCCTTAATGGATGATTGTACAGAACCAACTGTGACAACAACTTGGTAGCTCTGTCACTGTAACTGAGTGGTTTCGGTTTGCACTCTTGTTGTTGGTGTCATATGAATTAAATCTGAGAAATTCTAATGTCAAATCTTTGGAATAAAGTCATCTAGTGTTATCTTAACTTAGAGAAAATATGTCTTCAACCTCCCTACTTTCCTCCTTTTCAGTCTCTCTCTATGTTTCCCTCACTCTGAATCTTTGACATTCCTTCTAGCTTTAATTCTTTGGTTCAAATTCTTTCTCATGTTGATGGGTTTGGTTTCCTCATCTAAAATTTGTGACATTGCATCTCTAGCATTGTATGAAATCTTCAAAATTAAGGATGCTCTAAGAAAAACTGGGGAGAAAGCATAATGGTCACTCACAGAAAGGTCCTGAGATGGTTCCTGAGAAAAGTCCTGTCCTCGGGGGCACAGGGTGCTGTTTATGCTCTTTTCCTGAGATGATTCTGCAATTGGTTCACCACTGGGCAGCTCTAACAGCAGAATTCTGAAATCATTCAGGGTTGGAACACTATATATATATGGCATTAGAAAGTTAGCTCTTAACGTTTATATTGTTAAGTGAAAACACAGGGGCAAGGAGGCTGGTTAAATCACAATTAAAATGGTGAATGAGGTGGAATCTAGATCATTCATGGAAGGAAGTAGATTCAAATAAAGGAACTGAAATCATGCTAGATCAATTATTTAGAATTTAAGAATGACTTTACTATATTCAGTAATGCAGCTGGGGGTCTGGTAGTGAAGATGCTGTTCATCTAATTGTTAATTTCAGAGGAAGAGGGCAATAAGGGACCAGTGACAATTTCAGTCTTCTACAAAGACTAATTTTTGTTTCAGTGAGGTTTAAGTTTATGTTAGAGACTCTCCCCTCTGAAGAAATTCCAGTCTAAAAAGAGAAAAGTTGGTTTCCCATTCTGCCTTACCCTCACTCTGTCGCAGGTCTTTTCTTAGTCTTTTTTATCTTTTGAAGTATCTCATTTCTCTGCACTAGATAACTTTATCTTCTCTTTTAAGACATTTCCAGAGGTTTCCCTGGTGGCTCACATGGTAAAGCATCTGCCTGCTATGCAGGAGACCTGGGTTCAATCCCTGGGTCAGGAAAATCCCCTGGAGAAGGGAACAGCAACCCACTCCAGTATTCTTGCCTGGAAAATCCCATGGACAGAAGAGTTCATGGGGTTGCAAAGAGTTGGACATGACTCAGCAACTAACACACACACACACACACACACACACACACACAGGTTTCCAATTAGATCAGAAAGAAGTGGTTTCTGCCATGTGGTTTCTTTCTTCACAGAGAGAGATTTTTGATAGGTCAATGAACTTTTCAGAGGCAGTGGGGCTGCCTTTGTCTTTTTCCTAACTGCTGAGTTGAGTTGGTTATGCATCCCATTTACTGGAAGTCTGTTGATAAGGGATGTGACATTGGCAGTAGTAAGCAAATGGATGAGAGCTTTGCCTAGAGATTTTCTTTGCCTAGGGATTTTCTTTGCCCAGTCTTTCTTTTTTATTATCTTAAAAAATAAGTCAATTTACTAAAACTTAATTTTGTTCTTGCATGGAGGAAGAGGGTACTTACAGAACTTTGTGTGGGCATTTGTAAAGCACTCCCTGTCTTGTTTCAATTAGTATAATAATAGAATGGTTGTCTCAGAAAGAAAACTGAAGTGCAAGGAATTCAGCTTTATTGCCATAAGTAGACAGGCTCAAACCTGACAAGTGATACCTGAATAAATGCTTATGGGCTGTAGCATGTGTTCTTGTTCAATCACTGTCAAAGATTTCTAGTTCATACCTTTCCCCTAACCCTCCCTGCTCTATACCTTGATCAGCACATACATTTCTTTCTTGTACAGATAATTTATATTAATCCCTTATGTGAAGAATGTCCTAAAACTTTGTTACCCACTTGGTAGATTAAAACATTTCTTCCATATAATACTCAAAATATTATTAAAAAATAAATTGCCTTCTTCCCACTCTGCCATACATATACATATATATATATGGCTTCCCAGGTGGCACAGTGGTAAAGAATTTGCCTGCAATGCAGGAGACTTGTGCAGGAGACTTGGGAGACGCAGGTGTTATCCCTGGGTCAGGAAGATGTCCTAGGGGAGGAAATGGCAACCCACTGCAGTATTCTTGCCTGGGAAATACCACGGACAGAGGAACCTGGCAGGCACAGCTCATGGGGTAGCAAAGAGTTGGACATAACTGAGCATGCAGACACACACACACACACACCTCATATATATGAACATGTATAGGTATACATATATATACATATCTTTCTTTCACATTATAGGTTATTACAAGATTAAAATAGAGTAATTTAATTGGATTTTGTTTAGGTCTATTTTTAGCCCCTTCAATTTTAAAGATTTGACAGCAAGAACTCAACTTAGTTTTTATTTTCACTAAAGGGTCTTTTGTGATAAAGAATCCACCTGCAATGAGGGAGATCTGGGTTCAGTCCCTAGGTCAGGAAGATCCCCTGGAGGAGGGCATGCCAACCCACTCCAGTATCCTTGCCTGGAGACTCCCCATGGACAGAGGAGCTTGGCAGGCTACAGTCCATGGGGTCACAAAGAGTCGGACCTGACTGAGCAACTAGGCACAGCACAGCACAAGGGTCTTTTATAAGCTGCAGCATTTTGGGACTTTCAGTCATGGTTGACCTCTTTCAAAGACTATAATAGACTCGAATTTCCTTTGTAGTTGAAAAAAGCATCATCGATCCAGTTTTCTTGGTGAAACTTCATCATCCTTACCATCACTACATCTACCACCTCAGCTACCATCACTCCAGTTACACCATTTACCACCATCATTATTGCCACCATCACTATTCTCACCACTATGAGTACCAACACTACCACTTTGACCACTGCCACCATCACCATCATCAGTCCTAGAGTGCCCAATTTGAGAATGTGGGCCTAAAATTCTCAAAGAAGCATGAAGAGGATAAACACAGGTCACTAGTTTTATGTATATATGAACTGAACCCATGAAGTCAATGATCCCTTTGCAATTTCAAGTATGAAAAGACCAGGGCTGAAATGGAATCTAAGAGGCACTGTTTTAGAATGAAACAGAGCTAGTGATCAACATCCATCATGTGTTTGTATCTAAACTGAGGTTAGGCAGCATCCCAACACCATTTGCCAAGCACACACCACCTCCTTGTTCCTCAGACTGTATATGAGGGGGTTCATCATAGGAGTGAGAATGGCACCAAGCATAGAAAGAACCTGGTTCAGCTTGCAGCTGTGGTGAGAATTGGGCTTCATGCAGACCAGCATGGCTGGGCCAAAATAGAGAATCACCACAGTCAGGTGGGAGGAGCCGGTGGCCAGGGCTTTGTTCCTGCCCTCAGGGGAGTTCATGCAGAGGACAGCAAGGAAGATTGAGGGCATGAGGACATGATGAGGGACAAGGGGATGAGGAGCCCTGTGACGCTTGTCATCACCACAGCCTTCTCATAGGCAGAGATGTCTTCACGGGCCAGTTTCAGGATGGCCATCACCTCACAGAGGAAATGGGGAATCTCTTTGGAGCCAGAACTGGGGAAATACATGGTTCCTCTATTCTGTTACATATGTCTATATATCTGCTTTTATGCTGGCAACATACTGTTTTAATTTACTATAGCTTTGTAATATATTTTGAAATCAGGAAGTATGATGCCTCTATTTTTGTTTTTCTATCTGAAGATTGCTTTGTCAATCTTATTTTGTTCCTGAATTTGAAATATTTTAAGCTTTTCATAACTACAAGTGATGTTAATATTGGTTTGACCTATATTATTTGAGGTAGTTTCCCTGTATTCCCACTTCCTTGAGAGTTTTTAACCATAAATGGGTATTGAATTTTGGCAAAAGCTTTTTCTACATCTAGGGACATGATCATATGTTTTTTATTCTTCAGTTTGTTAATGTGCTGTATTACATTAATTTGCAGATATTGGAGAATCTTTGCATTTGGGGGTAAATCCCACTGTGATCATGGTATATGATCCTTTTAATGTGTTAGTGGATATGGTTTGCTAGATAATTAGTTTTAACATTTATTTTTATTACATAAGAATAAAAGCTTCTGCATTTTTATAATTAACAACAAACTATTCAAAAAGGAAATACAGAAAGAATTCCATTTATAAAAGCAACCAGAATATATAGAAATAAACTTAACCAAGGAGATGAAAGACTTATACACTGAAAATTATAAAACATTAATGAAAGAATTTGAGCAAGACAAAATTAAATGAAACAACATGCCTCATATGGATTAGAAATATTTAGTATTATAAAATGTTCATATTATTGAAAGTGATCTACAAATTAAGTGCAATGTCTATCAGAAATTCTAATGGCCCTTTTAACCATCTTTTCTGGTGCCCCAAAGTAAAGAAATAAAAGCAAACATGATTAAACTTGAAAGCTTTTCACAGCAAAGGAAACTATTGACTAAGTGAAAAGATAACATATTGAATGGGAGAAAATATTTGTAAATTATATGGCTGATAAAGGATTAATATCCAGCAAATAGAAACAGTTCATACCACTTAATAGCAAAAGAAAAATAAAAACAAACAACCAGTTTTTTAAAAAGGGCAGAAGACCTGAAAAGACATTTTTCCAAAGAAGAAATGCAGATGGCTGACAAACACATGAAGAGTTCAACATTGCTAATAATCAAGGAAATTCAAATAAAAAACATGATGAGATATCACCTCATACTTGTCAGAATAGCTATCATGAAAATGAACACAAATAACAAGTGTTGATGAGGATGTAGAGAAAAGGGAGCCTTTATACACTGTTAGTGGGAATGTAAATTGAAGCAGTCACCATGTAAAATAGTGTGAATGTTTTTTTTTTTTTTTTTTTAATAGAGCTATTATCTGACCCAGCAATTCCACTTCTGGGTATATATTTGAAGAAAATAAAAACACTAATTTTAAAAGGTACATGCATCCCAATGTTCATGTTAGCATTATTTACAATTGCTGAGATATAGAAACAACCTAACGGTCCATCAACAAATGAATATATAACGTGCAAATGGTATGTGTGTGTGTGTGTGTGTGTGTGTGTGTATATATATATATATATATATGAGTACATACATATATGAATATTACTGATAAACTCAAAATGGATTAAAAACCTAAATGCAAGACCAGAAACTATAAAAATCTTAGAGGAAATCATAAGTAGAACACTCTTTGACATAAATCACAAGATCCTCTATGACCCACCTCCCAGAGTAATGGAAATAACAACAAAAATAAATTGGACTTAATTAAACTTAAAAGCCTTTGCACAACAAGAGAAACTTGAAACACAATGAAAAGGCAACTCTCAGAACAAGAGAAAGTTGCAAATGAAGCAACTGACAAAGGATTAATCTCCAAAATATACAAGAGGTTATGCAATTCAATATCAGAAAAACAACAACCAAATCAAAAAATGGGCAGAAGACCTCAATAGATATTTCTCCAAAGAAAACATACAGACGGCCAACAAACGCATGAAAGGATACTCAACATCACTCATTATTAGAGAAATGCAAATCAAAACTACCATGAGGTATCACCTCACACAGTGAGAATGACTATCATCAAAAAATCTACAAATAATAGATTCTGATGAGTCTGTAGAGAAAATAAAACCATCTTGCACTGTTGTTGGGAATGCAAATTGATACAGCCACTATGGAGAACAGTATGGAGATGACTTAACTAACTAGGAATAAAGCTATGACCCAGGAATCCCACTACTGGGTATATACCCTGATAAAACCATAACTCCAAAAAGACATGTAACTGAATGTTCATTGCAGCACTATTTCCAATAGCCAGAACACAGAAGAAACTTGGATATCCATTGACAGATGAATGAATAAAGAAGTTGTGGTACATATATACAATGGAATGTTATTCATCCATAAAAAGGAACAAATGTGAAACACTTGATCCTAAAGCTTATTATACATAATGAAGTCAGAAAAACGAAATCAAATATTGTATACTAGTGTATATATATGGAATCTAGAAAAATGGTACTTTTGATGAATCTCTTTGAGGGCACGAATAGAGATGCAGATGTAGAAAACAGATCTGTGGACAAAGAGGGAGAAGGAGAGGGTCGGGTGAATTGAGAAAGTAGTATTTACATATACCCTACCATGTGTAAAATAGATAGCTAGGAGAAGCTGCAGTGTAACATAGGGAGTCCAGTCTGGTGCTCTGTGAGAATCTAGATGGGTGGAATGGGGAGTGTGAGAGGGAGGCTCAAGAGGGAGGTGATGTATATATGGTTATAACTAATTCATGCTGTTGTGTAGCAGAAGACATCACAACATTGTAAAGCAATCATCCTCCAATTAAAAAAAAAAGTTTAAAAGAAGGAAATTTTGCAATTGTTCCAAATGGATGGACAGGGAGAGCACTTGCTACGTGAAGTCATATGGAGAAAGACAAACACTTTATGATATCACTTATACATGGAATCTAAAAGATACAACAAACTAGTGAATATAACAAAAAGGAAGCAGATTCAAACGCAGAGAAAACAAACTGCTGGTTGCCAGTGTGAGTGGGGAGGGACAATATACCTGGGAAAAAGTGAAAAGAAGTGGACATTTTTACGCTATTGGGTGTAAAACAGGCTCAGGATTATATTGTACAACACAGGGATATGGCCAATATTTTGTAATAACCATAAATGGAAAGTAACCTTTCAAGATTGTATTAAAATAACAAAAAAAATTTTTTAAAGGAATGGACTTAATTGGACTTAATTATGAGGAAGAAACAGTCTTCCTATCCTCATAATTCAGATCATTGGGTTTTTTATTTTCAATTTTTATTGGACTGTAGTTGATCTGCAATGTTGTGTAGTTTCAGGTCTACAGCAATATGAATCAGTTATGCACATGTATATATGCACTCTTTTTTAGGTTCTTTTCCCATATACGTCATTGCAGAGTATTGGGAAGAGTTCCCTGTGCTATACAGTAGATCTTTATTATTTATCTATTTTATATATATCAGTATGTATAAGTCAATCCCAATCTCCCAGTTTATCCCTCCTCCTTTTACCTCCATCATAACCATGTTTGTTTTTTATATTTGTGACTCTATTTCTGTTTTCTAAATAAGTTCATTTGTACCATTTTTTTTTTAGGTTCCACATACAAGTATTTTCAAATTATGGTTTTCTCTGGAAACCAAATTATGGTTTACCTTTCTCTGGTAGAATTGGTTATGGTTTTCAAATTATGATTTTCTCTGGTAGAATTGATGGACAATATGGTAACTTTATTTTTAGTCATTGAAAGAACCTCCATATTCCTTTTACCTCGTTGCAGTCGAGGAAGCAACATGGGTCACCAGCAGCTGTACTGGAGCCATCCGAGAAAATTCGGCCAGGGTTCTCGCTCTTGCCGGGTCTGCTCAAACCGGCACGGTCTGATCCCGAAATACGGCCTCAATATGTGCCGCCAGTGTTTCCGCCAGTATGCGAAGGACATCGGCTTCATTAAGTTGGACTAACCGAACTTCTTTAGATGGCTCATCCAGCACGTCAACCCTAGGCGGAAATAATACTAGCTCTTTGTATATAAAATAAAAGTTTTCAAAACTTCAAAAAAAAAAAAAAGAACCTCCATATTGTTCTCCATAGTGACTATTCAAGCCTGCATTCCTACCTACAGTGTAGAAGAGGTCCTCTTTTCTCCACACTCTCTCTAGAATTGTTTGTAGATTATTTTTTTTAATGATGGCCATTCTAACAAATGTGAGGTGATGTCTCATTTTAGTTTTTATTTGGAGAGCAAGATCAAACCAGTCAATCCTAAAGGAAATCAACCCTGAAATTCTTTGTAAGGACTGATGCTGAAACTGAAGCTCCAATACTTTGGCCACCTGATGGGAAGATCTGACTCATTGGAAAAGACCCTGATGCTGGGAAAGATTTAGGTCAGGAAGAGATATGGGAGACAGAGGATGAGATGGTTGGATGGTATCAACTCAATGGACATGAGTTTGAGCAAACTCTGGGAGATAGTGAAGGACAGGGAAGCCTGGCGTGCTGCAGTCCATGGGGTCACAAAGAATTGAACATGACTAGGCAACTGGAGAAGGCAATGGCAACCCACTCCAGTCTTGCCTGGAAAATCCTATAGATGGAGGAGCCTGGTAGGCTGCCGTCCATGGGATCGCTAAGAGTCGGACACGATTGAGCGACTTCACTTTCACGCCTTGGAGAAGGAAATGGCAACCCATTCCAGTGTTCTTGCCTGGAGAATCCCTGGGACAGGGGAGCCTGGTGGGCTGCGGTCTACCGGATCTCACAGAGTCGGACACGACTGAAGTGACTTAGCAGCAGCAGTAGCAGCAGGCACTGAACAACAACAATAATTAGAGATGTTGAGTATGTTTCCATTGTGTTTTTGGACAATCGCATGTCTTCTTTGGAGAAATATCTATTTAGATCTTCCAACCAATTTTTGATTGTTGTTGTTTTTTTTTTTATATTGAACTGAATGACCTATTTGTATATTTTGGAGATTAATCCCTTGTCAGCTGCCCTGTTTACAAATATCTTTCTCATTCTGTGGCAGGTCTTTTTCATTTTGTTTAAGGCTTTCTTTTGCTGTGCAGAAGTTTAATTAAGTACCATTTGTTTATTTTTGTTTTCAGTTTCCTTACTCTCAGCAGAGGATTGAAAAAATGATCTTGCTATTATTTACATCAGAGAATGTTCTGCCTATGTTTTCCTCTAAGAGTTTTGAAGTATTGACCTTATATTTGTGTCTTTAATCCATTTCTTTGTATATGTGTATGGTGTTACAGGGTGTTCTAATTTCATTCTTTTACTTGTAGCTGTCTAGTTTTCCCAGAACCATTTATTGAAGAGGCTCTTTTCTCCATTATATATTCTTGCCTTCTTTTTCATAAATTAATTGATCTTAATTTATATGTGTGAATTTACTTCTGGGCTCTCTATCCTGTTCCGTTGACCCATGTGTCTGTTTGTGTGTGTGTGTGTGTGTGTCTGTGTCTGTGTCTGTGTCTATGTTTGTATGTGTGTCATTACTATACTGCTTTGATTACTATACCTTTCTAGTACTGTATCTTTGTAGTATAGTCTGAAGTCAGGAAGCATGATTCCTCCAGGTCTGTTCTTTTTTCTCTAGGTTGCTTTGGATTTTCAAGGATTTTGTTTTTCCATATAAATTTTAAAATATTTTGAACTAGTCCTATGAAAAATAACTGTTGTTTTAGAGATTGCATTGAATCTGTAGATTGCCCATTTTAACAATATTGATTCTTCCATTTTAAGAACATGGTATATATTTCTATCCATTTGTGTCATCTTCAATTTCTTTCATAAGCTTCTTACAGGTTCAGGGTACAGATTTTTGCCTAGGTAGGCATATTCCTGGAGAAGGAAATGGCAACCCAATCCAGTATTCTTGCCTGGAGAATCATAGGGACAGGGGAGCTTGGTAGGCTGCCATCTATGGGGTCACACAGAGTTGGACATGACTGAAGCGACTTAGCAGCAGCAGGTGTACTCCTAGATATTTTATTATTTTTGATTTGATGGTATAAGGAATTGTGTCCTAATTTCTCTTTGTGATCTTTCACAGTTAGGGTATAGGAATCCAAGAGATTTATGTGTACTAATTTTGTATTCTGAAACTTTACCAAATTCATTCATGAATTATAGATGTTTTTTGGTAGAATCTTTAGAATTTTCTTCATATGGTATTATGTCATCTACAAACAGTGACAGTTTTCTTTTTTCCAATTTTAATTCTTTTCATTTCTTTTTCTATTCTGATTGTTGTGTCTAAGACTTCCAAAACTATGTTGAATTGAAGTGATGACTGTGGACATTCTTTTTTTTTTTTTTTATCTTAGAGGAAATGCTTTCAGCTTTTCAGCATTAAGTATAACATTAGCTGTGGGTTTGTCATCTATGATCTTTATTATGTTGAGATAGGTTCTTTCTGTGCCTACTTTATAAAGAGTTTCTATCATAAAAATATGTTGAATTTTATCCGAAGTCCCTCCTGCATCTATTGAGATGTTCATATAATTTTTATGCTTCAATTTGTCAACTTGTCATTGATTGATTTTCAGATATTGAAAACTGTTTGCATCCTTATGATAAAATCCCACTTGACTGTAGTGTATGATCCTTTTAATATATTGTTGGATGCAGTCTGCTATTATTTGTTGAGGATTTTTGCATTTGTATCAGTGACATTGGCCTGTAATTTTCTTTTTTCCTGCATCTTAGTATCAGGGTGAATCTAATCTCACACATTGAGTTCAAAAGCAATATTTCCTTTGCAGTTTTTGAAATCTGAGAATGATAGGTGTTAACTCCTTTCTAAGTATTTGGTAGAATTCACCTCTGAAGTCATCCGGTCCTGGACTTTCATTTGTGGGAAGTTATTCAATTACATGCTCAAAATTCTCCAAGCCAGGCTTCAGCAATATGTGAACCGTGAACTTCCTGATGTTCAAGCTGGTTTTAGAAAAGGCAGAGGAACCAGAGATCAAATTGCCAACATCTGATGGATCATGGAAAAAGCAAGAGAGTTCCAGAAAAACATCTATTTCTGCTTTATTGACTATGCCAAAGCCTTTGACTGTGTGGATCACAGTAAACTATGGAAAATTCTGAAAGAGATGGGAATACCAGACCACCTGATCTGCCTCTTAAGAAATCTGTATGCAGGTCAGGAAGCAACAGTTAGAACTGAACACGGAACAACAGACTGGTTCCAAATAGGAAAAGGAGTACGTCAAGGCTGCATATTGTCACCATGTTTATTTAACTTATATGCAGAGTACATCATGAGAAATGCTGGACTGGAAGAAACACAAGTTGGAATCAAGATTGCCGGGAGAAATATCAATAACCTCAGATATGCAGATGACACCACTCTTATGGCAGAAAGTGAAGAGGGGCTAAAAAGCCTCTTGATGAAAGTGAAAGTGGAGAGTGAAAAGGTTGGCTTAAAGCTCAACATTCAGAAAACGAAGATCATGGCATCTGGCCCCATCACTGCATGGGAAATAGATGGAGAAACAGTGGAAACAGTGTCAGACTTTGTTTTTCTGGGCTCCAAAATCACTGCAGATGGTGACTGCAGCCATGAAATTAAAAGACGCTTACTCCTTGGAAGGAAAGTTATGACCAACCTAGATAGCATATTCAAAAGCAGAGACATTACTTTACCAACAAAGGTTCGCCTAGTCAAGGCTATGGTCTTTCCTGTGGTCATGTATGGATGTGAGAGCTGGACTGTGAGGAAGGCTGAACGCCGAAGAATTGATGCTTTTGAACTGTGGTGTTGGAGAAGACTCTTGAGAGTCCCTTGGACTGCAAGAAGATCCAACCAGTCCATTCTGAAGGAGATCAATCCTGGAATTTCTTTAGAAGGAATGATGCTAAAGCTGAAACTCCAGTATTTTGGCCACCTCATGCGAAGAGTTGACTCATTGGAAAAGACTCTGATGCTGGGAGGGATTGAGGGCAGGAGGAGAAGGGCACGACAGAGGATGAGATGGCTGGATGGCATCACTGACTCGATGGATGCGAGTCTGAGTGACCTCCGGGAGCTGGTGATGGACAGGGAGGCCTGGCGTGCTGCGGTTCATGGGGTCGCAAAGAGTCGGACACGACTGAGCGACTGATCTGATCTGATCTGATCTGATTCAATTACTGATTCAACTGACTACTAAGTAATTGTTCATTCTTATTTTTTTCCATGTATTATTGGAAGAGTTAATATTGTTAAAATGGCCATATTATCTAAAACAATCTACAGATTTAATGCAATTCCTATGAAAATACCAAAGGCATTTCCCACAAAGGTAGAATAATTTTATAACGTGTTTGAAACCACAAAACATCCCAAATAGCCAAATCAATCTTGAGAAAGAAAGGTGCCCTGAGTATGTTGAGGGTTTGCTGTTCTATGTTGACTGGGCCATTTCTTGACATGGTTGACTGCTGGTGCTAGTTGGCCACTGGTAGGTGGGGCTGGATTGTGGGCCCCCTAGTGGTTGGAATCAGGTCCTGGGGCAGCTAGGTGTTCAATGGGTGCAAAGGTGTCTGGCCTGATAATGTGTCCCTGCCTTGCTAGCTGCATGGTCCACTGCATCTCAGGGCTGATGCCTACCAGCTGGTGTTTGGGGCCATGTCCCAAGACTAATAAAAGGGAGGATCCAAAATGGTGCTTTGCTGCATCAAAGTCCTCTTGGTGGGATGAGCTCTCTAAAATATATATTGCAATGTCTTTGTCCCCCACGTGAGTCCCAATTGCCTCCTGTCTCTCTGGGACACTCTCCATGATCAACAAGTGAGATTGATCCAAGCGATTTTCAAGTTACTACTTCTATTCTTGATACCAGGTATATGAGATGCTGTGTACACTCTTTAAGACTGGAGTCTCTGTTTCTTTCAGTCCTTTGGTGCTCCAGAAATAAGCTCCACTGGCCTTCAAAGCCAAATATTCTTAGTGTTCATCGTCCCAATACAGGGTCTTCAGACTAGGGAGCCCAATGTGGGGATCTACTCTTCATTCCTTTTGGAAAACCTCTGCAATTTTAATTATACTCCTCTGTTTGGATTGCCAATCTGTGATTATTGTTCCTGACCAATCTGCATCTCTGGCCCTCCTCCCTGTTGCATTGTGGTTCTTTCTTTATCTCTTTTGATGTAAAAGATCTTTTCTGTTGGTCTTCAGGTCATTTATATTGGTAGATCCTTTGTAATAGTTGTAACTTTTATATGCCCTTGGGAGCCAATAAAGACTAATCACACAAACCTACTTCATATGTAAAAAGAAAGAAAAATAAGGAAACCCAGAAGTTCAAAATCCTAATTTGGTTATTTTCTTCATTTAATAAATGCTGTATTTCCTTTCCCTGCAAATTCTTGGATTTCTATCAACATTTTTCTTGATTGGTTAGTTGTTTTTTTTTAAAAAAAAAAAAAAAACAGATTCCTAACCTCATGAATGTCCTTAATGAAACTAAATTATGCAATGTATACTTTTGTGTGATGCTCCAATTCTGATCACCATATGGTCAAGGGAATACTGAATTGTCAGTGTGCTGCCTATGACAGTTAAGACTGTGTAATCCTGAGTAGGCACAGTAGTAATGGAGGAAGGCATCAGTCACTTTCAAGACAAAGAAATCACAATCATCCCACATTCTTAAGTGCTGAGTTAGAGATTTAAAGCTCTGGGAACAAGCACACTGGAAAGAGAAGGGAGGAAGGGACTGACTTTATTGAGGATCAAGCAGAATGATCATAGAGCAGGTGATATTTGAACCAGGAAATGAGGGACATGAAAGATATGACTGCTCTAGGCCAGGTATTGATTGGCATGTGACTTCTTTAGGTCCCTGGCAGGTATTCTAATTCCAGTTCTGTACATGAGAAAATAGATGCATAAGCACATTGTCCAATGTTCCATATCTGGCAAGTCAAGATTAAACCCAACTTTTTGCTCCAGACTCTATGTTCACA